>JAQPZY010001373.1:1522500-1900000 GCA_029931535.1 Margaritifera margaritifera | reverse complement strand
TCACTAACACAGAGATTACATAGTGTTGGAATCTGGGATAGGTTATGAAATAAACAGTGATCAGGTGTAAATTTAAGATATTTAAACAACTTATGCTATACCTACAGTCAATATTTTCATCAACAGTTACAGAGGAAAAGAGGAAAACAAATGATGACAATTGTTGGGTAGAATTACCAAAATACAGTGCATTCAAATGGAGTAGTGCAATCTCAGCTTTGGGGCGTATCTTTTAACCTTTATATTGTCCAAGTAACAAAAATGAAATAAATACATCAAATTGCTCATTTTGGTCAAAACTATTAACAAAAACTCTTTGAAAATAACGTCAGCTCTTTGAGATGGTAAATGGAAGTGTGCATGGGTTCCTCCTTTTAAATGTCACCCCTTATCTCCTATCATAATCTTTCCCTATGTTCTACTTAATACATGTTGCTCTTATTTGTTTCATTAATCAACATAGCAAAGGTTATAATGAAGATACTGTATATGCTCGCTCACAAGTCAAATCCAACTGCAAACAACACAGACCCTGATCTGCCATCACATAATGTGCCGACATATCAGGGTCAATGTTGTTTGTTTTACTGATTACTTCAAACAAACTGCATAGACCCAGATCTGCCAGCACATTATGCTACGGCAGATCTGGGTCTGTGTAGTTTGCAGTTGGACTCAACTTATAAGCGAGTACCTACGGTACATGTTTTTAATTTACATTTCTGTACTCTTAGAAATGGGATAACTTCTTTTACAATATTCTTCTTCCTCCTCTCTCACACTCTCTCTCCCTGATGACTGCTTAAATTATGTGTCTAAATCCTTTTTCAAAGTTTGCAGGGATTGATTTAGCTGCTGACACACCCACCTGTGGACTGTGAGTTTTGATAAGGGCCAAGCAATACTGACAGCTGCAAACCTGCATGGCCAATTAAATTTTCAGAAATTGTTATTAAATCTGAATGGAATGGCCAGTTGATTTTCTGTAGGACCAGTTGATTTCCATGTGTGCTGGCCCTGCTGGCCGATGGAAACAGCTGTGATCAGTTGACCCCTGAGTATGATTGGATTTGTGATTTGATCATTTGTAATATGCCTGGAAGACAATTTAGAATGAGGAGTACCTGCATGGCTCTTTATGATACTTCCCCGTCATATCAGTGTACACAGTATAAACAGGTAATCCATATTTTCCGCACCTTTCTTCCTTTAGAAATTAAAAAAAGAAACCAACTGCCGCTGTTCTGTTTTTTACCATAAGTTGTGACCATATGTTGCACAAAAAACATGTTATTTGAAGTTGGTTTGGTTTGGTTTGATGTTTTACGGCACAGCAACACAAGTAGGTTATTTATTGCAGAGGCAATTGGAGTAAAGTGCCTTGCCCAAGGACACACCATGGTAGCTGACCCAGGCTGGTCCGATGGTAGGATTCGAACCCGCACCCTTTGGATCCTTATTTGAAGTTGAAATGACCATTCAATCACTATACTTCCGCAGTAATGGATGGTCGGCTTGTCCTAGAATGTCACTGCACACAACATCAAACAAGCCTAGGTCAAGGAGGTACTGCAGTCAGTAATTTTGGACAAACTAACTCTATTTTAGGAAATTTTGGGAATTCAGCAGAACTAAATTATACCAGAGAAATGTATTTTTAATTTACATATATTTTTTCTACTAAAAGCAGTGTTCATTGTAGGCTGTACCATTGCACCACTGACCCTTATTTTGAATCCTTGGTGCAAGAAAGTTTCCTTCAAGTATAGGATGCATCAAGAAGTTCCCAGAAAATTAAGATAAAAGAATGCAGCATCCATTCCACAAGTGGAATGATTTGGGCCCATTGGCTACTACCAGGTCAAAAAGTGGGTTAATTTAGAAAATCAAGAGTTCCTTGAATGGATTGATGCTCTTCTGTCCGAAAAAAAATTCCAGGAATTTAAGACAAGACCATTTGCTCCTTTTAACAGCCGAGTGTTGAAACCATGTGTGATATTCATGAGCTACAAGACTTTCAAATTAGCCACTGTGGCAACCACATTGAACAAAAGATCAGCACCATTTTCATTTATGACGAACTAGACACCATTAGAAGACTTTTGGTGACAACCCCATGTTGATCTGACCATCCATTTAGGAGAATTCAGGACAAGATTTTCAATATGTTCATTCTGGCAGCTATATTTTAGGTCGGATTCAGGACAAACTAGATCTCATAATTAGTTTTCTGGTGAAAACCCCATGTTGTTATGACTTTCCATTTTGAAGGAGTAGCAAAAACAAGATTTTCAAGATGGCTGCCATGGTGGACATACTGGATGTCAGATCAGCACCATTTTCACTTAGTACCAATGTAAAACATCATAGGAAGTCTTCTGGTGAAAACTCAACGTTTATATGACTTTCCATCTAGAAGTAGCAACAAGATTTTAAAGATGGCCACTGTGGTGACTGTATTCGATATCAGATCAGCACAATTTTTATTTAAGACCAACCAGATACCATAAGAAGTCTTGCAGTAAAAACCCTATGCTGATACGACTTTCCATTTCTCCGGAGTAGCAATAAAAAGATTGTAAAGATGGCTGCTGTGGTGGCCATATTGGGTGTCAGATTAGCACCATTTTCACTTCAGACCAACTAGATATCATAAGAAGTCTTTTAGTGAAAAACCCATGTTGATATGACCAAGAGGAGTAGCGATAACAAGATTTTCAATATGGCTGCTGTGGCGTCCATACTGGATGTCTGAGCAGCATCATATTCATTTAGGACAACTAGACCTTGGGATGAATATGTGTCACGTTTCATTGCAATCCTCCAAGTAGTTTAGCAACAACAAACTTGTACTAACAGATGAATGGACAATGGACGACATATACATGTAACAGGCCATCCCAAAAAGCTCTTCTGGTTTACGACTAGTAGAGCTAAAGATCAACGGTGTTTACCACAAGAAATAGATTTTGTATCAATTTTTTTCAGGAAGAATACATCAACGAGCAAAGCATAAAGACGGGATAAGCAGGGTCCACGCTGGACTCTAATATTTGGGCGAAATTACCTCTCTCTCCAGCCCAAACTGGGCGTATTTGACAAAATTAGGGAGAAGTGAGTGTTGAAGTTCAAAATGTAAAATGTTTTAAAAAGTAGCTTTCAATATCTGTTTTTGCATATTTTAAGGTCAGATGATTAAAATACTAATGAAATACTATTAAAACTTTATACAAAATATTAAAACTTTTCTTATTTTGCTTCACCACAATTGTGTAACATACTGTAACCTCGAAAATAAATTTGTCAAAAATCAGCAACAGTTTCCTCAGTAGAAGTCACTTTTTATACATTAATAGGATGAAAAATTCAATAAAATGATTGATTTTATTAGTAATGGACCTGGATAAATGTACATCCACTGAGCAGTCTTAACTTGATTCCTGTTGGGCTAGAAACTAAAAAAATTTCACTTGTTTTTTTTCAAGAATATGAATTTTTAGCGGGAATTACATAGATGAAAATGTCATTTTTGGCATTTATTATCATCAAATTAGCACCAGAATTGACTACAAAGCATAAAACTTCTTTTTCTAACTTTCCACCTTTCTCTTTTAAAGGTAAATTGGCACAAAAGTCAATGTATTACTCTGATTATAACTGCATTGTATTGAACAAAAAGGGTAGAGTGGATAGCATGAAATCATGGCAAGGCAAAGTGAACTTTGCTTTTTGGGCATGTTTTCGTGATATGACAGACTCGAGGCTGATTATTTCACCCAAATCGCCCTCTATCGTGGATCATGTGTAAGAAAATACAATTGTTTGAAAGGAAAAGTGACTGCTTAATGAAAACAAGAGGAATACAGAGTGATCATTTTGAGTAGACCTGGGGATGGACACAACCTTCCCCTTTATATACCGTCGTACAAAGTAATCATATGCATAGTAGTAAGTGAAGTAAAATGTACAATGTACATACTAACTGCATATCCTTAATTTAAATGAAATGTCACTCAGATGAAATAAATAACAAATAAATAAATGTAATGCAACACAGTGACTTGCAGAGGTGGGGGGAGGTGAGGCAAAATGTTTGGTATATAAAACAAGTTTGCTGACAAATACATTTATGAAAAAAGGTAAAATAAAATCACTACATGAACCAAATAGAGGATCTTCTCAAGTTTAATGCATTCAAATGTATGAGAGCAACCTATAATGAGCCACTGTGTTCTTCGAGTGTAATGCTGTCAGGTAGTGGCTTTACACCTTTAGCAACGTTCTCGATATAATACAATTCTACAACGAGATTGTGAAAAGGGTCTATTAACCCAACAGGCGGACTCAACACTTTTTTGATCCAGGGAGATCCCTGTACTGTACTGGCCTGTAATAAAAGTAAAAGCAGGCCAAATGAACAGCCAGGTGTCAGCAACTCACCTGTAACAACAAAGAACCATCAGGTATTGTTATCCTTATACAAAACTTCTGCCCTGCATCCCATCTGGATATAACATGAACATCTTCCACACTTGAGTAGGGAATGGCAGTTTCAAAGAAACCAATTGGCTGCAAGAAAAAAAAATGTTCTGTGAATCATAATATTTTTGTTCAATGGAATATTTTTTATTCTGCTCAGGGTCTATTCTAGTATGCCCGATTGCAGGATTTATGCTAATTTCTCAAGAAACTGCACTGGAAAATAAACTGAATGTGCAAACAAATTCCCCTTTTTTTCCAAATGGAGGGAATCCATCCCCCCCCCTCAATTTTTGAAAAGATGCTATAGTCTAACTCACATGCGACAGGATTTTTACAGCGTTCAGTGGCAATATGCATACAGTATAACAATGTTACTGTTAAAAACACAGGTTGCTAAATTCACATGAATTTCATTCTATGTAATATTTTCTGCTACCCAATGATTGAACACTCGCACAACTTTCTCCCAATTGTTTTGTTTTTTAATGATTCTTTATCAGGAAAAAAAGCAACCAATCAAATGTTTGTTTGAATGCATGCCAACCTAAACTTGTCCATCTTAACTTTCCATTACAAACTTTTTTTTTGTCCAGAATAGCATCATGTTCTTGTTTGATAACTGAGTGCACACAGTGATGGTATGGTTCTGCTAATTTACTACAGTAAACAAAATATGTTATTTTGAAAACCCAGAAGCATTCTACATTCCTGCCAATTATCAGATACATGGCAACCATAAGACCAAAGTAAAAAATATATGTGGCTCGGGTAACAGTTATGACTCTAGATCTTCAAAATATGTAACAGAAAGAAAATGAAACCAACAATGTACCGTATATACTCGTGTATAAACCTGTTCGCGTATAAGCCGATCCCCCAAACTGAATAGGTAAAAACAATAAAAAGTGCATGACCTGTGCATAAGCCAACCCATAAGTTGGTTCATAAAATAGGAACACCAACTGTCTGATGCGACAGATTTTGATGAATCTGTGACCTGTATTTGTTGTCTTTCACCATTTGCATAGCACGCAGACGAATTGCAGTTCTTGTGACGATATCTCTGTTTTGTCGACATTCACCGTCAAAATCGCTGAATTCTTTCTCCAATTCAGGGAATGAAGTGATCCCAGTCCGATACATCTTATTTGTTCTTGGCATCTCTTCTAATGTTGCTTATCTTTCCGCCATCCCGTACTTGCTTCTCGTGTACACAAATTTGCGTGCTGCAACACAGTTATTTGTTTCGGCATATTCAATAACTTTAAGTTTGAACACCACATCATAAGCAGAACGTTTTCTTTTATTTCCATCACTATTCATTTCAACTACTGCCTTAAATTTCTAGATAGAATAAACTTAAATAACTTTTGATAGTATAGGTATCCTATTTATACTTTATTGTGTAATGTTTCCACGAGTGGTTGGTTATCAGAATGTACTGGATAATTATTTATCCTTGTTTCTTTCTTTTTACTACTGGTAGCTTGATTCAGTTAACAAAAATATGATTGGTTGTTATTGTAGACATCGTTACACATGAAACCACTTCAAGCAGGTGTGACACTTATGGCTTTGATTAGAAACCATTACCCCTGCTTTATCTCATTAAACAATACATCAGAAGAGTCGGTATGGATTAATAAATTCATTGGCATCGTGCAACAAAACAAACCCATTATCCCTGAGGCATTATGTACCATGGATTAAGCATAACAGTAGTTATTGTTCTACATCTAAGAAACCTCTTTGCTTTATAAACAACTAAACAATAGTACATGATAAACATTGATTGTGGATGCTAAATTTTCGGTACATCAAGTGCACTTTTAACGAAATCCAGGTTGCTGCCTTTATTTCCAAACACACCTGTCAAAGAAATCCCACAAATTATATTATTAACAAATTATCACCTAGTCACCTTGAAATCTCTGACATGCATCAAAACAATCTTTGACAAGCCAATTGTTTAGAGTCGGCAAGCTCTGCTCATTTTGGAGCTACCTGTGGCTAGTAGGATATATCGATGCATCGATACTTTTGCCATATCAATACATGTATCGATACAAGATGTGAAGAATCAATACAAAATGATACTTGCCCTATATAAGCTACTTTAATCTTCAGCAGTCATGAATAATTATTAGTCATTTGCCTTTTCATTCTTTAAACTGAGAATCGATAATGTATCGTATCATAGGCTGTGTATCGTGAATCGTATCGATACGTGGCACAGGTGTAAAAAAAGAAAAGAAAAGAAGAGAAAACCACAAAAAATAGATCACCTTTATTTAAGAACAACAACGTATTAATCATGCTGACTTGTATATTGCTACTTACTTGTTATTTACCTTTCCTAGGCGTGCATACAACACAAACCCTTATGGTGAATCTCACTCTTGTTGCTTAAAAACTAACTATCATACATGTATTTCTACTCTCTATACCAAAATGTTTGTCATAAATACCTTCAGAATCATAATTCCTAAATCTTTTTATTTAGTTTGTTTTCATATCTTATTTACACAAATAAAGCTTGCGTGCGTTTGTAAGGTAGATTTGAATGATCACTGGTTAGCAGAGAGTTAAACACTGAATTGAGAGATTACTAATATGGCGATTCTTTTAAAAAATACACATACAATTGTGGCTCTAATACATGTATGGCTGCATTTTCTGGTGGATGGACATGCATCAAATAGACATTCATTCTCCTATCCATAAAGTTAGAAAAAATACTTGTTTAACTTCATGATAGCACATCAGGCCAAAAACAAAATATGTTTCCAGTCGGCCGACCATCCCTGTTTCTCGTTGCCATCCCTAGCACTTTCACCCCACCCCCCACCCCAACAATTTTTTTTTTTAAAAAATAAAAAAAATCACATTGCCGGAATTGATTTGTGCATCTAATTGAGTCAGTTTTGCCCATTACTTTGAAGCGCTTGAAATATTATTTGATTTATATATAATGTTAAAAAAATAAAAAAAATACCTGCCTACCCTAATTTTAAAACCAGTGCAATAGGAAACACACATTTTTTTTTTTTGCCTCATCGTATGAGCTATGTGGCATCATCAGTCATGTGATCTCGTCTTTGGCAATCAACAATAACAATATATACCAGTAGTCAACAAGACAACCTGAAAATTTTTTTACGTTTCGACTTCGTCCTGAGGAGAAGTCAACCTACTTTCTTACAGGGTTTTATTTTTTCCTAAATTATTTGGCTTATACGCGAGTATGTATGGTAAGTAAAATCAATAAGCAATTTATTTCCAGACAATTAAAGTGAAAATTCAAAAGACACTTACAATTTGTGAGTTAAATTCCAAATAATTCTAAATATCGTAATCACAAGTCCAAAATAATAGAATGTTCTGAATGAATTCCAATAGCCTTGAATGTCCTGATGTGCCAGATGTAATCCAGAATGTATTTGAATGAGGTCACATAAATCCCAAAATCATGTATTAAATATACATGCCTACGTGACCTATGTCACATCACAATATGAGTAATTCTAATGGGAAAAATACTGGCCTAACTGACAATTATCACATCAGAATACGAGTAATTTTTATGGAAAATTACTTAGTGTACCTGACGTTTGTCACAACAAGACATGGAAATAACAGTCCAGCTACTAACAAAACCAGCTTTGAACTCAAATGCTATGTAAACATGTTTACAAAAATGACCATAATCTGACTAAAGTACAACTTATAATCATGGACACATATTATAAATTCAATATACACCTGTACATAGCAACAGTGTGAAATACAAAATGGACAAGAAGGCTGGTACTAATCATTTTGTTTTATTACTTTTTTATCGACCTCATGTTAGTTCATGTCACAGTTTTGAATCTAAAGCTACCTGTTCAGATGAGAAAAACAGGGCACGGTCAGTACCAATTTTCTTTTTGTGTACATGATAAAAACTTACAGGACCAGAGCCATTTAAATTAGGTTGGTCGAGTTACCCGAACCATGCATTTTTTTCTTTGGCCTAAGCATGTTTCAATTGATAACATACTGTAGATTTATGCTCAGTGCTTGACTGAGAGGATTCTGTTTACCTATTCATTTCACAAAATTATTATACACTGTAACTGAAACCTCAAGAGAAACAACTTTTATCATTTACCTGCAATACCTGGCACATTTTTGTACTTAGGTTTTTGTTTTTCATTTTGTTTACAGGTATATGGGATTACTCAAAGACAAGTCAAGCAGGAAGAACAAATTAGGAGAGAGGTCCAGGCAGGAAAATCAGGCTCAATATTTCCAAAGCACTTTAAAATAGGTTTTATATCATCAAAAGTATTAACAAAACATATTACTAAAGGTTGCCATGGAAACAACATTATTTTTACATTAGGACAATAACCAAGACAATCACAATTTCCACAACATCTACACATGTAAACAGATTAGTTGATTAATTTACTGCCTGTAAACATTTACAAAATCTGTAACCATGTAAATGAAAATGCACATAGATGTCAGTGACGCTGATAATGGTGATAAAAAATTCTTCAAACAACATTTTGTACTTTTGAAAATATCTTTAAAACATTCTTCAAACTACATTTTGTACTTTTGAAAATGTGTTCATTACCAGAACCTTTGATAAGTAACATTTTAATTTAAAGAAACTCCATTTCAAGTTTTTAAGACACTGCAGACTTTCTTAGTCACTGTAGATCCTACAAAAGCATTCTACACACTTGTCCATGCAGTACATATGGTTACATTATCGACCTTTTTCATCAAGTATATATATATATATGTAGCAGTACCAAACATAATCATGTTGATTAAAAGGATGATTTACCTAAATTGTCAGATATATTCAACAAAGTTATGTTTTACAAACTGAATCCTATCATAATAAGAGGCAAAACATAAACAGCAAACAAATAATTGCAAACATTGTGTTGCATGCACTGTGCCATTGTCTTACATAAATATAGCAGACAGCTATAAGCCATCATGCAGATTGGGGGAAAAGGTTGAATTACAAAATGATTTGATTTAAACAGCATAATTTTGGTTACTGTATACCATTTACATGTTTCAAAATTTTGGTTAACATTGCAGCCTTAAAAACGAGTGACCCTGACACAAAGCTCACAAGGTTGAGCGAGCATGGCACAGCAAGAATTCTAATAGCTTCATGATGAATCATTATAAGTGCAAAGAAAACTCTATCAAGGGGTTTAGGAAATATAAACAAATGAAGAAAAAAAAACTTAACCTAAACTGTAACACAAATTTTCTGTAACCTTGACCCCAAGGTCAAAGAGGCAAGCAAGTGTGTCACAGAATGAATTGTCTCAGCTTCATAATGATTCATCCCAAGTATGAGCAAAATCAATTCTGGGGTGTTATGTAGTAAAATATAAGCAAAAGAAAAAACTTTAACCAAAACCTCAATGCAAACTTTCTAGGACTTGGACCTTGTGGTTGCTAGTGCAGCACAGAATAAACTGTCTTAGCTTCATAATGATTCACCCCAAGTATGAATAAAATCCATCAAGGGGTTTAAGAAATGAACAAAATTAAAAAAACAAAAACGTACCCCAAATTGTTTATATGTGACCTTGACCCCAAGGTCAAAGGGACAGGTGATCATGTTGCAAATTTTCTATGACTTTGACTTTGTGGTAGATAATGCATCACCAAATGGATTGTCTTGGCTTCGTTATGACTGATCCCAAGTGGGAACAAAATCTATTAAGGGGTTTATAAAATTAAGGCAAACAAGGCCCAAGTGGACTTGCTTGTGATTGCTCACCTGGTTGATATCTGCCTAACTGCCAAATGCAAGAGCAGCTGACCAATAAAGCTGGGTCAGTAGGATGCTTTCTGTTTAAAGTTCTCCAATGCTGTTGCTTGCATACGTTATGAAAACAATTGTTTCAAGGTTTCTCTAAGTTTGTAATGTTGTGAAATCAGTGCACGGCTAAGTGTACTTAGCCTTTTGGCCCTGTTTCGGTTATATAAGAGACTCTAAGGTGACTATTTCGCCAGAATCCTGCCCTAGCATGAACTCTGTAGGTATTCGGATTCTCCAACATGTGGACATTATCTAAAAGCTGATGAGAGCAGACAGCTCCCCATTTTCGTAGTGATGGATATGTATGCCTTCCTTAATTAGAAAAATTGTTTGGATAGTTTACAGTACATAATGGTAATGGTCGAGACACACATTTTGTGCTTTGAATTGCTTAAATTAAACTAATGGACTGAGATTTGTCTGCGAAGGTATGCCTAGTCTAGCGTGAAATGCAAATGTACTTTTTCTACTACTTTACTTCTAATGAACCAAAGCATGATTTGTATGACATTCTGTTTCATGCTTTTTTTTTAAATGGATTAAAATACAGAACTATAATTTGATGTGAAAGTAAATAATGGTGCAAATTTTGTACAAAACAAGAATAAAGTTATATAACTAATTTTGGTTTATAATATTACATTTTCAATCTGCTACCAAGGGACATCTGAAAATAAATTGCAACAAAAATTATGTGATGAGGGTTAGGAGGTTAGAAACCACTAGCCTATGTGTTAAAATTCCCCAAAATACTCATTTGACAATGAAAATTCCCAATTCTAGGGATGAGGGCCAAAAAATGTTATTGCTGGAATCTATATAGTTTTCTATCCAGTATTAAGCAGACAATCTTCATAGGGTGGAGGAACCTACAAATGGTGCCCCAGCGGGGGGTTCAATATTATTAATAATCCAGTGTCTTTCAAGAACTTCAAAACTAAAATGCCACATTTTGTCGGCACTCAGAGTTTCTTGCAAGCAATTTAGCAATGTTCTCCCCAGGGTCATTTACCATAGCGGTACCATGCTATAATTTAAGCCTGTGATGGTTTAGAACCTGACACTACGCTATGCGCTTTTGCTGCTATGTTGCTATGTTTCCCGCTATCCTTATACAATGAATCTGTTAAATAAACATCCAGTCACCCAATTCAGTCATATTACCGGTACTCAAATGACACCTGTTCTTACCTCTTCTTGGGTATTTAATTAAGATAATCCAGGATAATTACATATGAACTTAGCCATTATCTATTGTACCTGGCTTACCCAACTGCCGGTGCATGACCTTTGATGTGGGCTTCATCTTTACACTGACATAGTCACATGATTGGTCAGTGATGATGGAGTCTACTGGCAGTACATGTTATATATATTTCAGTCATTTCCATTACCAGCATGTTACACATATGACATTTTAAGTTAAGCAAATTTGTGTGCAAAATGGGACACACTGCCTTCAAAAACAAGTAAAATTAGCCAGCATCTGGCTAGCACCATGATGGCATAGCTACAAAGATCAGAGATTGTTGTCACCAATGGTGATTCCGATACAGATACATGTAGCTAGTTTTCCCCAAAGAAAAAGCTTAAGAAACAAAGGACAGGATTCAATGCTGAATGGAAGACTTCATATCCTTGGGTGGAAATTGCTGGATTGGATGGTAAGTTTTCTATATTGCTATATTTTGGTTCAGATCTACTTAGTTACCAACAGGTGAGATGGGGGGGGGGGGTCCTTGAGCACTAGTAATAGCAGTAGGTTGTAGTTGTGATTGTTGTCATTCTTATTAATTTCCTGAAAATGTGATGAGGAATGAAAGTTGCATTTTATCCACGAGTTGCTGTTATATTTACATAGTATACTCTGAGCAAGAGAAAAAGAGTGATCAGTACACTTTAACTTGAGTGGGTGCTGCCCTAATAATTTCTCATTTCTCTTTTCTGTCTATCAAAGTAAGAAAAAGGAGCAATTTTTATCTTCCAATTTTACCTGGTTTGAAAACATGTAAATAAAAAGTGTTGATTTGTTACACCATTTATATCGGATATATTTCTCCAACAATAAACAACTAGCTTGCAATTGGAATGTATTACATGAAAAATTAAGTGGTTATTTTTTAAATCTGTATATTGCTTCATTAATACATGTAATCTTTTTATTTGTCAGAATTGCCAATAAGTGAACTATTTTTCTACATGCTTCATAACTTCCACAGATGAACTTACAACCACATTATGACTTTGACATTTGGAATAAATATATCTTGAATAGTTTCATCCATATGCTTACTCATTATTTAGTAAAGTCATGACCGCAAAAGTTTTGTATCTTTTTGTACATCCATTAATAAATTTTATGTTCCATTTTTCTGGGGACTGTGAAATTTTCGCAAAATATCTCTATGTATTTGGCAGGCCATCTGGACTTATTAAAGGAGATAAACTGCACATTATTTACTACATCTATTAAACCTGATCAGATAATGATCTTTTCATCTGTATGTAAACTACTGATATATGCACTGAAGTGGGTAATTACACATTATCTTCCTGGTTGCTAAGAAACAATCTGAAATCCTTAAATATCAATTCACATCACAAATCAGCTATTATACATTATGAATCCATTTTCAACTGAAATGTTGCATATAGAAAAGTATGATTTTACTCTTTGCTGCAATTGATTGGGGTTTTTTTTGGTGATTTACAGCCATGCAACACAACAAGGTTATCAAGTGCTGAAGCAATTGGAGTAAAGTGTCTTGCTCAAGGACACACCAGAGTAGCTGATCCAGGCTGATCCAATGGTTTGCAAGAGGAACTTCACAATTTGGACAATTTAAGATCTTTTCATTCTCGTTTCTGATTTGATCTGATACACTTTGTCAATTTTTTCCTCCAAAGAAGATTGCCAGATTTGAAAAGGTTAAAGTATGATTACCGGTATACTTGTGCTCCCTACAACGTCGAATGATAAAAGACAATGATTTTAATTTTAATAAAAGTTGCACTAAGAAGAAATATTCAGGACTTTACAAATCCATTTGTTCAAGACCCGGGACAAGCTCAGATTCTGCTTGGGCAAGCTCAAGTTTGCAAACTACTTGCCCACAGGCAAGTCCAAATAAAAGAGAGAAGGGTCGTATAAAATTTGCAATGCTATACTCTGCAGTCTCACCACAGGACATTTAACAGCATGTAGTAAATGTCAAGGTCTGTCTCACATTTACTCATGCAGACATGATAATGTCAATATTTACAATTTAACGCAAGTTTTGACCAATCAGGAATAAATACTTATATTTTAACTCATCAGGTACATGTTAATCGTAATATCTGTACATATATGGGATTCACCGACTTTCAAGTCATAACCTAGCCACACGCAGTTTGTGAGCTCCGAAATGTGCAGAACTTGCCGGCTCTAAAACAAATTGGCTTGTGAAAGATGTTTTAATGCATGTCACCATTTCAAGATGACTAGGTGATAACTGCTAATCATATAACTCGTAGGGGTGAGTATTGCCAGCTGAGATCATGTTGCAATATATCGTGATATAGATTATTGTATAGCAGTATGTATTGATACATGTTGCTGCTCATGCTACAGTGTACCAGTAAGAAGAAAAAAAAACGCAATGCTTGATATCAAATACCTCGCATCTAACGTAATCATTTTAATGAATCTGTTGTTTGCGACATTGAAAGGCCTGAGATCTTGTACAATTAAGTTAACTATTGCACTTGTATAATTGTGACTGCTCTTGGTGAGGTGCTTTTGTATTTGGCTTGTGATAGAAAGGCTTCATGTACTGTTGACTGCCAGTTAATAGACTTCAACAGATTTTTTGAGAGGGTTTCAACACAGCAGACAAACTAAACATAACTGACGAACTGGGGCCAATATTCACAGATGGATGGTGGCAACACATATGCGTCGTAAGATTAGTAGTTAGGGGTGAAACGATACACCTGTGCCGCGTATCGATATGATTCACGATACACAGCCTATGATATGATACATTATCGATTCTCAGTTTAAAGAATAAAAAGGCAAACGACTAATAATTATTCATAACTGCTGAAGATCGAAGTAACTTATATAGGGTAGGTATTGTTTTGTATCAATTCTTCACCTCTTGTATCGATACATGTATCGATATGGCAACAGTATCGATATATCGATGAATTGTTTCACCCCTATTGGTAGTCCCTCCAGAATATTTTTACACTTTCAAAGAACCTACAACACACTGCTGGAGATTGATCTACTTCACCATTTTGGTTACATTTAAAACCAACGTGAGTTCACTCTTTGCCCACTTGTTGGTCACAAGATCGACATTCACTGATGAATGAATGTCAGCCATACCAAAACAAACATTTGACTGGTTACGCAAAAGTTTTTTCTTCCATATTAGGTTTTGAATAAACAAAGCTAGTTCCACAACCAGTCTAACTAATATACAGTTAGTGGTAAAATACTGATACTGAAGAATTTGTACCAATACGAATTGTGATGTGGTAGCTTATCAATGTGCACTGATATATCGTGACACTCCTAAAAACTTGTGATATTTATTTGACAGGTGTGTTTGGAAATAAAATGCACTAGTTTCTAATGAATAGCCACGTGGATTTCGTTAAAAGCACAATCGATATACTGAAAATCTAGCACTTACAAGCAGTTCTTATCATCTATTGTTTACGTGATAATTATGGGAGATCTGTACATACTTACTGTTTGGCAAATAAGTAAATGGATAAAAATAAGTGTTCTCAAATCATTCTCAAAAGTCGGCTTGTCAAAGATTGTTTTGATGCATGTTGCCAATTTCAAGGTGACTAGGTGATAACTGTTAAGTAAATGGATAATATACGCATTCTCAGATCATTCAGTTGTAAGTATAAATAAATCAATACAAAAGTAGAGTTTTCATTATTGCTGATGTAGCTGAAGACGCAAGTCTGCAAGTGTATCTAGGCCAAAAAAGGAAACTTTATGAAGTTTCCAGAAACAAATACAGGGCTTGAAAATAGTCTACGAGAGGCAGGTCCAGGACCGGTCACTGTCTGAGGGAGCCAGGTCCAACATACATATATTAACATGTCTAAGCTGGGCCCAAGGAACATCAGATTCAATACAAAAGCACAGTTACAAACGTTCTTTGCTTTTTACATGAACATGAATTGGGTTAACCTAAAAGTTGTATCTACCATGGTAAAGGTCACTTGATCTATCACCTAAATCAGGAAACTTCAAACAGGTCAAACACAAAAGTTTTCCAGTCTCCCCAACATATTCGACTCATGGACAATTTTTTCCCCCGAGTGTTCTTTAAATGTTCACCATACTCTGAATCCTTGTTTGGCTTATTCTGTTTTGTTGGAAGGCCATTTTCCTCATTTTTGCTTCCTTCAGCTTTTCGGATTTGCCACTGGATGAGCGGCCAAAGTTATATAAACGTACAGTCAAACCCGTTCTTGCGGTAACCTGTGTTCGGCGGTCATTCTAATTCCCCTCCCCCGGCAAATTTCCTATATAAATGCCCTGTATTGAACTGTCACCTGCTTTCAGCAGTCAGTGGCCAGGTGTTTCTTAACCAAACAATGGTTTCACCCTGCCTTAAGTGGTGACTGGAGCATATCAGCAGTGACCGATCCAAGTATGCAAATTAAACACTTCTTTTGTTTGATGAGCAAGGCATTGTTCAGATATAGGTACATCATGTGAATTGATGTTTAAGCATTTCATATCTCAATTGTACTTACTGTGCTCCAATCACGCTGTCAGTCAAACTCAAAGGTTGCAACATGTCGACTTAGAGACTTAGAAAGCAAAGCGGTTTTGTCCTTACAAGACAGAATCGAAGCAATTCATTTCCTGGATAGTGGACAAAGTAGTCGTGTAGTTGCAGCAGAAATGGGAGTCAGGCAAACTCAGATCCAAGGGATTATTAGGCGTAAGTGAGATATTATGGACGATTTTGAAAACAACATCAATCCGGAGTGTAAGAGATTACATACAATCACACCAAATAAGAAAAGATACATGTACACTGCACTTGTGATATCCCTTACGGTTTATATGCTACTAACAACAGCCGCAGGAAGCTTCTTTTCATTCCCCAATCATCAAAGATCTCGCACAAAAGCCAACTGTCTTTTGATCTCGGTGAGTTTGAACAACTGCTTAATCCATCAATTGTTTGAAGTGTGAACATCTGTTTTCATACCTAATTATACCAGCTGGCCTAACAAAAAGTCAGTCCTGTGTTTGACAATCACAGGTAAGCTGTCAATTAGTAATTTTAATTAGATGCCTTTTCTACTGATAAGTGATGATTGAATGTACATGATGGATTTAAGTGAAACTTTTTATTTTATTATTTTGTTATTTTTCTTTTTGCTAATTAGCTAAACTAAATATATGTATCTTGATAGCATACTACTACTACTACTCCTAATAATGTTTATGCTATTCGGTGCAAAGGTCACCTGTTTTCAAAGGCCACTTTGGGCATTTCCCACGGGTGACCGCTGAACACGTTTGACTGTATGACGCATCTTGATTGTCAGTCATGTCCATTGGAGCGGAAACACATGTAAAGGTCAGTTCGCATCACAATGTTCTAGTTAAGAGCTAATTCAACCTCATGATTTGTGTACCAGTCAAACAATATGCACATATCTTTTGCATTAGGTATTTCAAGTCTCACTGAACAAGGCTTCAGGTGGAAGATTGGAATGTTCTGTTTCCAAGTAAGAACACAAAGTCTCTTTGAACAAGATAAGACTTTAGGTCTTCCGGTTTTTATATGCTTGTGGACTGGTACTCAACTCCAGAGGCATGAATAGCACAGACTCGTAATTTGCATTCTATACACGAGGTCCCAGTTTGACTGTCTTGTACACAGCAAAACATAACTACACTTCAAGTAACACTGATTGGAATGGACTTTTGCCTATATCGCTGTTGTCATTTTGCACTCATTGAAGAACAACTCTGAGACTGAAAATGAATACTTTTAATTTCCATATTTTGGAAAACTGGGAGGTCCTATACACTTTTGACACATTTAACTATTTGGCCAGATGGCGAAAATTGCAGATCTCAAGACCTCAGACCACCGCTATTTTCAGGACTTGAACTCTAATGAACATGTTTCAAAGAAAAATAGCCAGTTTGATGCAATGAAACGTGCAAATAAGTTCCAGTCATCATGTATTAATTAGTATCCCTGGCTAGAGTAAGACTCAGAAAAAGATTTAATGTTCTACAGCTGCTGCAGAATATATTCCAAAACTGTTTAAAGCACAAATGGGACTGCAAATCCATTTCCCATAAGGACTGAAAATTACAGGAAAGACCCTATCAGATCCTATGAGTTGAGCAAAGTTCACTTGAACCGTATTGCAAGGAGCATGCATGAAATAAGGAAGGAGAATACTCCGGTCAAAATGTTGACGGGCAGGGTTCTCAATAGACACATACCCTCATGTTTTGATGTTTGGAATTTAAAGGTGACCCATTTCTGTCGTGCAGAAATTCCAGCCTTGCATTTTTATGACGCACATAGATTTGGGCTTGAGCATCACTATGAACTACCCTTGATACGCCTCCGGGCTCATTTCCTATTGAGTGTGCGCTGTCCATAACAAATTTACTGTATGTAACTTTGATTGACATTTGCTCAACTACTGTTTACACCATATCAACGAATAATATCACACTTTTGTAAAATCAATGTGATCTGGGCAGAGCTAACAGGTCACTGATGTCACTCTTAGGTATGCGTAATTGAATCAAGGTTAGATTGTTTGGAGATCATGGTCAATGATTATGATAGCAGAAGAGACGAGGAAAACAATTATAACTTGAATGGATTAACTTATGATCTAATATCTGCATTTGTTTGATTGTCCATCAAATTATAATCAATTAACCAAAACCATGGAACATAAGGCAGCCCGCGAAGCTAATTGTCAAAGTTAAATGGACAAACTTAAATTGTGTTGTATTGGCGATAAATTTGCTTCATTCTGCAAAATGTTTAAAAATTCTGAATCAATTACAACTTGACTGGATTAACTTCTGATCATTTGTTGGCATCAGTTTGATTGCTCATCTAATTATACTCAATTAGACATAACTGGAAAATATGGTGGCTCGCAAAGCCAGTACAAATTTAAGGGACAATACGCTCAAAATAGGAGGTAATAATTAACTGACAAGTTCTGTTGACAGATGACTTCAGAATATACAAAGTCACCAATTGTGATGTTCATCCTTAACCCTTTGACAGCAGGATACGACTCCAGTCGTACTTTACCTTTGCCAGCGGGATTCGACTCCGGTCGTATGTTCACTAAATTTCCTTACCAACATTTGCAGACACGTGTTTAACTGTATAAAACGTCATCAGTTTATGTGTACTCTTTTGAAAAGAAGGAAATAAAGGTAGAAGGTACACATCTTGTTGCATGATTGTGTTTAAAAGACCCCAAAACTGGTAAAAATTTGATTTCAAAATCGAGTTTTAACGTGCCGAGATAAAATATGGCGGTGATATTCTGAAGAGGGAATTGAAGAGAGTTATGTGCTTGCTGAATTAGTTGAAAATAAAGACCATTTCACATGGAAAATTGACAGTCTAGCCAGTGGGGATCGCTATCTTTACTTCTTCAAAATGAACGGCGCTGATGATAACTTGTTATTTGAAAATTTGATTTCAAACACGACTTTTAATGTGTGGAGATCAACATGGCAGACAGCGCTGAAACAGCAATTTACGGCAGTGATGTGGATGCCGATTTTGATGAAAATATAGACAATTTTGTGGGGAAACTTTATATTTTAAGCAGTGCATATCGTGAGCTTCACTTCGACTAAATGAACGGAGATGATGAGAACTGGTTAGTAGAAAATTTGATTTCAAAACTGAATTTTAACGTGTGTAATTCAAAATGGCGAACAGTACTGAAGCGGTCGTGATGCTGATACCGATTCTGATGAAAATTTAGACAATTTTGTGGGGGAAATTTATATTTTAGGCAGTGGGGATCGTTATCTTGGTTGCATCAAATGAACTAAGCTTATGATAAATAGTTAATTGGTATTTTTGACTCGGATATTGACGATGATGAAGACGTGGATGCTTTTCAAGCTAACTGGACATTTTGAGAACTTCACTTCTCATAATGTTCGCACATATACCGATGTCGAGTGTGTGCATAATATTATGAAAATTTCCTGCATCCCTGGAAATGGACCAAAATACACCCAATATAACTCTTATATTATTACATTAAAATTTATTGTGGAATAAAAACACTGAACCAAAATGAAAAGCTTTGTCGACTTACCAGTAAGGATTAATCTGTTTTTTGTTCTCCAATTCTCATGCGAGTAAATTTAATAAAATTGTAATAACTTTAGATATTCTTGATGGATTTTTACTATTTTGTCACCTTCTTAAATGGTATAAAATTCCCCCCATTTCATACAATTACATAGAGGAGGTAAAATGAATATTGCAGAAAGGAAAAATGCATTTAAAGTAAGTTATTACATAAAAATGTAAAGCATTTATTTTTGCTCACATAACTTTACTTTCAACTGAAGTTTTACGTCTGAAAATTTTCAGTCAAGAAATATATGACCTTAAGGAAAATTTTATGCTTTTTAAAATGGTATACAACATTGAAAAATAATTTCAAAAAATTGTACTGTAAAGCCAGATTAACCAACGTCACTGCATTCTCTCATGCTGCATAAACCACTGACTGAAATATTTCCAGTTCTATACAACTGCCTGTCTGAATGGGCTTCAGTATGAAAAGGGTTAAAATCTGATTAATATATAACTTTCATAGTTGTATGGGTATATTTTTGCATTTAAAATTGTTTGAGGAGTTAAGAATAGGATATGCTGAATGTTAAAAATATAATAAAGTACAAAATATTCCTTTTTCTGTTTTAATATACCCAATATACACAGTCATACATAATTAGAAATAGAAACACTTGTAAAATAATCAGTACTGACCAAGTCAGTCTCACTGTCGGCTTGTCCGTCTCTTACAAATTACTATAAAAGTGTTTCTTTATTTAACATGAGACAAGAAATCTTAAACATCAGTTTGCTCCACGAATAATGAACAATCCCAGCTATTGGCTCATGACTGTCAAAAACAAATTACTTTTGAGATATCAGTTTTGACTCTTGAGATTTTCATTTTGACTCAAGATTTTGGGGTCATGACCCTATGGGGCACCTGCCATGTTACAAACCTTTACTAAATTACTGCCGTTTGCTCCAATATGCAAACACTAAAATAAAATCTGCACCATGATATTTGGGGAGTACAGCTGATCAACAGTCGAGAGTCACACAATGAATATCGAAGCAAGGAGGTCTGGAGAAACACAATATTGGAGTAATATGACTTGTTGACGGAGTTTGCAATTTGGATGCTACTGCAACTTGTTTTCAAGAAAATGTTGTGGCTGGAAAATATATTAATCAACAGATTAAAATAGCAAAGTCATAAACGTGAAGTACTAAACGAAAAGATGAATAAGATCCCGAAAAGACGCGGGGGGAAAAACCTGTTCATGAATTGGGTCAATGGAGTTGACATTAGCTTATTAAAATGAAGTCATGCATAGTGAGCACAACAAACCCAGTTCTCGTACTTACCGTGGCCGATCTTATTTCGTTTTTATCCAAAATGACTCTGTGACTCTCCCATCTTCGAAGATATTTAGAATTCATAATCTTACTAACAATAGTCCGTGTATGATTAAGGCGACATACTTGAGTTTCTCCCTCTTGTATCAGTTTAAACCTCGGGCCCATGAAAGTGGACCTCTTCGTCTTGGGAGGTGGTGTTGAGGGAGACTGCAATGGGTCCATAATGTTATTCACCCGCCCTAATCCATCTTGTGCGCCAGAGAAACTATTGTCACTATCCGATAGATCATTCTGAAATAAATCCTCGTTTAAGTTATCGGTTGATGAGCAACCAGTGCTACCATCACCTAACTCCATTATTGTCGCCATGTTTTGTGTGTCTGACATCGAATTGAGGCTGCCACAATTTTCGACAAAAGGGAAAATATTCCCACCGAAATGTCGAATTAAGCACGCCAGCCTTGATTTTACTCAATATGCCAATAAACACTAACTCCTGGTGGATAAGGGGTAAACACAAATCTCATAAATGATTTTAGAAGATTCCATTTCAAACCACATCTGTATAAGCTATCCTCGTTCTTGTTGTTAGTCACGTGACCACTTTGATAATGACGTAGGCATTTTCAGGCGAGGCAATCGGAATGTCTATGTGCAGCATTTTCCTCACTACATGTACAAGGAATTAATAATGTTACCTATAAATTAACGTTTGCATTCTCTACAGATTTTTGTCTTGGTAGCCATGTCAAGAGAATTCAAATACCGATAGTTCTAATTCTGTGCGAACTTAGGTAGGATCCCACTGTAATATTGGTATTTTACCAATCAGTTCATTATTTATTATTACATTTATTTCCTTGATTTTACTAGTAATAATACCATACACTTGTATATTCTTTTAGCTAGTAAGCACAATGGGCCTCTTCAGTTAGAACTCAATTTGTATATAGTTTAAGCTTTATTTACACACACACACACACACACACACACACACACATATATATATATATATATATATATATATATATATATATATATATATATATATATATATATATATATATATTTGTATATCAGTACATATAGATTTACATTTAATCACACCAGTTGTTATGGTTAACTTACGTCAAATTTTTTTTTTTTTTCACTACTAGGATATAGTAACTCGTACATTTTGTACATGAAAGATGTCATACTTGCAGGATGATATCAGTTGTTTCTCATTTCGGATAGATCTTGTGTAACATTCTATCCACATTTTATAAATTTTTCAAGTCATATTTCTTATGAGTTAATGTCTCCAGCCGCTGCAGCCTACCACGAATGCGACTAGATCGAGTTTCTTCTTTCTTGGAAATCGCTTTTTATTATTTGGTCGTTACTGTCCATTTCCAGAGTTAGTTCAAAGTGGACAAAAATAGCCAAATAATTGACAGTAATAGATAAATAATTGACAGTAATAGATAAATAATTGACAGCAATAGACAATTAAAAAAAAGCGATTTTCAAGACAGAGGATGACGACCACATGACAAAGATGGCGAATATGATAATTATAAAAGTCATAATGATCATCATCATCTTCATCACCATCATCGTCTTCATCACCATCATCGTCATCCAAAAACTAAAGAAGAGCAAATATTTCTCTTTAACTTCATGAAAACGACAACAAAAAGGCATTAATTGGAAATTACTGAACATGTTATAGAAATTAGACTCTACTTTGCAGTTATATATACATACATACATACATACATACATACATACATACATACATACATACATACATACATACATACATACATACATACATACATACATACATACATACATACATACATACATACATACATTCATGAAGAGCTTAACTTTGTCATAGTAAAATATTTTACTATCTTACAACTTAACTTGCTTCATTAATCATTTGAATAAATGTACCGTGAATCTTACTGTCGTAACTAGTCGTATTATGCCAAAAAAATGTTAACAGAAAATAACTTTATATGCCTGAAAGTACAAAAACTGAACACAAATAAAATACCTTAGAGAGGTTTTCTTTTCGCAGACGTCAAAATTAGCGATTTTGTACAAAAATAGTGGATTTCAGTCTGGTTTGGTTTTTTTGTTTTTTTGCGATTACAGATCTAGAGTGGCTATCGTGTGTAAGGTGGTAAATTTTGACGGGATTTATTTTCAGGATCTCGCTCTGAAACCGCTAAATCTCTATAATTTCGCAAACGCTAAAAATACACAACACAAATATCAAGTTGCCACTCTTAAAAATCAAGAGATGTGATAGAAGGGGCGAATCGATTTTTTTTTTTTTTTTAATTGATATGTAAAACAAAAAAGAGACATGTCGGTTATGATGTGACAGCCAACTGTGTCGTATGCATTCTTGATCCCGTTCCTGCAAAACCTTAAAGGGATCCTCTCACGGTTTTAGCGACATAACATTGCGCTGTGCATACGAGTATATACATGTGTTCAACCAACGACAGCCCATCTTGCCGTTTCCGGTGGATTCATGCTGAGGAAGTGAGTTCGTGCTATAGAAATAGTTGCTACTCGGCATTAGTGATTTTTCTCCCTTGCACACGTTGGTTACTTGCATACATGTCTGTTGTTTGTGTGTGTGTATATATATATATATATATATATGTATGTATGTGTGTGTGTGTGTGTGTGTGTGTGTGTGTGTGTGTGTAAACCGTCATATCTTTTCTTTCGCACTGAACGAATAGTTCTGACTGAGATTCCTCTGTCTTAAAATTCGCTTTTCATTATTTGACTGTTTTTTTTGTACACAAATTTTAACATTTTGGACAAGGAAAATAATAAAAATAAGCAAAGTTTACGACTGAAGAAACTCGGTCTACGAATGCTGAAACTGATTTTAACTTCAATAAGGAGTTTTGAGAGAATTAGGAAAGGTATTGGTGATTAAATAAGGACAAAAAGGAAGGACAAAAAGTGGACACTTTACATTCAGACAGACAGACGCAGCCATGCATAAAAACAGACAGATCGACAAACAGGAATGTCTGATATGTAGATAGAATATATATACTATTGGTTTTCCTTGTTCGCTTTGACTGAGGGAAACAAATAGTTTTCCTGATGTTTTCAATTTGGCACGTATTTGTATCTTGTCACAAATTCTCAAAATCATTAATTATCCTTCACATATGTCACCCAGGTCGTCAAGCTTGTGGGTTAAAAGTCAACAAATAATCAAATAAGTTGCTCATGTATATTTCTATATTCTCTGCTCAAAAAATGTACAGTACATGACGTACATTCAATCAATTCCTTAAAGGGGGAGGGGGTAGCAAGCTACAAGAATGACAGACAACGACGATAAACCAACATTATGAAACATTCTCAAGGCCAAACGGCACTTATCGGCTCATCTGCATGAATATAATTTGTTCTGCAGACTGCACCGTACTTTTTTTATTTCTTCAGTTTCGTGAGCAAAACAAGAAAGAAAAATATTGGTGAATTTTAAGACAATTTGAGCGTGTCTTGAGTAAAGGTCCTACACTTTTTTAATGATTTAAAACGTCGAAATCCCTCTAAACTACCTCTGTTCTTTCGCCATTCTAGTTGTAGTACTGATTTTATTTTTTATGTTAAACATTTATTGACAGAAATCATCAACCACAATGTGTTGAATGGCTTAATTAGACTTCAATTTTAACATTTTATTCATTTAGTCTGTATTCAACATCTGTAAAAAAAAAATGTTTAAGTCTAGTGTTTGTTTGCATAGTACCGTGGTAAAACGCTCGCTTGCTACATATTTAGTTCTTGATCCGAGCCTCGTTTCCGGCACGTACATGGGCAAGTGGCTCTTTATATAGTGGTGTTCTGCAGTTCCCATCATCTTAAAGATCACTTGCTAAAAAGTAGTTCGAAGTTGTTGCTAAAAAGTAGTTCGAAGTTGTTAAAAATATCGACGTAATAATAGTAAAAAGTTTAGGTTTGGAGTTGTCGCCTCGAGCTCAATTTGTAAGCTATAGTTGACCTAACTGTGAAGTCAGGTTTGTCTATTTCCTTACTCAGATGCCATCAATCGAAATTAAGAAATACCAATTACATATATCTTGATTGTGGACCCAATAAATAAGTTTTGTTCGGGTTACACAGTCACGAGTTTGAGAAGATCCTATTTTAAAGACTTACTGCAATCTGCAGCAATTGAATATGTTGACTCACTTAAAATAATATGTGGTCGACTTTACATTATTCGTATTCTCGATTTCGACATTCCGAAATCACGCTTATAACGTGATCTCGTTTCTGCGAGATTTGAAGGTCACGGGGGTTGAAGTCCGTACCGCTATGGGAAGTGTGTATTAAGCTTGTACTTTTTAACAATAATTAGTTTAATTTTCATATACAATAAGTTGTGTTAATACGTATGTTATTGGTTCAGACTGAAACCGATAACTTTAATTAACCGGCGCAAAAATACAAAATAAGAATGAAGACTCTGATATGTATCTTACTCACTTGATCAATACATATAGATTTGCTGAGGTTGTTTCGTCATTTCTTTCCTTTTATTTTCTTTTTAATAATATTCATTCAATGACTGTAATATACTTCTTCAAGTTTTCAATATTTTGTGTGTGTTTGTTTAAGAAAAACAACTGGCCATTTGAAAATTTAAAGGTTCACCAAGAAAATCTGATTGGCCGAATATGTCTTAATATTGTTTTGGGAACAAAACAAATGTTATATTTCAATTGGTCATATATGAGGCCCAATGAAAAAATGAATTCAATTTAACTGTATCTGCTACACGTTTTCCTGCAAATTGATACCCACCCATCCCAGGGAGAACACCGCCTTGTAGATTTCCTATTTTTACAATAATAATAATAATAATAGCAACAACATTGCTCGATAAAACAAGACCCCCTATTGATCATGAGATACGCGTTTAAAGTGAGATTTATGGTGGATGATTGCCAAGCCAGTTTTAGATCCATGAAGAAACACTATCTACAGCAAGGAAAATCAATTCAAATATAACTCCCCAACATACGTGAAACTGCAAATATATCTGTAAAAAATACAAAGCATGACATGAAAATGAAAAAGAAAGGATGAACAAAATAAATCACACGATCTTTAGGCTTATTTGAAGGTAAGGTCGGCTCACTCCCAACAAACCACATTTCTGACCATAAGAAAAGAACTACGAAAGGAAAATAAATTTTATAATTGAATATAACGGAAAATGGAATATTTTCAAAACATAAGGCAACGTCGTTTATAGCTGTTATCATGTATTGAAAACAGAGTAGACACAATTTGAGAACACAACACACTGCAATATTGTGATCATAGCCGTATCCCCCTAAGTTACAAAGTCGCGTTATCTAACGCGGCTCTCGAGAGCGTGATTTCATAATGTAGAAATGGTCAATTGTATTAATTATCAAACGGATGCATTGCTGTACAGTGGGTTGAGCTGTCTGAGTGACATTCTGTTAAGTACTCCCCCACCCACACCCCGATAAAGATAAAGGTGTATGTGTCACATATATGCAGCGACAAGGGTAGCTTTAAATGAGGTAACTTCTCAAAGACTCACACAAGGTATAACACTGCTGATTTTTGTCGGACAATTCGGTATCAACAGTTGCTGTTGTAACTGAGCTATCATTATTTGTACTGGTGGTCATTTATTATGTTCCAATGTGTTGGATTTTGCTCTATCATCTGTCGTTTAAACCTCGAGAAGCAAAGTTCCATCACGCCTGCATTTTTCAATATATGTACTTCCTACGTCAGAAGATCAATCAATATTTCGATCTAAGTACTACTGCGAATATCCCGACTCATGCTTCTGCACTAAAACGATTCTTGACAACGAAATAACAGTACCATAAAATACAACAGTGAATAGCAGTACATATCGGCACGTGTCGCGATACCGAAAAGTGTCGCTCAATGCGTCTAAGAGTGATGTCATTTTGCGAAGCAAAAACCAGCGGTCATCTCAGTTTGATATCAATAGACTGTATGATGAAGACAGTGGTAACAATCACGAGTCTGCCACTGATGGTCACGACTATGATACATACAATGCCCAGGTTCAAGGGAGAAACAAAATTTACGTTTTTTATTGCTGAATATTCAAGGGCTTTCCACGAAAAGAGTCAATCAACTTAAAGGCAAAGAACTGATTCAAATATTTAAAAATAGTGACATGCTGCTTTTGACCGAAACATGGATTGATGACTTCTCGATCTTATATATTAAAAATGTTGAGATTTTTGTACTTTTTTTTTATTGCATTGAAATATCAAGCAGAAAAACAGAGAGATTGTAGAGGTATAGCCACTCTCTCCCGCCCCCGCTATATTTATTAGAAATAATTTTTGTTGAAAATGATAATTTAGTCTTTGATGATGAAAATGATATGTTTGGTTTAATCGTCCAAAGTCCAGTTTATGACAGCTTGGTTGTCACAAATCATGCTTCGATTACACGGTTGACAGCGGACCAGCGACAGATTATGATCAAATTGAACACTCATTGCCGGGTCTTATCTTGTGGGGTTGATGCTTAATGGTCAATCTGGTGAAAGAATGGTTACACCTGCAGTGATTTAACTTGGGTAAGCCTACTGCACATTCCCCTACTGAACAAACGTTGTTGTTGTTGATCGTCCTTCGAGTTCGAAGATGACCATGATATCACTAACTGGTTTGGTTCCTGTGAGCACGTGAGTGGCTGATCAGGCCAATTCGTGCTCTGAACTCTCTGTGGCACCCTGGACAGGAGATGCCGCCTAGGGTAGCTTGATCAACAGTGGACTAGCTGCAGTTCCTAGATTTACACCGCTCGCGCGTCTGCACTGCCTCTGCAATTCACTCTCCTCAGCTTGTTCGAGTCTGTATCTCCAGTATAGACGAGACAGCGCCAGGTGGAACGATCCTGTGCGAGATCTTCTCAAGACTCAGGGTCAGTGTTGATGTGTTTCAAGTTTGACTTGATGGAGTCTTTGAAGCGTTTCTTCTGACCTCCCTGAGATAGCTTTCCCTCCTTCAGCTCGCCGTAGTGTTACGACTCTAGGTCTTAAAATAATGTCACAGAAAGAAAGTGAAACCAATAATGTATGTAAAATCAACAAACAATTTATTTCTCTGTAATTAAAATGAAAATTCAAGACACTTACAATTTGTGAATTAAATTCCAAATAATTCTAAATGTCCTAAACACACGTCAGAAATTATAGAATGTTCCGAATGAATGAATGGTCCGAATGAATGAATGTTCAGAATGAATGAATAGTCTTGAATGTCCTGATATACCACAACGATACAATCCAGAATATCTTTGAGAATGTCCACAATAGCAAAAAGTCATATATATATATAAATCCAAAGGTAAATGAGCACTTTATGGTAACTCCAATGAATGTTGAAAAAAATAATTCCTTTCGAATTATGTCTACAGCACAACTATAAACTCGGATAATGCACATATTCCCAAGGACTGATTTTAAAACTGGACTGATTTTAAAACAGGATTTAAAATCGGAATTAATAAATGCGTATCA
Organism: Margaritifera margaritifera; assembly: GCA_029931535.1. Taxonomy (NCBI): domain Eukaryota; kingdom Metazoa; phylum Mollusca; class Bivalvia; order Unionida; family Margaritiferidae; genus Margaritifera; species Margaritifera margaritifera. Next base: position 1,871,382 of record JAQPZY010001373.1, on the reverse strand, counting down.
AGTCTGTATTTATACACATATTCTAATAACCCACAATGCAAGAGAATCTGCGTCGTTCTTGTGGAAAAAAACAAAACAAACTAGTTGTGGATAATTGTCAACAAGACTGGCCTTGACCTCAAATGTAGTCAACACGGTGTTTACCAATTGAACAGAACTTTAAAGTGGGACTCACCATCAAGGACAAGGTCAATTATACATAACAGTATTAGATCTTCTTTGGTAGTCGCTTGTCTGACATCCTGGTGACGTGGTCTGCCCATCTCACCTTTGATTTCATCAGCTGAGTGTGGATGCTTGGAATGCCTGCCCGTGTGAGGACCTCAGTGTCTTGGACCTTCTTCTGACATCTTATCTTCATCTGTGTGCCCAGTCGCCCTTGTGTAAATGGTTCAGAATCTTGGCATGGCGGTTGAACACCGTCCAGGTTTCGCATGCATACAGCAGGGTCGGCAAAACAACGGCTTTGTATACTTTCAGTTTAGTTTGTAGACTGATGCCTCTGCGCTCCCACACCTTTGCGCGTAGTCTGCCGAAGGCCACACTTACTTTCACAATTCTAGCGTTGGTTTCGTCATCGATGTGGACAGCACGTGATCGTGTACTGCGGAGGTAAGTGAATTTGTCCACTTCCTGGAGTGTTTGACAATTCACTCTGATGGTAGGTTCTGCGTAAGGCTTTTCTGGTGCAGGCTGGTGCATCACTTCTGTCTTCTTGATACTGATTCTGAGACCAAAACTGACATAAGCTAAAGAGAAATGGTCCATACTCTGTTGCATGTCATACTCTGATATGGTATTCAGGGAAAGTCGTCACTTTGTTTTCACGGTAGTTTCCTCGGAATGAAGAGATTTTGACATCAGTCCGGTAGCTGATGTCGATCACAGGTGTCATAGTCACGGAAGGCATCTGTAAGCATGGCAGAGAACATCATACGGAAGAGGGTTGGGGTCAACACGCAGCTTTGTTGGACTCCATTGGTGGCTGGGAATGGTTCAAATGACTCACCGTCGTCCACAACGCGTGCGATCATGCCATCATGGAATTGCCGAACCATTACGATGAATTTCGCTTGGCAACCAAATTTTGCCATGATCTTCCAGATGCCCTCACGACTGAATGTGTCAAAAGCTGTTGTCAGGGCGACGAAAGTCATGTACAAGTTGGAGCTCTGTTCCCGGCATCATTTCTCCTGCAGTTGACGAGCAGCAAACACCATGTGTATGGTCCCTCGTTCTTTCCTGAAGCCACACTGACTCTCAGGCAGGAGCATGTGATCGATGTGATGCACAAGGGGATTCAGCAGAATTCTGGCGAGGATTTTGCTGATTATGGACCTCAAGGAGATGCCCGGATGGTTATTGCAGCATAGTCTATTGCCTTTTCGCATGTACAAGTAGACGATGGATTCATTCTTGTATTTTTGGGGTATAGTTCCATGAATTCACATTGACCGGAAGAGTTTAGTCAGTTTCTGAGCCATGTGCGATCCTCCGGCTTTGTAAACGTCTGCTGGTATAGCATTTGCTCCAGGTGCTTTTCCATTTGACAGCACGACAATTGCCTTCTCAGTTTCAGTCTGCGTTGGAGGATCACCAAGAGATATATTGATTTCCCCTTGGAGTAGTCGATCAATTGCCTCCTTACTGATAGATGACTGATGATTAAGGATGTTGTTGAAATGTTCTTTTTAGTATCTTTTCTTTCTGCTTGAGCAAAGTGGTACCATCCGCACTCAGTATAAGAGATGTTCCTGATGAATGTGGCCCGTAGATTGTCTTTAAAGTATCGTAGAAGTTCTTCATTTCATTCCTGTCTGCGTAGGACTGAATCACATCAGCCTTGTTGCTCAGCCATGAGTCTTGCAACTTGCAACACGCTGAGTTTGCATTGGACAGTCCTCTTGATGTTGTTGAAAACTGCCTTCTTAGATGATGAAGTGCTGTCTTCTAAACAGGTCTTGTGGAGCCGATGTTTCTCGTTCATTAGTCTCAATATGTCAGCATCATTTTCATCAAACTAATTTTGATGTTTACATGTGGTGGGATCTAGGGTTTTGGATGCAGTCGAGTACACAGAGTCTCTGAAGGATGCACAGTTTTATCTCGACGTTCTCGGGGTTCTCAAGAAATGTTACTAGTTGAATGCACAGTTCTTCAAGAAACGCCCGTTTCACATTCTCCTGTTTCAGTTTGGAGACATTGAGCTTTTGGGGCGCTTTTGTGTCCTGTGGTCGTCTACTAGCTGAATCCGGATATTTAGCTTGGAGACTATGAGCCTGTGGTAAGTCCTGCATTCTGCACTTCTCATGACCTTCGTCACTTAGAGATCCTGCCTGTCTCTTCTCCTGACGATGACGTAGTCAGTGAGATGCAAGTGCTTGGAGCGCGGGTGCATCCAAGACGTCTTGTTGTGGTTTGGCAGGCAGAAGATTGTGTTGGTGATTAGGAGGTCGTGTTTAGTGCATTTTCTCAGTAGGAGGAGTCCATTGTTGTTGCATTTGCCAATGACGCCTGACCATATCTGGTGATATGCGCAAACTCTAGCATTGAAATCACCAAGGATGATGAATATGCCTTCCTTCTGCACTTCTGCGCTAAGAGACTACTGGTCTTCATAAAATGTGTCTTTGATCTCATCTGGGTTGGTCATGATGGGTGCAGGTGGTCAGGTCAGGCTACGCCCTCTACCGTAAGTACCAGTAGATGGTACTATCTGCGACTGTTGAACCAGGGTGGATTGCTACACCTGGCTCCCTCTGGAAAGTCCTGTCTTGTAGATCAGGCGGCCAAGCAGATATGCTAACTCCCACGTCTGTGAAGGCAGATTTCAAGAGCTGTGTGGACAGCACAGGGCATCAGCTCAGGTGCAGTAGGACATGATGGCCATCCACTGCATCCGGACTCGTCTCCAGACGTCACGACGTTGTCGTGTCACTAGATTCAACCAGAACAGGAAGAGAGAGAGAGAGAGAGAGAGAGAGAGAGAGAGAGAGAGAGAGAGAGAGAGAGAGAGGGTGACTCTGCACAACCTTCCCTCACTTTAATCCAGCTCACGCGCAAGTCATGACATCATCCCCCTTAACCCACCAGATACATTCAGGTCCTGTGGCGATGAGGGAGCAACAAAGTAGCAGGTGTGGATACCATGGGAGCTGTAGCTGCAGACCGGCACACAGGCGGCTCGGGGTGTAGGGTCACTTTTCACTGGACCGATGCAGGAGTAGAACTCAACAACCACCTGGGTGACTGAGCAGTCCCATTTAGGATCACACTGCTCACCTCCGTATCATGAGGATGAGGCTAGAAAAGGTGCCTTAAACATTGTCTGCTTCACCTTAACCCTGGTCAGCATATCGCGGCTGATGGGCATCCCACTTTGGCGGTCGAAAATCACACAAGAAGACAAAGGTGACGCCACTCACTATCGGTGCCTGGAATGTGTGCACACTAATGTACAGTACATCAGCAGATAGACCAGAGAGAAGAACAGCTATAGTTGGTAGAGAACTGGCCAGATTCATGACAAATACGTATACATTTAAGTGAGGGGTGGTTACAGCTTTGTGTCCTATAATCTACCTGATCATGTTAATTTCGCTAATTAAATTAACTGATACTATTGATATTAATAATAAAATAGACACTAACAAACTGACGGGTCTAGATGGAATTTCAACCAAAATTCTGAAAATGTCGGCTTTCTCAATCTCTGATTCATTGCCAGAAGTAATTAACTGTAATATCACTTTCGGTAAAATTTCCAGAATCATTGAAATTCGCCAAGGTATTCGCAACTCATAAGGCAAATGAAAAGAATGACCTATCTAACTATCGACCCATATCTGTTTTATCTGTACTTTCAAACGTTATTGAAAAAAGATGTCAGCAAGCATCTTTTCGGATATCTTAACAAGTATCAACTCCTCATAAATCACAATCAGGTTTCCGACAAAAACATCCATGTCAAGCTGCTTTGACGAAACTTATAGACTATTGGCTACTAGGGATTGAATCTGGCGAACTTACTGGGGCAATCTTCATTGATTTTTTAATGAAAAAGCATTCGATTTGGCGGACCATTCGGTGCTCATTAAAAATCAGCCTTAAAGTTTTCTTCAAACTCAGTTTCTTGGTTTACATCATATCTCTTTAACAGAGTACAGGTTGTTTGTACGGGTAAATATACTTCTGATTCGAGTTAGAGTCTAAGTGGAGTTCGTCAAGGCTCTATATTAGGACCTCTTCTTTTCGACCGCTTTTCAATGACATAGATTTGTGTCCAGTGCACTCTAACACTGATCTCTTCACTGACGATTCTACACTGCATACATCTGGTACATCTCTCAACTCCATTGAAAACAAACTTCAAATCGACCTCAACAATTAAGCAGTTTGGTGTAAACAAAACAGAATGTACATCAATGACAATCGGAACAAGACAGCGCCTATCCACTGGCATGAATTAACTTTTCACTCAAATGGCTCCGATTTGTGTTAAAAATCAAAAATTTCTTGGTATTCAAATTGATCAACACCTCAGCTGAAATTCATATATTGATCACATTTGTGCAATGGTTGTTAAAAGAATTACTCTCTTAAAATTACGGTTGAAATTTCCACATGCCCAATCGCTTTAACCTTTTTTTCTGAATATATACTACCACTGATAGACGTTGTACCATATGAGGAAACACGTCAAATTATAATTGTTCCAGAATTGATAAAACCCCAGAAAACGGCCGAGCAAATAATTCTGAAACTTCCTGTTTCGACTCCCTCAAATGTTTTGTTTTCACGTCTACAATGGCTAACAATACAAAAACGTATTTTTTATTTTAAAGGAATCATGACATATAAGTCTCTAAACAATCTTTCTCCATATTATATCTCTAACCTAATTAAACTAAGATAATCAAATACTGAACGTAATCTCAGATCTACCACTGATAACAAACTAATATAAATTAATCAATGTTAAATATGTGTGAGTGCGTGTGCGAGTATACCCTGGGTGTGTGTAAGTGTTTTTGTGTAACACAATCTGTTAATACGTTGAGGATCACACGTCAGATTACCAAATATGTTATCCTTGTTAAATAAAGATTATTATTATTATTATTATTTATTTATTTATTTATTTATTTATGAAATGTAATACAACAATATGAAGCTGACGATTAGGTAATCCAAATGATTTGACCAAGTCAAGCATATTGCAAATTGCGGCCGTTAAAAAGTCTAATTAGCATACGCGTGACAGTGCAATCAGCCCCAACAAAAAATACGTCTCTACTGAATGTACAATCAAGATTATTAAAATTAATTACGATTTTGTTTGCAATGACACCAGCCGTCGCGTACCTGTCCATACATATTTACCTTTCACACTTTCATATTCTTTATATAAGAACAAATATCAAATGATTACGTAGTACAAAGTTATATTACCACCGCGTGTTTGAAAGGACACAGTCAAACAAGATTCTAACGGCCTTATGTTGCTTGTGTTTGTTAAGAAAATCGGCAAGCACATCATGAACAGCCGAGATGTTAATGATGGCAAAGTTGGCAAGTACGCATGTCGGTTCTGGTAGCTGTAGACTAACAGACTGTGTAATTGCATTATATAGCATCTCGGATTTGGTTAAGTCTTTTGATAATAACGACCATAATATTGAATCAGATCACTACGGTTTACGTTTCAGTTTCAAATTCCCCGTTCTAAAAAACGGAATACTGATTTGCTTAATGCTTACAAATCCGGGCTTTAATATTGTTCATGACAAGCTTGAAAACCTCAGTATGATATTAATACAGTGTAATGACAAACGTAATATTGATTTTTGTGTATTGAAGTTAAATAATAATCCGAATGATGTAGTTCTCCTTTCTTTAAAAGGTTAAGTCCTCTAAAGATTGTCATGATGGCAAATATGATGAAAAAAAAAAATTCCATGGTTCATTGAAACATGTGAAGAAAAAGGAATGTTTTTAATTGATACAAAGCCTTATCAATTTCAGACATATTAATGTCAACATTTAATTCACTAAACACAATTTGTAACTCACCTTGTACATATTTATCATCCGGTATATAATATTGGTTTAAAGGGTTATGTATTGCCCTAAAGTATCGCTCATAGGTCTCTGTATTAATATTATATTCTGAAGATCTGCAGAATCTTTCAGCAATTTCCTATACAGTTTTGCATGTTTAATCTCGTTGCTTCAAAATCCATTGTTTCTTGTTTATCATAATTATATTCAGCGTTTAGTAAAACCATTGTATAATTGGCCTGGCCTTTGTCATAGTTCTCCTTAATTCAATCGTGTTTATACGCCAGCCATACGGCGGAGTAAATCAAGTTACGATTTTGTCCGTCCGTCCGTCTTTCTGTTACCAATTTCGTTTCCGCACAATAACATGAGTTATCCACCATCTACAGTTACCGACCTTTGTGGATAGCTTACACATGGGGAAAGGAAGAACCCAATCGATTTCGGGGTCAAAAGCTCAAAGGTCAAGGTCACAGTGACTGAAAGATGAAAATGGTTCCGAACAATAACATTAGTTCTGCATCACTTACTAGGACCAACTTTGTGGATGTCTTGCATCTGGGGTAGTGAAGAAGCCTATCGATTTTAGGGTCAAAAGGTCAAAAGTCAAGGTCACTGTAAATGAAGGAAGTAAAATGCTTTCTGCCAAAAAAAATCAGTTATCTACATAGAGGACTAATAAACACGGGGCGGGCGTATACTGTGCAGTTCACGGTACTCTTGTTGTTGTTCTATAATCATTCAGTTTATTCTACCTCTAAACAACTGATGTTTGATGAAGATGATGATGATGACGATGACGATGATTTATATTACAAAATGAATATATCTGAATTCTTGATTTTCAGATGAATCTTTCTTCCAAATCATCTTCAACAGAAGATTCTGTGCGTGCATGTGTGTGTGCGTGTGTGAATGAACGTATTGCTTAAAGTGTGTGTATGCGCGTGTGAATGAAATTTTAAAATTTCGTGTGTGAATGAAACTATTGCTTAAGTATGGTTGTCACTCTTTTTATACAGTTATGAAAATAATTTTTTTGCTTCCGAATATGTCTGTATTTCCAATGTAACCGTATTCATGCGACTTATGTGCAGAGTTTGCATCCTCACAGTCCACTTGGGCTAAACAGAAGTAAACAAAGTCCTGTCTTATCATGTCTGACTGGTCAAGTGAATACATCTGTCGAGACTACACGTCAGCAGTCGAGGTTTAGGGCGTTATTTGCATAAACGATCCTTTACAGATTCGAATTTTTCTGTCGTTTTGTTGATGTTATTGTTATTGTTGTTATTGTTTTTCTAAATAGGAGTTTTAGTTGTTGTTTTTAACTCATTTTCTGACATGATTGACCTTTGACGGAATGGGTTTTTCTTTTTTTTTGTTTTGTTTTGTTTGGGCACCTTTAACACATTATTGCCTATATTAAGCTGAGGAAATGGAAGCTAAGTGTCTTCACCAAGGGCGCACCGTGGCAGCCGACCCGGGCTGGCCTGCGCGGGTATGGTACCCGCGACCCTTGGATTACGAGTCCAAAGCTCTACCTATTGAGCTACCGCGGCTCCTTAGACAGAATGGAGCTTCCTCTATGATATGTTATCCAGGACCTAGCTCTCACTAGCTGGGTATAGGACTGTCATCAGTCATGACATGTGATCTTCCAGGTATTGTCTTTCGTGAATAAAATTCTCTCTGGCGTGTCATCTGTCTCGCATGACCTGTCAGGAGCTTGGCTTTTGAATTTCATCCGTTACAAATGACCTCTCATGAATTGTTTATATGAGCAAGATCTGTCAGAACCAGTCTATATGAACTTAGACTTGGAATAGTGTGTATACTTACAGCGTGTAATTATGTGATTTGTGTACTCATACACACGCGAACCTCTCGGCCGGGAGAGTTTTCCTTCCGAGATGAGGGGTTTCTCCCATCCATCCCGTCACTCACTGAAATCTCCCGCGTGCTCAAAATTATTATTTAAAAATCCGGAATATAAGTTTTTTACCGTTTATTTTTTTCCACGCCTTGCTTCCAATGCAGTATACGTAAGGTAAAGACTTCCTGTGTTCACGTAACTGTGAACTTGCGAGCACGATACTTTAATTGCAAATTGGACAGACAATAACCTAAAAGGAACGATTGCATTATTCTACATGTGATCAGTAGTAAATCGGAAAGGATTAAAGACGTTAATTGATTATGGTTGGATTGCGAAAGAGCTAAAACAACATCAAACAGTTAACATTACTTGGATTATTTCAACAGCAGGGTCGGTTTGGCTTCAGTGTTTAATGTTTGTCGCTATGGATTATACTGTATTTTATCAGAAGTAATTTGGAAAGGATTAAAGACGTTAATGGATTATGGTTGGATTACTAAAGAGCTCAAGCAACATAAAACAGGTTGGTTACTTCGGTATTTATATTTCGTCGAGATATCTAAGCGTTCGTTATCTTCCAATGCTAAAACGCCAAAATCAAAACAACCGAAATATCACACGAAATTCAATAATGAATGGAAATAGGAATTTTAGTGGTTGGAATCAAGTTCAAAGGGACATGAATGTACATTCTGCCATTCCTGTAAAGTCGATTTTAATAAGAACTTCCCAAATTTGGCCCATATAGCACCAATCTTGAGCAATTATGGCAGCCAGTCAGCAACTTGAATCTACCACAGGCAGGAAATAATTTAAACTTCTTTGTAGACTCAGAAGAATTGTACTAACATTTGCCACATTCCAATGCAGACACTGAAAGGACATTTTCTATTCTGAAGAAAATTCAGGCTGACTCCATAGGAAATCTGGATCCAGTAACGATAAATCATCTCCAAAGTGTTGAGATCAACAACGATGAGGACTGCCACAAATATAATCCAGGCAATGCTCTGCTAAGAAAGGCTAAAAATGCTTGTGCTATGTGTTAAGGACAGTATGAAAGGCAACAAGTTACTGTGAAAGGACTGATGTGATGAAATTATGTGTATATTTTAATATAGAAAAAGGAAATTTGTTAAATAGTTGTAATTTTTGTCCATTTGCATGCTAAAAATCGGGTCGATGAAAATCCTCCTGATTTGAAGTAAAAACTCCTGACCAAATTTTGCAAGTCTCTTGATCTGTCCAAAGCTGACCTCTCTGTTCTGTCACATGTATCATGACTTCGACCTTGTCCGATTGACTGACTTGTGTTTAACGTGACATCAGTACATGAAAGACGATTTAGTGCCTAAGCAATGGGAGTATACTGCTTTGCTCGGAGTCCAGTTTGATTAAAATCGAGATCTAATTATAATAAATAAATCTCACAGACACGGATAAAGGTTTATGTTCTGTCGACCTTTGTAATTTCCGGTCCACTTATTTTTTGTAACCTGTTAGATAAAACGTTGCATTTCGTGTTATGGAGAGTCATCGTTAGAAACATTATGCTCCGAATGACGTTTTTCACGTTCATAAGCGTGAAAGCTGTAATCCGATTGGTGACTCGAAAGGTCAACTGAACATGATATCATTTCCGTGTCCGTCAGATCTCAATTATGTCGGAGATCTCGATTTTAATCATATTACTCGGAGACTAACCACGGCAGACGACATGGGTTGGTCTGGGCAGGATTCGAACCCGCAACAAACTGGTTGTTAGTCCAGTACGCTAAGCACTGTGTACCCCATCCCCTCTCCACCCTCATCTCCAACTTGGACCGAAACAGGCCCGAACCAGACCCCCACGAACGAGACTCTAATTAATCTTGGCGTAGTCTAACGAAGAATCGCGAAAGTCTGTTTGAACTTGATTATGACTATCATCTTTCGTGATTTACCTATCATAAGAGGAACTGAATTACCCTAATAACATTTGTCATGACTGACGTGCCATGATTTGGGTTTCGTATTATCTCTGTTACGACTGATGAATTTACGTCATATGATATTAATAATTATAACCATCCTGTCATATGATCTACAGAGCACTGGATTAACAATTAATGATATCTGAAATCCCTGTAGCTCCATCCCAAATGAAATAGAGATGGAATTCCTAAGTAACGATTGACATAACGTGAATAATCAGATCTCGAGCAAATATAATTAGCTAAAATCACGATTTAGTAGGCAATCATACAGAATCACGTTTATCAAAAAGCCCTTAGCTCCAACTGGGATTAATGTGACCTAGATCTTCTTGTTTCAGCACGATATTGTACTTAAATACAAGCTTGTTGAGTATTTATGCTCTTCTTTGCAAGGTATGCAAAAGGTACATCAGCAAGGATGATAATCACGCTGCCGCGTTTTTTTTTTAAGCGATCTTATTTTACTGTACAAGTATCTCAAATACTAAAAGAAAATACCCTCTTAAGCAAAGATGTCAGCGCACAGTAGTCTCTTGTGTGGAAGAAAACATAACATGTGGCGAAAACCCCGATCGCACATTCTCTTTGGGACTTTCCGTAACAACAACAGCAACAAGAGCAACCTCGAATCAATTACGCGGATTAATATGTTCAAGTACCTGGTTTGTGTTTATTTGTTATTTTTTTTTTTTTTTTTTTTTTTTTTTTTTTTAGCATATAACAAAGCCTAGAACGATGTTAAATGCTTTCAAATTATTTCATGCATTCGTAGATATTTATACTACTTTACTGTGGCACTTGTACCTAATAGGTTATTAAAATAATGGATGCCGATTTTTTTTTCAAAGTGAGGTATAAAAAAGTCACTTCTAATACGATAGTGCACGTACTTTTAACGGTAGATAAAAAGGTCATTTCTAGTACAATGCTGTACGTACTTTTAACGGTGGATAAAAAAAACGTCACTTCTAGTACGATGCTGCACGTATTTTTTAACGGTGGATAAAAAAAAACTTTTAACGGTGGATAAAAAAAAGTCACTTTTAGTACGATGCTGCATGTACTTTTAACAGTGGATAAAAAAGTCACTGCTAGTACGATGCTGCACGTACTTTTAATGGTGGATCATTTAAAGAGGCTGTAACTTCTTTAAAGTACTGCACAACATCTTTTTCTCTTATCCAATTCATGTGTCTAGGAAAAATGTATAAACGGAGGTACAAGAACAATTTGTAAAGATTAAAAAATAAATTATTTTTAGGTTGTTGTTAGTTTGAAATAATTTACATGATTGCATAGATTGAATTCAAATAGTTACGTTAGACCTGTAATCGTACGGGCTAGTACTATCGCAAGTTTCCTCCCTTACTAATTACTCGCGATTGCAGATTTAGCCAAATAACCCGATGCAAATTCCGTGCATTTAATACCAATAAGACAAAAGATGCATGAACTTTTTGAAATTTCCAAATGCAAAGTAGATTAATAGCACATGGTCTCGTAATATGAATGCCAGCATATAAACTTTGCTAGCATGCAAAAAAAATACTAATGTAACAATCTGATGCTGCACCGATATGCAATTGACACTTTCTAAGCAACAAAAATTGATTTAAGAAAGCTTCGCATATCCAGTCTAACCAACCTCCCACCCCCACCCCTATCAATCGGAACATCGTTCGTTCATTTCCGTGAAGTCGAGAAATAACCGCGTATTTTTAGGAAAACACATAAATTTGCAATCGGAACACCGCTCGGCAATTTCCGTCAATTTGAGAAATAACCTCTGATGTAGTTGTAGGAATACATATACATTTGATGGGTTTGGTGATTCGCGGAGTACACCACATATGTTGCGACAGAAAAGGCTGACAATATTCCGATTGTGACTTTGTTTCCTTCCGCCGCCATATTGTGCCATGTGAACACAAAGAGTTCCGAATAGAGTTCTCAATGGCGGCGAATTACATCCGAGGTTTCTTTCTCGACTTGGCGGAAAAGGCCGAAGATGTTCCAAATGATAAATTTGATGGATTTGGTGATTCGCCTCTGGTCGAGTGCATCACATACGCTGCAAGAGAAAAACCGACAATGTTCTGATCGTAACTTTTTCTCTTTCCGCCGCCACATTGTGCCATATGAACAAAAGTAGTTCCGAATATAGTTCTAAATGGTGGCGAATTACATCCGAGGTTTCTTTCTCGACTTTATGGAAAAGGCCGAGAAAGTTACGATTGCATGGACATAAGACAATAACAGAGATGACAGCAGTGGGCATGCGAGCATTGTGACCAATAAATCTGAGCTAATTTAAGGTGTTTGCTTGGTCTAGTGGTAAGTATGGCAGCCGAGCATTCAGACGACTCAAGTTCAAATCTCACAATGTGCAAATACTTTTTTCTTCTTAATATTTTTCTCTGTGCTGTTTTACCTTGAATTAGGAAAGAGACTTATGTTACTACTGATATTTTCTGTGCTAATACACAAAAAACACAACAGAACATATGCGGTAAATTATTGCGGGGGATACAGTAAGAAAGTTGCTACCTCAATCTGTTATACATATTGTTAGCCAATACGTTTGAGAATAAAATAAAAAGAAAATGTGCTTGCTCCGATTGAATAACCGATATAAATAAATCTGTCAGATGACTTTTTAAAAGTTGTTGTTGTAAACCAATAACACTACTCCGTTTCATCAATATATCACTGGGTAAATACAAAGTTTTTCACCCAGGAGATGAAACATATCCGTTATTCACTCGGAGCAAGCAAATATCCTATATACCATACACTTCAGATTTAAAGAAAAATAACAAGCAGTGCACCTTACTCTTGTCTTGCAATTCAGTTTAACGTTCCAGTTAATCGAGACATTGCACAAATATTTATACATCTAAATCAAAGTATATTACACCGAAAACAACTATTTCACATGCAAACCAATAAACATTTGTGGTGACTACACTTTAAAATTTCACAGTGTTCATTCTGTTAGCAGATACAGAGCACAGTATGATGTGAACTTCTGGCACAATCAGTTAAATTGAACAGTATGGATGGCAACATTTGGACGTGGAATATCTTATTGGCATTTAACGGATCAAAGTGTACCACAGTTAGTAAAATCGGCATACAGATTTAATGTTTACTTTGAGATATGAAAACTGTTGACTGAATGTGCAATACTATTACCTGATGAACAACTTTTAATGCAGCCAAGAACAACGTAAATCTGAAACAATTCAACATAATCTTGAATACCTATAATATTCCACCAAATCATAACTGGAAATACAATAATGGAAATAATAAATACTTGATTGATAATGGACCTAGAGGACAAAAAAACGATACATCAGGGTTTAAGAGAGCTTACACCTACTATTGTGCTAAAGGCTAAGAAACGTCGTTGCAACAATGGAGCAGATACTGCTGAATAATTGAGAAATTGTCGGCTGATGAAATGAACTCAGTGATAACAAGTGACGAAAACTTAGACTGAATATACTTCTTTTTACAGGATAGTAATTGTTTGACAGATAAAGGAATATCAAGATTAAATCAGAATATCAGATCTGTGATATATGTGATGTATATTTCAGGTGGTCATGTTCAAAACAGTGCAAAAATTGCAGTCTGTTTCCACTGTTCAAGATACTGTGAAAAAGTGATTTTGCAAATTTATTTTGGGCGAACAGTGCTATGATCAAGATGAAAACATCACTATAAGTTTTCAGCATTATATATCAGTCAAAAGATAGACTAGACTATTCTCTTGGTGGTGATGGTATATTTTTATTACCCAGTGATATATTGCTGAAAATGAGTAGCATTATTGGTTACAACATCAACTTTTTAAAAGTCATATGATAGATTTAAACTAGGATTGAACACTGCTATAAACACCGACGTGGTAAAAATATAATTCCAGTAGCTCAGTGGTTCCCAACATGTTGGCCGCGGACCCCTAGGGGGCCGCGGGATTATTCCCAGTGGTCCGCGATATTACATAGCTTCGCAGCAAGTATTGCTCCGCCAGTCAGCTGTTGCTTTCTTCTGTTATCCCCGCCGCTGCGAACAAGGCATGTTCGAATTTAGCGCGCGAAGCTGCTCAATGTTTATCCCCGCCACAGCCTAAAAGTACAACTATCAGCATGTGGGGATCCGTGCATATATTTTTAGGTTAAAAAGGGGTCCTCATACTCAAAAAGGTTGGGAACCACTTGAGTAGTTGATAAGCAGTCAAAAAAATTCGTCAAAAGATAGACAACGAAATAAAATAAGAGAACAATCGTAGGAGCTATTTAGACAAGAAGGACAAAATGGTGACAGTGTTGTTGTAACAACTGCACATGATTGAAAAGATAAAGAGCATAAAATAAAGAAACAATTATTTATATTGCTATTAATGGCTGCAATAGTTATCTTAATTTCCTTTTCGAAGTAGGATATTAAGCTTTCTTTGTTTTCCTTTTTGCTGCCATGTCCACACATCTGATAAAAACTGCAAACAACAAGCCAACTGATTCTAGAACAAGCAAAATAAAATGATCAGCTGAGAAATAAATAACTTCTCCAGTTGTTTTCAAAAGCTAACTTATTCCACCGCCACTGGTGAGAAGCAATTCAACTACTGCCTTTTGGACAGCCCTAAATGATTTATATGATTTAAGCTGGGATTACCTCTATCAGCATTGAGTGCTACCCCAAGAACACTCAAACACATACATTTTAAAAAGTCGATAGAGGCGAAACCAAACACAGAAAATAATGGCAAATAAATGTATCCTAAATACTTTTTAATCATTTCCCTTTAAGTATAGTTGTAACGACTGTTGTCATTACTGAGTGTCTGTATATTTTACGTTGTTAAGTATTTTGTTGAAACAAATAAATAGATTAAACAAACTAAAACATATGATCTCTCATCAGTGATAACATTGGCTGTTTTACAAGTTATTAAGTTTTTTTTACGTTCCAACATTTCTCTTTTCGATTTCATTTTGGTATTTTTATAGATGTTTTCACTGTATTTCACGTATCTTGTGTTTGACCATTGAAAGCATTTTCTGTTGTTCAGGTCGAATATGTCAAAATATGCATAAGCAACAACATGATATATATCTAAATCATCATTATCCACACCTACCGGCTCGGTTAAGTTTAACCGCATATGGTAGAAGTCAATAGATCGAACACTAATGTGTTTTGTTTTCTTTCTCTCACACCGTATCGGATTTGATGAGCATTCTTTCTTTAGTGTACATTTTGGAGTATTAATTCTAGCATTGTCTGTATTCTTCTCTCCAAATTTTAAAGTAGTACTTGTTTTGTTTTCTCCAATTTCTCGTGTATTCCTTCGTACAGGGTTTGGAGTAGTCATTACCTTTATTAAATTCAGCAACGTATTTTTCAATTTGCATTTTGAACATGTCTGAGCATCCATAACTTATATTTTACTGTTTTATTTTAAATAAGTCTTTCACTACTAAAATTTTACTATTGAAACTTTCAACATAACTGTAAGACGAGTTTAAGTAAATTTAAAGATTTGCTGAAATATGATGCAAATTAACTTGTATATAACCTTTAAAAAATCATGTTTGCGTTCGCCTGATAATTTCATTTCAAATAAATGCAAGATGCATTAAACAAAAATCAAGAAATGTCGAAGATTAACAAATCACTAGAGAAGGTAACTTCACAGAAGAAAAAGGATGCACGCAGAGTTGACCTTGGTGGAAACATGGATAATGCTTGCAAGAATTTTAATAACTAAAAGCAGACAGGTTAAAGTAGAAGCAAGAAGCAACTGAAGTATCACAAGATGAAAGAAAGTATATAGGCTTGCGTCGGTCAAACAATATATTACTGGATAGGTGTTTCTATTAGGTCTAGAGTTGATGGATACAAACATCGTAGTTGATTGTATTGTCAAACCGGCTAAACATGATAAAACATCTCAAGAAAAACCAGTTAAATTAGTGACTGTGCCAAAATAACAGACACACCCATTTACAGAAATGTTGTGAAATTTAACGGGAATAAATGGTTAGTGATACAAGTAACATAAATACCACTATTACTATGACACAATTAACTCAGCTATGAGAGTCAGCTCCAGTATGATTTGAAAAGGCATTTAAGATGCCAATAGGTTCACTAGCGAACATGGAATTGGATGAAGTCACAAAATTGATTATCCCAATTTCATAGAGCTAATGTAAAACTGAATACATGATAACAGACGGGATCCTACCAGAAAAAAAAAACAAATAATTAATTAAATAGCGCAAGCCATAAAATGGACATAACGATAATTACCTTGCAATGTTGAAAAGCTAGGGGGAAAAAACCCACGTTAAATCTCTTGCAAATCCCAAATCTAAGCTGCCTATTTTATACATATAAATGGGAGAAAGAATACCTACACGTTCCATAGACAATGATATTATTCTGTACCAGGTTGCAAAAGATCAACGAAAATAATATGAGTTGGTTAAATAAATAGAATATAACAGACGTGTCAAAAAGAAATAAAAAGCAGTATATAAGGTTTTAAACTGGGTAGAGGTGGGTGGGTGTTGTAACTGCTGATTTAAGAGTTACAGGAATAGCTACAGGATTTATCATACCTCTGGGTTATAGCTGGTTTGGTGAAACTTTAATGGGTTTGGTGCAAAAGCCTTCGAGGAAGAGTTGATAACCAGCAAAGTTTTTAAACATGATAAAATAGTGACCTCTGCCATTAGTAAGCTAAACAGTACTGATGACATGATAAGCAAGGCAATAAGGAATAATTTAATTAATCATGAGGATTGTAATTTGATACTTTACGAGCATGACAGACACATTGATAGTTTAAACAAAATCAGGGAAAACTGAGAGAGAAAGAGAGAGAGAGAGAGAGAGAGAGAGAGGAAGGAAAATAAAGTAAAGGAGAAGCTTATAACATGCAGAGGTCTATTATAATAAAGGAAATAAAGCTTGCAAAAGCTATATTATGATAATAGGATCACTTTATACAGAAATCTATTTAACCAATCTAATTGATAACAGAAATGGTAATCTATTTCATTGCAAAGAATAGATTTTTTGTTGTTGGTTATTAAAACATTTCCAGTGATCTGAAAAACAACAAGTTTTATTACATCAACGACAAGAATTAGAAAAGGACTGTTTGAATTTATGATTGTTTCTATAACCTTTAAATGTACACGAACAAATTAAAGGAAGACTGCTAATAATGACAACGAAGAAAGTATTGATATCGAGAGCTTGAAACATAACTATAAAGTTCTCGACAATCCAAATATTAATCCTAAAGTGATCATAACAATACTACAACTCTAAATTGTTATGATTTCAATAGCCAGAGAACTACACGGGCATCTACTGAATCTAATACAGTTTATGGTTTTTGAAAGATTATACACTTTCACTAACCAAATCAATAACACAAAGAAATACTCTAAGGGTAACTATTCTACTTCGACAAAGTCTCTAGCTGTAAGAAATGTTTTTCATTGTGACTTTCTTTCTTACAATATTTATAATCATTACAGACAACTACAAAGAAGTTCCATAAACAGGCTGAACGAAAGATGAAAATGCGAAAGTAAGAGATTTCCACTGTATGCCTGTAACATATGTTTTATGTTAAGCAACTGGAAGAGATATATTTAAGAGGTCCTGGAAATTTTTGTTTTATATCTGTAGAGAAGACAGGAGAAAGATATCACTTTAGGTTAATCAATAAACAATGACTTTAACTTGAATAACCACTATATTAAAACTTTAGGCGACCCAGTAAAAGAGTGTTGATACTCAAATACGTAAAAGACTTTGCAGGATAATAATTTAAAATACATTATAATATGAGAGAATAGGTGAACACCAGATTAGCAGCTATTGAACAAAGTGGTAGTGTAAGACCTACGAAACACAAGAGATGCAAAAATAGATTGATGACAACAGAAAAAAGATTTTATATGCTCCAGATTTATTTAAAAAAAACAGACCTGTATACCTTAGATGCAATAAAAACCTTGCAGACTGTCAGAGAAGCAGATGAAATACCAAACATTCATCAATGTTTGCAACCCGCTGACCAGAGGATAAACTCAGAGATAGATGCATCAGAGAGTTTTATGGAGAGAATTTAAAAATCTCTTGGAGACTATGGTATTTTGCAATTTCAACTGGAACAGTTAAACAGAAATTTGAATGATAAAATCCAAGAAAACGATTAAGTTATAAAAAGAGTTATCAAAGATTTTGACACCAGTGTTACAGACTTATACAACAAGAAAACTGCTATCAATAATATCCTTTCGGAGTTGCCGAAAGAGAATTATTTAACTGAGATAAGTAAAAAAAAAATAAAAGACAATAAAAACAAAATAAATGTCAATGACAACATGATTAGAACTACGAAAATAACTTATGATTTATCTGTAACGGATTGAAACAACAAAAATGAATTCGATAAATACGAAAAGTAGTTTGAAGAGAAAACCACACTAATACCTGGATGTATAGTGATTTATGAATTCAAGATTGTTTCAAGCAAGGAGTATTCAGATGATATTAAATTAGATGTTGAACAACAAGGGAAAAGAAAATCGGAATCTGGCAGTATTCGTGGTGAAAAAAAAGAAACAAAAAGATGTTATCTTTTAAGAGTTTTACAACAAGTTACATGCTGCGGCTGAACAATCTAAAGTAGATACAAGAAAATATGTTGATCGAGAACTGGTTATTAATATCCGTGTAGTACAAAGTGTTATTACAAAAAAAGGACGAAACGCACGAGAAAGGATTTAAATGATTTAGAACAAAAGTTTGTACCCGAAACATGCTTGCAAAACTAAAATGGGTGAAAAGATTCTTGCGTTAAGTGGTAGAATTGATATAGTTAAAGCTCGAAATAGAAGAAAATATAGAGGCATTCAAAACTAAATTAAACACAGATATGGACATAAATAACATTGCTTTGTTTGCTAGAATTAGAATATCTAAAACGGAAATCGATAGATACAAAAAAGGAGTTTGAAGATAAAACTAAAACAATACCTGGGTGTATAGTGTTTATGAATTCAATATTGTTTCAAGTAATCTGTATCTAGACGGTCATAAGAAATATATTGAACAACAAAGGAAAATGTTCATTTGAAATGTAATATCTGACAGTATTTGTGTTGAAAATAAAGAAACAAAGGAGATGCTAATGATGCAGTGGAAAACAATTTGGAAAGACTGTTTGTTTAGATATAACCACTTCTTATGGTAGTGATGATCTTTTCAAGTTGAATTACTACTACATTTTCATGACGTACAAAGATATTTGGTTATCAGAGCTTGTGAGGACAAACAAAATAGGGTAAGGCATCATGAGTGATAAAGTGAGAAAATAAGGAAACAAATAGTTTGGTATATACTGTTAGGGCTGAAATTACACTGAAACAATAGCTACTACTTATGGATTTAACTACATGTCGTTAAACTTCACCAAATATAAGTTAAAATATTTTATAATTTTAAGCAATATGCAATTAAAATAAATAAAACAGGTTTTAATACGAATTCTTTTATCGTCGATTGAAGTAGATTTTGATTCTAATACCCATTTGCTTGATTTTTTAAAAACAATTGTTTTTGTTATTTATTTATTTTTAAATTTATTTATTTTTTAATTTTTTTTTATTTTTTGTTTTACTTTGGATTTGAATTAGACAATCCTGATGCTATTTTTAAATAATCGAGGCAACTTAAACTCCGTGATTTTATCAGCCTTCTGATAAGCAGGTACACTATGTGTATGTATTTACTGCCCTTGTAATGGGTGTTAGTGCTGATGTTGGATGCACACCTCTTTAAAGCTTTGCTAGTTTTTGTGACTATTAAATGCCAAGGATGGTAACATATGCTAAATACATAACTTCTCACAAATAAGAGAAAAAACAACAGGGTATTAAGCATTTTTAATCCAACACATCACTGTATTACCCACATTCCCAATAGTAACAGAGCCGAAGAAAAAACAAATGTTTAAATGGGAAAGTTGGGGCCTATTGTTATGATTGTACCTGGATCATTTTTCATATCATTCGATGTAAAGGTGAAAGGAGATGCTAATGATGCAGTGGAAAATTATTTGGGAAGACTTCTTGTTATAGATATAACCACTTCTAAATGGTAGTGATGATCTTTTAAAGTTGAATGACCACTAGAGTTTCATGACGTACAAAGATATGTGGTTACCAGAGTCTGAGAGAACAAACAAAATAGAGTAAGGCATCATGAATGATAAAGTGAGAAAGCTAGGATCAGGAGCGAGTAATGCACAAAACAATGGCATAGAAGCAATTGGTTTTGCGGTATACAAAAAGAAATTTAAAATACAACTTGACTTCCAGATACTGATAGATCATTGTCCAATATATCCTTTTGTTCTTCCTTAGAATTTATTATTTACCGTTACATTGGCAGAAGCCTCTGAAGTTACAGAAGAAGGTAACCAGGATTGCGAGTTGAAAATATTAGTTTTCAGTACTAAACGATTACTTCAGATTCAATGCCTCAAGCCGTTAACGACAAGTACAGGAACAGAGTTACTTTCTTCTACGACTACATTGCAAGGGAGATAATACCTGCAGAGAAAGAGAAAAGTCAATGAAGATGCACAAAAAATGTACATCTACTTGGTGTCTGATGCTCAGGTAAACATTCAGAACAACCACATGAAAACTATACTGTCAAAAAGACGTTAGTTCAAACATATAGATTAAGTATGTTCTGAGATTTCAAATGGTGGTATATTTGGTGAGTGTGACAGCTTTACTAAGAATGATGCTGTTTAGCAAGAAGGTATAAAACCGTGTGTGATATGTGGTTTTGAATTAATTAGAAAATCTGAAGGAAGACACAAGTTGAAAGCATCCTGAGTAAACAACAAATTGATCCACCTGAAAAATGTAATGAGACGTGTAATATCTAAACAATGACCGAGTGAATAATGAAGGATATTGCAGAGGCAACGAAAAGGAATAGCATAACACAACCTCATTTTAATTTTGAATACATTTCTAACTTCCTAAAACATAACCATAATATAAAGTACTACAAACAAGAGTACGAGATATTAAACAAGTTAAAAGGTAATGAAATAAATATAAAAAATGTTGGTCTTTTTGGGGAGGTATTTAAATTATTTGCTAATTTTCTGAAAATCAGATACCGTGATCAAGCTGTCAAATATCCCCTCTTTTTGGACAAGCTATTTTCCATGTTTGATGTTGGCACATCTATGCAACTCTCTGTCCTAATGAACCATAATGATCATAATTAATTAAACTACAGCTAATTAATATAAGAATAAGTTCTTCATGTCAAAAGGATAACAACAAGGTGAACTCTGATGCCTCTTTTGCGACAGCGAGATAACCTAACACCGTTTTCGATGCACACACACACACACACACACATATATAACTTTAATCTAACTTTTAAATGGCGTATTCGAAAGAACGCCATACCACGATTCTATGAAGTGTTAAAGTTTTTAGAAAGGCAATTTTTGCACTAGAATTGATTGAAACCGAATGCAGGAACTCGTTTGACTATATTGTCATCATCAGCCCAACCTGTATATTCAACACGACTTACAGAAGGAAATGGCTTTTTAGGAACGACATTGTAATTGAGACAGATCACAATGACAAATTATCCAAATGGTTAGAATTATTCATGAGTGTTTACCAGGGCACTAATACATTGTTTCTGATAGACGATTGTGCCATCTTAGAGGATGCAAAGAAAAAGACAATTAAGCTAACTAATTTATCATTTAGTGATATACATTATGAAATATCCGTGTGGGTAATAGTACAGAAGTAGAATTCTGCAATAAGGGACTCTCTTGACAATGTTATAATTTTAGTCTCCTTTTACTCCAATGATAAAAAGACGATGACAAAATGTATTCTAGGAAAACAATGTGGTACCCGTGGTTATGAGAGATGAGATAGCTGAAATGTTGAAACAAAACCAAAATAAATAAACTTTTAATGAGGTTAGAATATTCCTTTGATTACAATGTTGTAGAGTATCCATATGGAAACGTGTTTATTTTATCTACTAATTATCTCTTATCGTCGTATGCAGACAAAGCAACCTTATTTACCGTAATGTTGTACATCTCCGGATGGTACGCTCTTCATCTCTTGGTGATTTACAGTTTGGTTACAAAGACAATCTTTGTATATTTTAAATCTGAGATTCTTTTTGATATTTTTTATTTTTTAATCCCTTTACAGACCATCTTTTCATCTTTGTCAGTCCTAAAACAATTGAGCTTACTTCTAAGACCACATAATTATTGTATAGGCAAACCACATATTTCATCTTTGAAAGACCTGACACCTTCTTATTTATCTGAGAAACACCAAATATTTCATGTTTTTTGCAATCACTTGTGCCGTAAAACTTTATGTCATTCTTTATGTCATTGTAAAAGTTATCAGTCTCTCACATGAATACATATTGAATCTGCATCTGTCATTAACAACCTCATTTTATCACCATATACTGGCTTTAGCTTCCTGTTGCAAAAGTCATACATTACCACTCGCTCAACTCTAACACTGCAAATCCTCCAGAAATGGGTTTGGTTAATTTTATTTTCTTCTTTTTTAAACTGACTAATGCCCTTATCTATTATGGTTCTCCTTTCAAATTTTAATCTTTCGGTATCTGAGACATTTATTTGCATCGGCACATATTTTAACCTTCGTTCTCTTGCGTAGAGTTTCCATCTATTTCCAGAACACGGAATTATTCTTAAGTTTAAAGAAGTCTTTTTCAAAGTTAATGGTTTCCTTTTTGTCTTAAACTAGTATTAAAATCAGTATAAGACTTTAACTAAAATTATTGGTCGAATATCACAATTATATGTATTTTCTTTGGTTTCAAACCTAATTGAACGTACAACTTTAAATTACGATAATGGATAAGGTATCTTTCTTTCTTCTTCAGCGTGCACAATAACTTTTGTAGTAGCAAATTAGTACCCTTTATCCCCTCTATTACTTTCTTCTGTGATGGCGATAAATCACATTCTTGTGGATTTAATTTTTGGTGCGCTAATGGGTAGTCTTTGATGTGGTCTTGTAGATGTGTTAGAATCTCTAAATGTACTTCTAAAATACCACAAAAACCTTTATCATCTTTCCAAGACATTAGATTTTCTTTTATGTCTTTGATTTGTAGTTTGGTTTCTCCATTTAAAGTCGTTAATTGGCATTAATTTGCTCATGGTTCAACTAATCAAATCGTTAGGAGCAAGGTACATAATGAATGACATTGACCTCGACCTATCGTATTCTCCATCGTCTCTCATTTTACCTTCATCATCAACATATTATTCATGATTTGCTTTAGCGTATCTATGTGGCGTCTGCTAATTCCTCCTATAATTCTTGATTTTGTTATCAGGAACATATCATACTATAAGTAAATCTAATATTCTACTTTGTTTATTTTCAAAACCACAGCATGAGCTAGTCCGGGTATTATTTTCACTTCTTGATCTGGGTCGTTTGTGACCGATGTCTTGATAAACTGATGAGAACCATAGCCGGACAAATTATGGGTAACTAATGGCATATACTTTGGATGTCGATAATTTAAATTACACTTGTTATGTGCAGGATCTCCGTGCTTACCAGTTAAATGACAGTGATTTCTTACTTTATTTTTAATTTCTGTTTCACAAATATTACATATCTTGATGGAATTAAAATGTTTTATTGTTATTTGTATCTTCATTCGTAAATGTAATTTTAGCAGCTTTTCTAGGTCTCAACTCTTTGTACACAGTTTCTAAAAACACTATACAATATGGGCATATGTGAATTGATTTGATATAAAGATAAAATCCTAATGGTATATGTTTAGCTATTTGAATTTTCTATAGTTCATTAGTCCTGCTTGCAAGTGAATATTGAACATGCGGAACTTTTAGCTGATGATGATAGTTTATGACTAATACAATAACATCCTTTTCATGCGCTATGTCTACTGAGTTATCTAATTGATTACATCATCATTGGTATTCATGCATTATCTCTACTGAGTTATCTAATTGATTACATACTCATTGGTATTCAGGCATTATGTCTACTGAGTTATCTAATTGATTACATCATAATTGGTATTCAGGCATTATGTCTACTGAGTTATCTAATTGACTGCATCATAATTGGTATTCAGGCATTATGACTACTGAGTTATCTAATTGATTACATCATAATTGGTATTCAGGCATTATGTCTACTGAGTTATCTAATTGATTACACCATCACTGGTATTCAGGCATTATGTCTGCTGAGTTATCTAATTGATTACATCATCATTAGTATTCATGCGTTATGTCTACTGAGTTATCTAATTGATTACACCGTCCTTGGTATTCATGCGTTATGTCTACTGAGTTATCTAATTGATTACACCGTCATTGGTATTCATGCGTTATGTCTACTGAGTTATCTAATTGATTACATCATCGTTGGTATTCATGCGTTATGTCTACTGAGTTATCTAATTGATTACACCGTCATTGGTATTCATGCGTTATGTCTACTGAGTTATCTAATTGATTACATCATCATTGGTATTCATGCGTTATGTCTACTGAGTTATCTAATTGATTACACCATCATTGGTATTCATGCAATTTTTATTCGGTGTAAAATGGTTTAAACATTTAGTGTAAAGGTACTTTTTATTGGCATGTGTGTTTATCTAAGATGACACCAATCTTGACAAATCCTTTATTCCACAATATTTAGCTCAATCAAATACAATTAACATGGCCACGTGACTGTGTTTTTTTCTACTGTCACTCTAACTGGTTTTATGAGTCTGTCTACTATTTCTTATACATTAAACGATACATGAATTCATTTTCAAATTCATGGTCGTCGTCAACTTTGATCGGGCATCTATGAAACCAATGTTTAAACTGGATTCTACAGTATAATTATTGTCTATATTTTGAAGGTTAACACAGGTATTTTTGTCTTTCACCCATTTTTGTAACTCTGTAACTTTCTGTCATTGGCTGGAATTTATATATATGTAATGTTAAATGGTAAATTGCACCAAAAGAAGAATTTGTATCTTGACTTAATAACTAACAACATTTTGTGTGCATCATTTCAAAGAGCCTATTAATTGCAGTTTGCATTGAATTTCTGTTTATTATGTTAAACTCTTTCTTCTGTGATACCAATTCTTTAAAATAGTCTGTCTTCGGTTCTCATTACGAGGGTGGTCGCTAAATTGAGCTGGTCTTTTATAGAACCAAACTCCATCATTTTCCTACTTATTATCCTACTCATGGTCGTTTTCAATTATAGTTCGGCATCTTGGAAAAATAAAAACAAATCGTATTTATTCGCCGCTTCTCTCTCTCTCTCTCTCTCTCCCCCCCCCCCCCCAATCTGTACTCGTTTAAAACTCTATTAAATGAGTCCTGGATCCTTCTGGTGATAATTTTAGTTTATTGTGTCTGTTCATTCTATACATTTCTTTTCTAGTTTGAAGTAGTACTCATTTATTTACTACATGCATTTTTATAGACGAACCAAATGTTGTCATTGTTCTCTAAAATCATAGCGTTATACACACCGTGTCTTCAGTCGTCTATTCGTCAATTATTATATTAACTTTGGTCTGTTCAGACTCTTTAAAAATAAAGATATTAATCCTATTTTCTTCGACAGTATTTATAATGTTCTTTCCAAAACATATCATCATCTGAGCGGAAATATCCAACTTTCCATTGTTGGTGATAATGGGAATTTTATTCTCATCCAGAATTATGTTACAATACAGCAGTCAACTTGGGACATTGTAAGTGGGATTAATTCGTCGAACAAAATGTCACAATATCTGTCCTTTATTATGATTGGTTTGATTTTATTTTCGGGTGGTTCTTTTAATTTTGGAGTGACCAATTTTATGTCTTCCATTTGTTTTAGTGAACAACATTTTCAGCTGTTAAACGAATCATTATATCCTTTCCAATTTACCGTTTAATTTTTTTATCTTTAAAATCTGTTTCAACCTTGTATAAGTCATAATTCTTGTTGTAGAACGACAACTCCTCGTAAAATATCCATCTCTTATTCTGGTTTCGCTTTATTAAAAAAAAATATTTCACATTTCATTTTTAGTGTTCTATTAACCCTTTCACTTTCAGAAGCTTTTTCGTCTGAGTAAATGGAGAAATATTAGATATTTTCTTTCTCCAACAACTTCTTAACTTTGCGATTGTAATTCCTTCCCTTCATCGCGCTTTTTTTTACACTCTTTGAAAATATTTTTAAAGGAATTGTTATATCATTTTCTCTTTTCGACTTCACTTTCCCAGCCTATGCATATTTGGGAAAAATATATATCCCTCTTAGAATGTATTTTTATCCGTTATTATACTTCTCGTATGATTAAATATCAATAATGTCTGGAGGGTGTACAAGTATGGTCTATCATAGCTGTTTTGCAAATATATATATATATAGATATATATATATATATATATATATATATATAGATATATATATATATATATATATATATATATATATATGTATATATAAAAGAAAATAAAAACATTAGTTTATATATTTCTAGCATAAAGAAGGATATTCTTCCATGTTTTAAAAAGACCAGTGATGTACAGATAACTTTCAATGATGATGCCATTGAAATCGGTAACTCGTTTATTCTTCCCAGTAGGTGAAGCAAAATCATACAAACTGTAATGTGCAAAACCTGTATTAATTTCACATTGGACAAAAACTTCTAGTCCTTTTTCAACTGCCTTTATATTGCAGCTTGAAGACACTATATAACTTTTTCCAGATCTCTCTACAACGAATCGACAAAAACAGTAATTAAATGTACCGAAAGTACAATTGAATTTTCCCCCATTGGAGCCCCTAGGTTCAAGGTTAGGAGCTCCGGAAGTAGCTCAAGCTTGAGTCATAGTGACTCCACCACTCAGATGATTTATGATACACCGGTTCTTTCGCATGACTACAATCAGAAGCAATCTACGCTTAAATCCCTTTGACGTCATACTTACCAACAACTCATCAATCAAGCAACCAAAAAAAAATTCATACTGACGACGAATAGACGAGATCGAATAAGTGTGCACAATTAATAAAGATATTGTTGCACGCCTACGACGAAAGTGAAATCTACACTGTTACAGTACTTGAGACCCAAAGTCGAAAGTTTTACCACTACTAGACCACCGAAACAGTTATAAGTCAGTCTTAAAAATAAAATAAAACTTTCCATTCGAAACTTATGAACTGAGCTAACAAATATACATTGAGAACATAACAAAATTCACACAAGAAATTTCAGTTTTATGAATTTCGTCTCTATCATGCAGAAACCAAGTGAGGAAACAAACTGATTAATCTATTGGTACCTGTATCTTTATTATCTCTCTTTGCCAAGTAGCTATCTCTTCTATCTTCTTTTCTCTTTTGCAATTGTCAAATTTTACAGTTTTTGTTTATTTGTCATACCAATTTTACCATGGCCGAAGAAACAAAAATAGGTAGTAGTTGAAAGAGTAGTGTGACGATGGATGAATTCCAATCACTTTCCTACTGGCCTATATTTTCGAGGATAAAGTTCTTTTAAGTAGACCTGAAACTAATACCATATTTCCCTGTTCGAATATTCGTTGAATGTATTCGGATAGAATTCGAATATTCGCCGATGTTAATAAAAGTTTCAAATCCATCTTCTTTTCTTTGTCTGCTTTGGTGTTTATTGACACCCCCAACTCCCCGCCAAGCCGCATTGAAAAAACTGTGAACTAAGTCATCTTAATCGAATTAAATGACATTGTATGGGTTATGAGTACATTTTTTGAGTATTCAAACAAAAAATCAAATGAATGTATGTCTTTTATTCCCTGCTTATCTTCAAACAGTGGCGGCACGAGGGTTCGAGGCGCTCAGGTATGTCTTTTTTTCCCTGCTTATCTTCAAACAGTGGCGGCACGAGGGTTCGAGGCGCTCAGGTATGTCTTTTTTTCCCTGCTTATCTTCAAACAGTGGCGGCACGAGGGTTCGAGGCGCTCAGGGGTAATGTTCTTTAGTGGCGCCCCTACCTCCCCTCCTACATATAAGTTTTGTGAAGAATTTCCCCGGTTACACTAAGGTGAGGTGAAATACTATGAAAATTTCAGCTGCAAAAAATACAAAGAAGCTCCCAACGGCGCCCTCCTTCGCCTGGCGCCCGGGGGCAAACGCTCCCCGACCCCCCCCCCCCATCATCGCTCCGCCACTGTCTTCAAACTCAGTACAAACTTAGACATTCCTTTCGTGCTGAAGACGGACGATTAAGGGCAGAAACTCAATTATCTGTTCAGTTAAATGTGGGTACTATCTAAAAAATTCCGGGGAATGATTTGTAAATAATCAAAATCACACGAACATGTAGCGAATTTAATTTAATTACGTTTGGATACGTTGAAGCAGCTCTTTGGAATTTGTCTTATAATAGTATGTGCCATACATATCTGACCGGACTGACTTTATGACTGAGAATTAAACGCCCAAATCGGACTCTGCTAAACCATAAGAAATTCATATTCAGAGTTAATAAATAATGTTAAATGAATCCCAAACACGGGTATTGACATGATCTTAGACATACATTGTATATTTCAATAGGCCTAAAATGACCTTTTGGCTTTTGTAAACAGTATAATGTAACTTCTACTAGGGCAGGTACCTGGGAACTAGTTGCCTACCTCAACCAAGTTTGTGAGTAGACCATTCAGTTTCATGAGTGAAGTTGGATTCCCAGCACACAGTTAAGTTATATAGAGAGAACAAGGCACAAGCATTACCCATTTTAAACCAACGAGTGGGCTCAATTGGACAATGCGCGATGCTGTTCTTTATATGGCTTGTATTATGGGTCAGTGAAATTTTCACTCTCAGCCCATCTCCTTTTGTTTATGTAAACAAATGTAAACAAATGTCATAATGCGAGCTGCTATACCTATTAGCTGACGAAATATGGGCTACCTCTGTCTGTTTATCACACTGTCATTGACCCACTTCCGGTAAAGACGTATTCATGTTACGTACATTTAGTATGTATCATAAGATGTCAAAAATGTACTTAGATATAATTCGTTACTCGTGGCTATAGAAAAAAAGTGGAGGGAACAACGGAAAGACGGAAGAAATACACTCAGAGAGAATGAAACGACCGATGGAAGACACATTTACAAACAATGAAAAGAACGACGGAACATAACATGTACTCACAAAGGAATGACAGAACACGCTCTTTAATCTACGGATTTGTTTTTTATTTTAATAATTCTGCTGGTGATAATTGCAAGTTAAGTTTGTGCGATATTACCTGTGTATGGATTTTTATTGATATTTTATTCTTACTGGTGCACGTAAGTATAGAAGCTTTCTTAGCTAGGTGTAGCGAAGTATTATATAAACCTTTTTTTTTACCAGCGGACGATGTGTAATAACAGTTACTGTAGTGTCACGTATTCATGTTATAAGACTTGACCGCGTGCTCCAATTCTTTTTGTTCCCTCTTTGGGAATTCGCAGATTGTGGCTTTCAAATAGACGCTAAAAGTTTAAAAATAAAATTAATACATTAAAAGATCCTAAATTCGTTATATTATCTCGTTATTGTCTTTCATTATTTAATCTCTCTCTCTCTCTCTCTCTCTCTCTCTCTCTCTCTCTCTCTCTCTCTCTCAGTATATGCGCTTTAATCAATAATTACAAGTTGAAATGTGTTTATGATGTGTGAAGTACAGCTTAGCGTTCATGCAGACTCTTTCACCCCCAAACCCCCACCCCCACCCCCGTCTGTATTTAGTGTTGCTGACTTTGCCGAGGTGAAAGTACACTTGCACTGAAGGCGATGGGAGCGGAGTTCAGCTGTACTCTAAGTTCCAAAACATGGAAACTAGAGTACGAATTTTATACTCCACCTCATTAGTTATTCCGAATTAGGCGATTTAAAAGTCGTCTCATCATCAAAGAAAATTTCAGCGACATGTAATACAAGTCATTTTCAAAAAGGTATAGCGATTTAAAAGTCGTCTCATCATCAAAGAAAATTTCAGCGACATGTAATACAAGTCATTTTCAAAAAGGTATAGAAAAGAAAAGAAAACCTTGCACAAATTGGAATATATGCTGATAACTACAGCTGTATTAATGCACAGCACAAAAAAAACAAAAAAAAAACAACAGCAACAAAAAAGTTGTAAGCTTTATTGTAATATTGTAACAGCTAGGAATTTACTGGGTAAGCAACTCGGCCCTGGACTAATCTGCCGGGATATGCCATGGGTTTTGCTCACACCAGTAAAACACCGGTAAAAACGGATTTTTTTGCGGCGGCCCAGAGGGATTTTTCCCGGTATGCCCAATGGCCAGTACACCACTGGTAACAGCCAACTCTAGACCCCTACAACTTAAATGGTTCTGTTCCCAAGTCATGCCAACGGGCCCATGTATGATACGAAGCTGACGTATGCATTACTGACTTCAAAGAAAATAAAGAAAAGGATTGTACCAGATTTTAAGCATAGTGGTAATTCCATAGCTGTGTAATGACTTCAAAACTTGAACAAAAGACCAAATGCGGAAATATATTCCAGTTAACTTTCCGAGGTAATAATGGTTTTACGGGATCGACCACAACTGCTCCAGACAGAACGAATGTCCGACAATAGTTGACAAATTTATCTAAACTCTGGTTGATTGATACGTAAAGACTTTGTTGACTTTGATATGATCCCTATTATATACTATTTTTCAGTAACTTGCCGTATTGGATATTATCTTTTTAAGAGTATATTAATGAATAGAAATGGCTATGTTCTGAGCAAAAATGTGATTATTCAGAATGTTGACATTATGATTACCTTGTGATTCAGATTTTGAGTTTCAGGTGATTTATCAGGTTTTAAGTTGTTCCACTGTAAACTAATTCAACGTTGTATAGTTTACTTTTCGCCTTGTTTGTTTCTTTTACAAAATGCTGCCAAAATTGCTAAGTAAACAAACGACTATTCGAATACTAATTTTATATTCGAATATCAGCAAAAAAGTATTCTAATTCGAATGTTTCGATATTCGTTTAAGCTGTACACTTTATAAAGTAACTACTAGTACCTGAGAAAATGGGCGGATGTAAGTCTTCAAGAGCCAGAATGATTTGCTGGAAATTATTAGCCGTCTTACTACTGATTGCCCCTGTCGTCAATGCCCGTGCCTAAGAAGGTGACATATTATGGTTTTGATGGCTTTCCATAAATCTGTATGACACTAGAAAGAGCTGGTATAATATAATTTGTAAAAAGCCGGACAATATTGGGTTTTGTCCATAAGCAGATTGTTACTGGGATAAACAACAAGAATTATTGAGTCTGATTGGTCTTAAAGGCCGTTCTCGTAACTGTAATCGATCGATATTTATCCGAATTCACTCAAGAATCTGTTGTTTTCTTATGATGCAGTGAACAAATACAAGTGTTGATAAAACGACTTTTGTGTACGTCTATTATTTGTGGGATCTGATTGAAAATATGAGAAATCTAGTTATTAGTTCAATATATTGTAACTTTTATTTTTAATGCGTTTGGGAAATCTAATAAAACACACACACACACACACACACAAACGATAAACGATAAAGAGGACGCCAAATTTTGATATGCATGTATTTCACTCGTTACAATTCAATATCGATGCAAAGATATATATATATATATATATATATATATATAGATATATATATATATATATATATATATATATATATATATATATATATACACCCCCCTCAAATGTGACTTTTTAAAAATTTGGTTTAAAAGGATAATCACCGTTTTATCTATTCGAGTGATATCTTCTGAACATTTCTATTCCATTTAATCGCTTGTAATCATTGACGACATCTAAAGATTTCTGCTGTTGTATATCGTTCACAGCTGTCAGACACTTGTCTATTTTTGGAATAGTCATTGATTAAACAAAGAGTTCATCTCTCGTTTTTGCAGCATGCGTATTACTTTTTTTTAAATTAAGAGCCAGATGTGATAATTTTAAATCAAAGAAGTCCTATAGGTATGGAAATGTTCAGAACTCACGTTGTCGATCTACTTCGAAGTTTATATACAATGCAAACACTAGTAATACTATCTTATATTTCTTTATTTCTTTATTTCTTTATTTATTTATTAATTTATTTATTTTTTTGGATAATGCAATTTATGTTTAGCCAGCAACTTTTCGGTCAGAAAAAAAAATCAGAAAATATAAATGAGCAGGACTCCCCTTCCCCCCACTAAAAAAAACGAAACCGCAGGAGACTTTCTTGCACCATGATGACAATATATTAGCGATAAATGTTTTTTAAGAGGCGTTTTGTAACTGAGTCTCGATGACTCGGTGATATATATATATATATATATATATATATATATATATATATATATATATATATATATATATATATATATATATGCAAAAATACCTTCCTACACACTTTGACTGTAGATAGCCAGACATATGAACATTTCGCATAATGGAAACAAGAACAAGACGAACAATAATAATAATAATAATAATAACGTTATTTATTATTTTCTTCATGTAGAAGCTATACAAGGACCTGAAACAAGTGCTTATAGGTGTTCCTATTTCACATCTAAAATCAGCCCATGTACAAAGCTAGAACTACAACATTATTTTCATGTTCATATACCCCAGTTCATGACATTAAAGCAAACAAAATGTATTCATATGATTGCATGGCTGAGTATTTACTATTCAACCGAACTTTGAGTTTCTTCAAAATACATTTAAGGTCAAATTTTGTAAAATTTTGGGGAGTTAAGTTTCTGATAAAATGGAATTGAAACTTATCTAATTCAATACGTCCCATTGGTCATTTGGTTTATTAAACGTTTAATACCAGCTTAATTACGATTTTAAATAGCGACCGCCTTTAAAGAAACACATATTATTAGAAAAGCAAAAAAAGACACCTTAACAAAAAGTTATTAATAATAACTAGAAAAATCCTAAAACTATTTGGAGACTATTAAGTGGAAAATCCAAGAACAAGATATTCCGTCTCTGAACATTGAAAGTTTAGACACTTTACAAATGGCAAATGTTTTAAAATGACTTCTTTTCTGAATGTGGCCGCTAAGCTAAAATAACCTAAAATTGTATCAAACCACTCACAGCTCAGAGAATTTGGTGCTGAAGGGTTATCAGAAGATGATAGATTTTAAATTCCTGAAATAAGTAGGTATTTTTTTTAAATTTTTTTTTTAAACATTATATATAAATCAAATAATATTTCAAGCGCTTCAAAGTACTGGGCAAATCTGACTCAATTAGATGCACAAATCAATTTCGACAATGTGATTTTTTGGGGGTGGGGAAAAAGTGCTAAGGACGGCAATGAGAAACAGGGAAGGTCGGCCTACCGGAAACACACACATATATATATATATATATATATATTTTTTTTGCCTAAGTTCAACTTTTGTTTTAAAATATTTGCGACAGGATTTGATATGATAGGCCCAAGGCTTTTTGGTAGCAGCCGCACCTGGTATTGGACAGAAGATTGCATTCGTATGTAATCATAGACGGAAGACGTAAATATCTCCACTGATGGAAAACTGCAAAGGTAACATGACTCCACAAGGTAGGGGCAAAAGATGACTTAAACAATTTTCGGACAATTTCTATCCTTCCATCTCTTTGAAAATTAATTAAAAAGCACGTGCACAAGTCATTTATGAAACGGAACTGATATTAATGGTTGATGCATGGCTGCTTGCTTTATATGTAGGAAAGTTAGCTGGGAGCGTTATGGTTGATTTTCGGAAAGCGTTTGATCTTGTAGATCATGCACTTATCCTTGAGAAACAAAAAATCTATAAATGCAGTGACGCAGCTCACAAATGGTTTGCTTCATACTTTAATGATAGATGTCAAAAAGATTTTTTTTTTGTTTCTTTTTAACGGCACTTTTAACACATTATTGGCTATATCATGCCGAGGAAATGAGAGGTAAGTGACTTTAAATGGACATGTATCTGAAAATAAAAGAATAAACTGTGGTGTGCCACAAGGACCTATACTCGGACCACTTTAGTTTGTTATTTTCATAAACGAGCTTCCCCTTACAGATTGGAAATACAGTATCATCAATTGACCTATATTCTGATGATACTACTTTCTCTGACGAACACAGCTGCAAAACTGAATTAGAAAATAATCTTTAAATGGCATTAAACAGGCTTCAAATGTGGTGTAAGAAGAATATCATGGTTGTAAAAACAGATAAAATAAAAGTGTCATTAATAACACAGCAAAAAAGAGCAAAATTAAAGAAAAATTACATGAGCCGTTTCTATAATAATGAAAAAACTAAAAGTGGTTTCCGAGGACAAAATTCTTGGTATTCTTGTCGACAATAATTTACTTTGATCAGATCATAGAAGTTTCATTGCAAAGAAAACAAACTGCTATCTTTGGCTATTAAGAAAAATAAAGTATTTCATTCCAAAACAGTACTGTGTCACTTTTTACAAGAACTACATTCAACCTCATTTTGACTATTGTAGTATATAACATGGGGAAATACGTCTGATGTTAATATTAAGAAAATATTTCGGTTCTAAAAAAGAGATTAATTTTAGATGGGCAAACTGGAAAAATTATAGATGCAATACATACTTTAAAAATCCGACCTTTTCAAGAACGACTTCACCTTCGAAAAGCCAAAACGATATATAAAGTTTCTGTTAAGAGTCCCAGTTTACTTGATAAATACTTTTCAATGCAGAGAAATCAGCAACACCCCAGACCTCAGATCAATGACAGCCAAGAACTTCGTAATTCCAAAAGAAAAGAAAGAATGATTTAAAGACAGTTTTCAATATTCTGGGTCCATTATCTGCAATAATATCCCAAAAGAAATGAAAGAATTTTCCAGCATATCTGCTTTTCACCATTGGTGTATTAAATGGATGAAATCTAAGTCTTAATTTATAGCACAAGGTCTAACCATCTCTCCTAGCTTCTTTTTGTATACAAGTATATTTGGGTAAGTGTTTTGCACGGATTTAACTTTGAAGACTGATACTAGTTTTCTCTGTTAGCGTGTATACAATTTACATTTGTAGTTAGCTAGTTTGAGTCTGTAAATTATGTGTACATGAATGTGTTTGGTTTGGTTTTGTGGGGTTGTACGCCATTTTTCAGCACATAATAGGCTATATATGGCGGCCAGTATATTTGGTGGATGAAGAACTCGAGAAGAACCACCGACCCACGGGAAGAACCACCGATCCACGGGAAGAAGATACTGGAAAGTTTTGCCCACGCGGACAGAGGTGAGATATGCGAGTGATCTGTGTGTGTGTGTGTGTGTATATATATATATATATATATATATATATATATATATATATATATATATATATATATATATATATATATGTCTGAGTATATGAGTATATCTGTGTGAGATGAGTAGTGCTTGATTGTAATATATATATATATATATATATATATATATATATATATATATATATATATATATATATGTGTGTGTGTGTATATATATATATATATATATATATATATATATATATATATATATATATATATATATATATATATATATATATATCTTGGAGAGCTTCAAGTTAGAATAGTCCTAAATTGTAACTAACTGAGTTACACTCGTTAAAATAAAGTCTTCTTTATTATTATTATTATTATTATTATTACTATTAGTCTCATTGAGTCTGCGAGAATAAGACGTGTACGAGGGGTATTTAAAAAGTTCTGAGAATGTATGTGCTGTAAAACAAAGTTTTTTATTAGTGACCAGTACGTCAGTACATCCTCTCAAAGTACTCTCCATGCACCTCTACTCATTTTCTCAGTCTGATTATTCAATTATTAAATTCCATTTTGTATTCACTTTTTAGTATGTTGTTCATGCAATGGAAAACTGCCCCTCAGCGAATCTTTGACAACGAGATTCAGCCAAACAGCACTTGGAGCTAAATCAGGGCTGTATGGAGGATGTGGCAAAGTTTGGATGCTGTGCTCCTTCAGGAAGTCGGTCACGACGGCGGATTTATGCGCCGGTGCGTTTTCATGAAGTACATGGATACCTCGGGCACAGGTGCGCGGACGGGTGGGTCGGTAAGATTCCACAACTTTTGGCAACACTTTGGATGCATAAAAATGTCCAGTGACACTAGCAGAGTAAGGCACAGGTACATGGTTGACAGGGCCTTTTGCTTCGAAAAATAATGTGCATGAAACTCTCTTGACAGTCCAACTAACATCGAATGATTTGTGATCTCCACTTGTTTTCTCCGATCCAAACTTTATTATTTTCTCTTGCGTCGGGTTCAAAAAAGTAAATTCATGTTTCATCGCCTGTGAAAATCTAATTCAAACGTCTCTGGTCACTCTTTTCATAGCAATTTCAACCCAAGTCTGTTTTTGATCAGCCGTCAAGAAATGCGGTAACCATCTTGCACAAACCTTTCTGGGCTTCAAATGATTCTTTAATATATTAACAACAGCTGACGAATCAATGCCCGTAATAAAAGAAATATCTTGCACTGTGTATCGAGAATCTTCATCAATTGTCCCCTTCCCAGAAGCGACTTTGCGCTCACCAATCGCGGACAACGGTCTTCCAGAATGTGGGTCATCTTCCGTGATTGCGCGATCATCGTTAAAACGATGAAACCATCTCACAATTATAGGATATGACAGAGAATTGCATCCGCAAACTTTATCCAAGTCGGCCTTGTAACCAGTCGGAGAGTTCCCTAAGAGCGCCCGGATTTTACAGTATGATCTTTGCACAGTAGCAAAAGTGTTCTCCTTTTCTGATAAATTTACGTCGCTGTAATTTATCTGTTATGTCACACGCATATATTTGCAGGTGTCCGGCGTGCTGCACGTGCAGCTGCAGATCATTTTATAGAACTTTGTGTCTGTCGGTCGTAGTTAAATTTATTGACAGGTTCAAAGAAACAAGAAAGCTCTAATAAAATATTCATAACTTTTCAAATACTCCGCATATTTTGTTATAAGGTATGCCCAGTTGTCCGGATACAGACTGCGGTTACCAATATGCATTATGAACATACTAGGTTCGCCCCAGTTGTCGGGTACCAATAACGTCACACACGTTTGGCGCGCCGGAATCAAACGAAAACTGCCGATTTAGCCGTAGGTAAAGAACTGTGTAAACAAAAATAACATTGCTGCTTTTGATAAGTACTAAGACAGGACGCGAGTGAATTGTATTAAACAGAGTTTTTACTGTGTTTTCCATCTACAAAATCAACAAAAATTAAAGACTTTTTATCTTCTTTCACGCTTACAACTTCTAAAAATATGGAAGTTTGTACTACGAATGAACCAACAGGATTTTTTAATACTATCTCTCACCTGGTTCGCTGGTACATAATCCAAAAAATTTGCAAGTAAAGTAGGTCATTAAAAGCACAGTTTACTTTGCATGGGTGCTAATATAAGTGACTAAGGTGAATGCATCATACATGTAATAGTTTTAAAAAAATTGTGCTACATGTAAATATAAAAACGAAGGAATATATTCAATGGACCATCAAAAGCATATACATGTATCTTCTGCCTGTGATGATTTCAAATGTGAACACAAACATAAAATTTCATGACTGTATATAAAACGTGTATGTGATCACATGATTTACTTTTGCCGATAGTCAATAGCACCCTTCGAGGACAACGTACCATTTAGCGATAACTCAACAGGATCGGTCAGCAGACACTGGGAATTTCGCATGTGCAACACAACGCAGTCCAATGTAACCTAAATTAGCATACTTTTCCAAAGTAGTTATTACCACTATATATCTAACTAAAATATGTTTGAAAACTCGTATCGCCCTTAATTTTAGCTCCTAACATTTTAAAATAAAAATTTCACAAATCGGCTTGAGTGGCCCCCCCCCCCCCCCCCCCGTCAAAACTATATACAGTGAGCTGTATGCGCGCAGGCACAAGAAAATCTGTCTGACTTGAGAAGGATGTCCAAGGCGTAGATAAAAAGTGCTGTTTTGAACGATACGGTCGATCAGGCCAACGTTCTTAAATGGGCATGCAGAGAAAGCAGAAACGAGTATAACATCATCGATAAAAATAGATTCTTGTCTGGTTCATTGTTCTCTTTGAATCTTCATAAGTTCTGGTCTTTTTCCAAACCGATTACTTCTATTTAGGCATTATGGGATTGCGGTTTACACGCAAAATTTACTTAGATTCGAAATTGAAGAGCTTGACAACGTGCAAAGACTACGCACCTCCGAAACTAAAGATTTGACAAAGAAAGTGCTCTAATGAACATGGGCAATTTTACGTTTTGCAAAATCACATGTTAGCATACTTTTATCAAGATTTCTACTTAGTTCAATTTACAATCAAGACACATATCAGATTGACCTTAGCATATTGTCCTTCTGATTGTCTTATCATTTAGGACAGTTTAATCTAGTAAAATGTTTATTATTCATTAAACACATGTAAAGGTCATCTGTTTTGCTCGTCTGATACAGATATCTTGGGCAAAAATTTACCAGCAGCTGACATCTGGCCTAGGCCGTTGTTGTGCGCCATTTTGTCGATTGCGCAATAAAATGGCAGCAGCCGTCGCCTGACTTTTCGTAGCTTGTGAAGAAGATCAGGGTACCAGACTACACTTTCGTTGTCAAATTTTCAGTTTCGGAGGTGCACAGTTTTTTGTACTTTGTCAAGCTCTTCAGCTCTCACCATAAATTTAATATTTACAGTCAAACGAGCTTTTTTAATGTATGTTTTATATACATTTAATACACTGAACTTGACCTTTAAAACCTGTGTAATCCGGTCATCAACGGAACCAACAATGTTGGCTTTATTTGGCAGTGGACACAGGGGCTCGTATTGTTGCTTACAATTTACCTATCTATCATACATGAACTATATAAAACTACAAGGGAGGACACTTCTCTCCTTTCCCGCGCGACCAATTTAAGAACCGACGCTGATATTTTAAGCTACACTACGCATAGCGTAATAAATTTCGTACCGATGTTTAACTCAAGCATTCGACTCTTTACGCCTACACAAAATTTGACTTACTACCACACCTTCAAGGACTGCCAGACCATTTTCCCACGCTACCGGTCGACATGGCCACGATCGCGCTCGCTTATTATGCAGCTACAACGCACTGAATGGAATTCTGCCTCCTTATTGGTTGACTGAAAATCAGCTTATCAGTAGGTGTAGTACGTCATTTTCGATCGACCAATGAGAGGGCCGTATTCCATTCAGTTCGTTGCACTTGCAAATTTAAGTATGTTCTGTAAGTTAATCGTCACTTTAGTGCACCTCGTGAAGTGTAAAACAGTTGGTTGGTTTGGGTGGTTAACATTTAATGACACAGCAGCACATCAGTATCTAGTGCTGAGACAACTATAGTAAAGTGATATGCACAGGCAGGCCCTCCGACAGAAATTCTGGGCCCCTGGGCAGAGCAGTAATGGTCCCCAAAACTAGTTTAATTTTTTTGTATATAAAAGCCTGTATACAGTTTTGCATATAAAACCTGTAGTAATCTACCATAACTTAGATTCTTGCGAGGAACAAATGTTATTATTTACTGCAAATATTAATTTATTTTTTATAACTGAGTTGGAGGCGGGCCCCTAGAAATCTCCGGGCCCAGGGCAATTGCCCTACCCCCTCCCTCTCGGCGGACCTGTGCACAGGGACACACCAGGGCAGCTGACACGGGCTGGTCGGTCTAGGATTCAAACCCAAGAACTTAGGGTTGTAAGTCCAGCACTCAACCACTGCGCTACCGCGGCTCCAGAATTGAGAACACACATGGAAAACATCTGATTATTTATTATAAAGAAATTACATTAACAAAAACATAGGTTTGCCATAAATATCACTGAGGATTTTTTTCTCGCGAATTAAAAGTCCGTTTATTCCTAAATCAATTGAAACCTTTGAGGAATCATCAAAAGTCCTAATATGAGGTCAACATTGGAGAAATAAAGAGAAACCAAGAGGTTCCCAAAGCACATACGCTAAGTTTGTGTACCTTTGCAAATTAAGGGAGGTAACTCAAAGGCATAAAAGATGTACGTATCTTTTCTGCTTTTTTCCCCCTT
Source organism: Margaritifera margaritifera (assembly GCA_029931535.1). Taxonomy (NCBI): domain Eukaryota; kingdom Metazoa; phylum Mollusca; class Bivalvia; order Unionida; family Margaritiferidae; genus Margaritifera; species Margaritifera margaritifera. The sequence goes on along the minus strand of JAQPZY010001373.1, from coordinate 1,831,113 downwards.
GTTAACCACCCAAGCCTCTCGAGGATTCATCTACAGCACATCGCTTCTTCTTTATCTTGTGGTTCATTTATCAGTTTTGGGCTCCAAACCGCTCCATAAACATACTGTCATTATTATTAGAAAACTACGATTGACTAGCACAGATGTAACAAGACAAGAGGTCTGTCTGTACACATACATACATACATACATACATACATACATACATACATACATACATACATACATACATACATACATACATACATACATACATACATACATACATACATACATACATACATACATACATGCATGCATGCATACATATATACATACATATGGGTTACTGAATTTGTACTGCAAATTTTTCGTGCGGACGAGCTTGCGAGTCGGCCCGCCAAAGCAATGAGTCCACGCGAATATTTTTTAGTTGAATTTCAATAACCTATCTATTATATACTTCAAACTAAATAAGGACGTAACAAACGCTATTTTGTAAAAATACAATTTTGAACTGAAAACTAAAACATAATATTATAACTTAAAAAGTATATTTTTCATCTACACGCGAAAGAATTTAAAAGATCTAGCACATACTAAATTGTCAAGGAATGAATCCCATTCATGCTTACTTCTTTGTGACGTCACATAATAGTTGTGACGTAAATGGAACTGTGATGTTGCGTTGCTAGCAGTAGTATAACTAACGCCCTGCGGCCCCTGCAATGCCCGGGGGTGGGGTGGGGCTTTCAGGGGTTCCAAAATCTCAATTTCTTACGGGGGTGGAGTGGGGGGCATTTCTGAATTTTTGTATGGGGGCCCAAGATTTGAAGTTACGCCACAGGTCGCTGGTGAAGTTTTAATGGCAGCGAATACCAATGCTGTATGTGATCATACTTAGCCATTCTTTGAATATATTCTTTTGCTTTCAAGTTGGGGATCTGTCGCTTTTGGTACAAAATCAACTCTTGGTTGTACAAAATAGGACTCTGTTCATTAAAGCAGGAATTCTACTGTTGTTTGCGATTTCATATTCTTGCCTAACAATTAAAACAGAGATGATCACTCGGTTAAGAGCTACTGTCGTCTCCAATAACCGCATTGACAGCTGGCATCGCCTCAAATATTGCTAGTTTCACTACTCTGCCTTCAACGTCCCCGGACGCCACATTTTCTATAAACAAAAGTAGTCTTACTTCACATGGTTGGTAACCGTACGTGCAAAAGTTCGGTTGGTAACGGTACGTGCACAAGTTTGGTTACAATATGACCTTATCGACGTTCAATAAGTATAGGTTATTAACTGAATATTTAAAACTATTAGACTCGAGGTCTTGTGCCGCATGATGCTCGAGTTTGCGAGGGCAATCTTTCGCCACATGAACGACCCAACATTTTTTAATACTCAGTCAATAAACCTTTTTATATACTTAAAAACAAGCATATGAATAATTCTGTTATGTTATAGGATATCACAATTGAAACTATATATATATATATAATATTTAAAGGGTATTTTTTGAACATTTTACACGTCGTTCAGTTAAATAATGAATTAATGAAAGCGGAACACCGCGCAGTAATATACACTACTTTACTGCTATGTCATGTAGCCAAAGAAACACAAAGAAATATTAATATTAGGAAAAAATGACGCAATACATCAATGAAAATAGAAGATACCATTACGAAAAGATAAGCCAGAAAAGATCTGTCTAATGTTACAGTATCATTGGGATTATCTCAGTGCTGCTGTCATGATGGCGGGTAAATTTGAAAGTGAAGTGCGAGTCATGATTATTGCCAGGGTATTGTGATCCATCGGTCTTGGATAATACCTCAAAAGAGGATATAGATTCATTTTGGAGTCACTTGTGTGTAATTAAATTCCGAGTACATGATAAAACAATGCCATTCAGTGTGGATAAAAGTACACTGTTTACGTGAAAGTCAAGTTGTTGACTGATACATTGTATCCAAGGTCAGTTTGTCTGACTCTCTCATACTTACAGCAGCAAGCAGCAACTAGCGATCACTAGCCGTCCATTTTCAATATTTGTATAAATCATATCTATTTATTTCCTATTTGTTTTTGTTTTTTTTATTTTTTATATATATTTTTTTTTCTTGCATCAAATCTTTTGATGTATTCAGATTTTCTTATTTTATTTGTATGATAGATATTTTTCTTTGGATGAGAGCTAGATCTACTGATTCTCCAGCAATGGTGTCAGGTAAAATGGGTTACATTCTTTGTTGGCATCTGGCGGCCATCAGATTTATGACTTGATCAGCGTTCCACGATTCCGTCGCCATGTTTATTTAGCCGTTGTCAGTAGTTCATCGAATGCGGACACATATTTACCATAGAAGAAAGCGGTGAATAATTTTACTTAACTACGGTCAATACCGCTGGGTACTGACTTGTAGCAACAACGTTAAATTAATGGGACTATTCATGAAGTACATAATAATTATAGGTTACTGCATTTGTATGGGAAAATATGAACGAGTTTTTCTGAGCTCTACTGTAAGACGTTAGTAGTGCAGTATTGCTCAGAAAAAACGATTTCATATTTTCCTGTACAAATGTAGTAACCTTTTAATTATATACTCATTTTGCTTTTCTGCCTAAGGCTGAATAACAAATAGAACACACTACAAGAAACAAAGTAATTGAATTTCTGCTCGATTCCAACAAATACAGTATTCATGAGCACATGGTACCGCCCAGCGACCTTTGAACTTGGTAGCGTACCACGCGCTCAGTCATTCGTTTAAAAAAGAAGTCCCTTTTTGGTCTACTTAAAATTGAATTTAGAGTCACATTGTGAGCAATGTACATGTAGCTGGATGGGCTTGTCTTGACAGCAAGCTACACATGTGTTTTTGTTCTGACATTGATAGTTTGGAATCATAAGGTGGACAAAATATGAAATTCTTTTAATTCAAATTCTCAAGAAGATGCAGGATTAAATATGTTTGTTAGGGAAAAGCATATTCATTTCGTTTTGGAGTGCAGTAAATTCTCATTTGGAATGTGATTTCTCTTGGAAATGTAGTCTAGATTGCAGTGCAGTTTCGTGCCGTGGATCAGAAAGTACATTTTGAAGAAATTCAAGATGCAGAAAGGTAAGTACATTTGTTGCCATTCTTATTACCAGCTATAGATGACATATTTTTATGTACTCTCACTTGCATGATCTTTGTTGGAGGTACACCAGCTACATGACCTATATGACTTGTACTATAAATCCAAACATTTTCTAAAAAAATTAAAACAGGAAATATTGCAAAGCGGTTGGGATGTGAGAGCCCGTTTCGCCAGCGGAAAATGAGGCTTCTTCGTTATCTTGGCTTATTGGCTTTGAGGAACTTGCTTTTATACCAAAACTCGCCTTATTTAGTTGTATTTGTTTCGAATTTAGTGCTTGGACTGACTTGTAAAATGAGTGGTGTCTTGAGAGAGACGGAATATCCTTTGGCCTTAAGATACCTTTCTGTGCTATTTTTTATAGACTCTAGAGAGCACGGTTTATCGTCTGAACCATAAGCTAAATAAGTTTTTAAATTATCAGAATTATATTTTCAATATTGCATGTCTCACGTTTGTTGTCATAAAGCCACCGCTGGACATTGCGAATATCACGTTCAGTCGCTTGTTTGGTTGAAAGTTTCTTTTGTGACTCAATGAACTCATCCACATCGTCAGCTTTATCATCTCAACTTTCAAATGGCTCAAACAGCTTGCTCAGTTCATTCACAGACAAATCTAATAAAGCAAAAGCTCCAGTGTCTGCTACATGAGCGTACATTGTATGTTTACAATAAAACATATTTTTAGACACACGTGTCCTGCAGTATGAAGCCGTGCAGTATGTAGAAATTCTGCATGATTCTGACAATGCAAAGTTAATGGAGAAAAAAATTGAATATACTATAAATGCATTTATCTTTGTTTCCTGATTTGCTTTAATAACTATACTGCTAATCTTTTTTTTTTAATTCCTTTTCAAATATCTTTTTTCTTTATGACAAGGTTATATAGTTACAAAAAATAAAAATAAAAAACGAAAATGCAGGGGTGTTCCCAATTTTCTCACCAGAATGACAGATTGAATACATTATAACTTAAAATTCAAAAATACATGTAATTCCGTACACTTCGACTACTACTCATTCTCTTAAAATAAACGAGGCAAAATTATGAGAAACATTTTGAGCCAATTCAAATTAATTTTCGTACATTATGCCCTTTGTCCCAGGGGCAGTTCACTCGAGTGTAAGAAGCATCAGAAAAATTTGATGATGTGCATTTTATAGACATAACTGAATAGCATTCCCCCAAGTTTATGAATGTATACCAGTGAGAGAGTAGAGATCAGAATCGATTATAGTAAAAGTCATACACGTCATGTATGCGTTCAGAACCGACTATTGACCATTTTGACATTACGAAATCACTCTCTCGGGAACCGCGTTAGATCACGAGACTTTGTAGGTCGGGGGTGCGGCTATGTTCACAATATTGCAGTGTGTTGTGTTATCGAATTGTATCTACTCTGTTTTCAGTAAATGATAACAGCAATAAACGACATTGCCATATGTTATTGAGAATATTCCAGTTTCCGTTATATTCCAAATTGTAGAATTTATTTTCCTTTTGTGGCTCTTTTCTTATATTGTAATCAGAAACATGGTATGTTGGGAGTGAGCCGACTTTACCTTCAAACAAGCCTAAAGATCGTGCGATTTCTTTTGTTCATCCTTTCTTTCATGACATGATTACTGATTTTTTTTTATAGATCATACAAGATAATATTGCGTATCATTATTTTACAATGATCATCAGAAAGATAACTGATTCCCATTATTTTTCTTACGAAGATTATATCAATTTTTAATTCAAAATATCGGAAAACAAAAATGAAATTTAAAAGGCCATCCAAGATTCAATCATTATCTTTAGATAATATGCAATGATGAAGAAACTTATTATATATATATATATATATATATATATATATATATATATATATATATATACGAATACATAATATTATCATACAGGTCAGAGAATGTTAATTCGTACTCTACAGAGATTCGAACACGGATCCGCGGGTTACGGCACCCATCGCCTTGCCTGTAAGCACCAACCCCTATATTATTTATCCGTATTTATAAATTCTGTTAATGTTATCAAGCATTCTTCTGTAGAATCCAGGGATAGCATTTTCCGCTCTGCTTGGTGTATATCTGGAATTGTGTGTGTGTGTATATATATATATATATATATATATATATATATATATATATATATATATATACATATATATAAACACAAAAAATATTGAAAACTTGAAGAAGCATATTACAGTGTATGAATGAATATTTATAAAAAAAAAAAGGAAATGACGAAACAACCTCAGAATCTATATGTATTGATCAAGCGAGTAAGATACACTTTAGACCCTACAATCTTGTTTTGTACTGCTACGCCGGTCAACTAAAGTTATCGGTTTCAGTCTGCACCAATAATATCAGTATTTATATAACTTATTGCATATGAAAATTAAACTGAAATAACATAAATTATTGCTGTAAGTACAAGCTTAATATACATATCCCATAGCCTCACAGACTTCAAGCCCCCTGACCTTCAAATCTCGCGGAAACGAGATCACGTTTTTAGCGTAATTTCGGTATGTGGAAATCGTGAATTTCAGTGGGGGCGCTCTGCAGATATAACGTACTTCTGAGAGAGTGATAGTTGTCAGGTGAAGTTACTTGCATTTGCAACATACACAATGAAGAGAATGTTGGCATACCTCTATGCTACTTTCATGCACTGTGGCTGAAATTTCTTCACATATTGCACTTGTGGAAATCGTACATTATCTAAGCACGCAGGAGACAGAAATGGTCGCTCCAAAGTACTCGAAAAATCTGCCTGAATTAGTAAAAAAGTACACTATTTTCAGCAGTTATTAAAATAGTGAAACGAATTATTCAAGAGTAGGCAATACCAACCTCTGAAAGTACAATGAATGAATTACAAAATATATAAAAAATAAAAAAAAGTTATCGGCTCTTTTTTTAAAAAAAAATTACCTTTGAAGTCCAGGAAGTGAAAATGATCAAGCAGTTTTTTGAGAGGTGCACATCTTAAGTAATAATAAACTGTATACTCTGTAACCCAAATTGCACCCATCAATCATACACCAAAATAAAGGGAATTCAAAGTTCTTTTAACAATACCTAAGATATACAAGGTCTTTTTTAAATAGCCAGGATAACCAGTGAGGAAAATCTGGGTAATTCTTTTTCTTTAAAAATCTAACCCTATGAATATACGAAATTGTAGAGACCCACCATTAACGGGTGTCGTTTTTCAGAATTTGATTGCACATACCTTTAAATGGCGATTATTCACTTTTTTTGGGATCATCATAGGTCCATATTACGTTGGAAGGTCATTATTTACACGCGCCGAGAAACACACACGGCAAAACTCAATGTTTAAGTATGTGGACATTTTTGGACCAGGTCAACCTAAAGGTGTGATCCAGTACAAACTGGATTGAATGTCGCGCGCTGTGATGTCACAGTAAAAGCTACTCATGTTGAAAAAAAAATTCGTACTACCCAATATTGTGACGATTAGACCCGACGTGCTCTTTTCTTGACCCAGTTTAGTATCTGGCCACCATTGTAAAAGTCCAAAGCGATTAATAAATTTTCGTCTGGAAGTTTCTTGATGACAGTTAAGGTGCATATCATTCAATAATCAGGATTGAATAGAATTTGGTTAAACTATATTAGTATTAAATTTTAAAACAACAATAAATATTTTATTTAAGATGAGTAAATGCGCCTACATGACCACATTGACATACACTTTAGTGATTTGATTGTCCTTGTGTTACACGTTTAGTCAACTGTAATTATTCTTTCATCTCTATCTCTCTCTCTCTGCTTACCATTCAGTAGAGCAGATACAGACATTCAAAAGTCTCACTACATTTACTATATGTAATAAAATTTTCCTTTTTAAAATGAAAAAGAAAATGCGTTGTCTGTAGCTTCAGATTTATATTTAATAGAAGAAGCTAGTGTTGATTTTGTGGTCCTATAATTTTCGAGTAGTGCCGTTTACCGATTTTTCTCAGCTACACATAAAACCTAAATGAACGATATTTTTACTGACATTTTACACCTCTCTTTAGACAGGCATCATGACGCCATTTTTTTGTGCCAAAATCTGTTGCCAGTTTTTCTACTGTTCGTTTGTATAGCAAATTGTAGAAACTTCAATATCTAAATAAGTATTAAATTCAATAGGATGAGGAAACAAAAAAAAATTATTCCATTTGCGCATCATTTATAATTTTTTTTCAGATATGACATGTGAATTTATATCTATTTTTACTGCTGAAAATAAAATGTAAAACTACATAGTCTCAGTATATAAGGTACATTAATTCCGACCATGATTATCACATTCGTTAAATATTCAATCGCGAACATGTCATGAGTAGTGTCATAATGGAAGCTTGAGATTTTTTGGCCAAATTTATTTTTGCATACGCGTGTGTTTGGTTTTTCCCGTGCTACAAGAACATGCTTTCATGATTCTTATTAGGTCGACCGCCAACGGCTTTATAATAGAATTTCAAACCGCGGTCATAATTTATCTTTCTAAAATCATATGCCTTCGCTAGGGTTTTGTCCAGCAATTCTGGAACATTAACGATTTTGATGGAACCCATTACTTACCAAAAATTATGCTTGTGATCATTTACTAATATTGATATTTTACCCCACTTGCCTCTAAATCCGGTTAAGGTAAACAAGTACGATCCGGACCCGCGCACCTTAAAGATGTGATTATTAGGTTTGTCCAAGCCATCCCCGATAGTAGTGAAAAGAAGTCGATCATTTGCTTTGCCCGTCATTTGTTTCATATCCGGATTCACTGCTTAATATTCCTCTGATTATTCCTACTAAAGTTACAACGCGTGGTGGTGAGGGCACCTCGGCGACCTTTGAATTTGTATTGTTTCGTCGCAATATTGGCATCATCGACGTAGTTTTTGATGTAAGCAACCGACATGCCAGAGTCGCTGATTCCCTGGTTTTCAGTGATTTCTGCCAGGTTCTTTGCGACGTTGCCTCGCGGCTTTATAACAATGTCGTTGATGTCCACGTTGGACGTTTTAAGTTTACAGGTTGACCTTCAAAAAGCACAAGCTCGCCCGGGTCGACGCCAACAACAATCCTGCTGGTAAACTCGATCAAATCCGATTTTGTGGCAAACCTGGTCATATCCACATCAGCGCCGCGTCGAGGAGTTCTTTTGTTTAGCTGTTTTGAGCTGATCAAGTTGTGTTTGGGTTACCCACACGGGGACAATTCCTGTCAGGTTTGTTGGAGAAAGCCTTATTGGGACCCCACACTAATTTCTTATTGCGCTCTTTATTACGTAAGCTCTTTGTTGCTAAACCCAACCATAACTTCGTGATAGGACAATTACGCATTCTCCACAGGCGCGTCAATGACCCTCATGCGGCCACCCGAGCCCCTCCAACAACAGAAGCTTCTCAGAGAGGATCACAGCAATGCATCTGTAAGCGACACCAGGCGCATGTACAAGTGCCTTAAAGTATATGTCGACCACGGACTGTTTGAACAGCTACAGGTGTCCCAATGAAAAGTAACAAACTGGGTACAAAGTAGTGAAGTCATGCTGGGAAATCTGCAGACCCCGTGTCAGCGTTTTCATGCTGGTGCATGGACGACCACAGCTTGTGATATGCACTTGCAACTTGATTAGTTTCGAAGCTGAGCGAAATTTCTTCAGAGGGTTCCTAATGGCCATTTAATCGCAGAGAAACTTCAGACACTCCTAACTTATCAAATATCATTACGCTACTGTCTTGCCTGGCATCCTCGCGATTTATATCTTGAAACGCCACAAACACATGTTTCGGTGCGTTTATACCTTATTGTGCACTTATTTGCCATGAAATCTGTCCCTGAGGGCCGGCTGGTAGTGAGTATGTGGCCATCGCGAGAAAGGACAGCGTTGACGTTCTTCCAGACCCCATACACACCAACAAACACGATTTTGTGGTGAGCAAAGGGGTTAGCACAAGCATCCACAATATTAATTTCGACAACACAACTTTACTATTATTAACAACGGTAGCGCCACTCCAGATTGCATCATTGTTGTTGCCCATTTGTTGTAACCTGACTGTGTGTTTGGGTCCGAAAATAGCCTTGCGAACATCTCTGCAAAACCCAAATATATGATTGAGAGGGATCGCACATGAAGACACCCATGAGGCTCCATGAAGGTTTTTGGCGCTGCGTAAATTCACTGTTGAAATTTTCATTGCTGTCAATAATCATATCTTCTACATGATTTTGAGGTGGCCTCAATTTAATAATGTTCATGATCTACATGATCGTCTGTATCCATGACAAACGTCATAATTGGGCCAGCGGATTTCGCATACTCATCGCTGTATCTGGCGAGTCCGAGAATCGTAGTGGCAATGCCCGACAAACATGCTTCAATTTCCTTTCCGTCGATGGAATATCGTGCGCTATTGAACAACGCCATGATGCCGTTGTTGGCAAATCCAATCTTGGCACTGACAGTAAAATTGTTACCGTTGTCATTTTCGTACAAGTTTTCCCTCAATTTCCAGGAAGGACTCACACGGAAGAAATAATCTAGACGTGTTCTGCACTTAATTCTATTTTTTGTTGATTGGGGTCCCTAGCTGGGTACGAATAATACTGAAAATCTCGGACGCTTCGATCTATCATCGCAGGTGCGTCCATGTCAAACGCGGGATCGGGTGCAACTTTGAATTTGTCTGCAGATCTTATCACACTTGTCAAATGGTAGGAAAACCAATTCAGAAGATACATAAGGCTCATTTGCAACCTATTCCTGCATTTGACGAACCATTTAGTAGAATAATGGTAGACTGTGTCCGTTCCTTATCTAAGACCAAGCCAGGCAACCAATACTTGCTGAACATAATGTGTGCGTCTACAAGATTTTCAGAGGCAATTCCTTTGAGAAATATTAAAATTAAAACCATTGTAAAAGCTTTGGTAAAGTTCTTCTCACAATTCTTGGCTTCCCAAATCTCTCCAGTCTGATCAAGGGTCAAATAAATTTTATGTCTGGAATTTTCCAACAAGTTATGCCTGAATTAAGCATCCAACAGTTTAAATCTTCTGCCTATCACCCTGAACGTCAAGGAGTTTTAGAAAGATTTCATCAAACTCTGGAGAATATGTTTCACTCATATTGCTTTGATACATGAAAGGATTGGGATGAGGGTGTTTATTTGTTTTTGTTTGCTGTTAGGGAATCAGTTCAAGAATCATTGGGTTTCAGTCCTTTTGAACTGGTTTTTGGACATACTGTCCGTGGACCATTGAAGTTATTAAAAGAGAAACTTCTTTCAATGAAGATCCAAAGATTAATCTTCTTGACTATTTTATAGAACCAAGTAAAAGTAACTGTAGTTCACCATGTATTCTTGTGCCTAAGCCAGACAATACATTCCGCACGTGTACTGACTACAAAAAAGTCAACAGTGTCACCAAAACGGATTCATTGCCAATGCCAAGAGTGGGTGATTGCATTGATAAAATAGAAAATGCGAAATATGTCACCAAGTTTGAACTTTTAAAAGGATTCTGGCAAATTCCACTCACAGAAAGAGCAAAAGAAATTTCAGCATTTGTAACTCCAGATGGGCTTATCAAAACAATGTGATGGCTTTTGGCATGACAAATTCATTTTGGGTCGCAGTGCCATGTATTCTTCGACAGGCTTGCCTGAGCGCTCATCTTTGAATTTCCCCACAACTTTTTGTAGTTGTTACTAAACAACATATGGTCATTTTGGTGCTCGCTGGTGTCAAACTCGTTTACGAGTGATGTCTCGCCCATGTCCACATAGACGTCATCAGTGGCAATGTGCATGAGAAACGAGTCCGTGTCCGTGTACAACATTTTGATGTTGCTGCCATACCGCGGCTTCATCTTATCATAATAAAACTCATACATGAGCAGTCAGATAAGTCTAGCACTGACGCGTCAACATAGATGGCTTTGTCAGTTTTAGTTTCGATTTTTTTTTTACTGTGGACGGCAATGAGTCCACCATCGAATATTTTACGTGACTCAAATGTCGGGTCTGCAATCAACTTGTAAAGTTTTTGTTTGTTTTGTTCACTATCCCGAACAAGGTCCATGCAGATTGAGATTCTGAGATTTTCCATTGTCTTTCCAAAGACGGCATTATTCATAAGTTTAAAAAAGTCTTTCTCAGATTCATTACTTGCCTTTGTCCATATGTCAGTATTCATTTGTATATACGGCGCCATCCACGCGCGCTGGCGAAACCGAAGCATCCGATGGAGGTTAGTGAAAATAAATCCCATTTGGTTCTGGGATCGCTCACTGAAATACACGTGCCTCGAAAATCGATGTTTTTTTCTATAAGACATGTACTTTATTTGCTATTCTTCCGTTTATTTTCCACCCCTGTAATTACGGTCAGAAGATTGGTGTCATTCATTAAATTCGAACTGACTTGATTCCAGGCTGCTCCTAAAATTATATCAAACTTTTTGGTTAATTTTTATGTTAAAAGTCTTTCACATTTTTCCCCCACTATGTTCTAAGTACTTTTAGTGATATTAAAGGGCCCATATCGTCATCATTTGAACAAAAAATAACATACGTTCAGTTTGGTGCCAGGACGCCACTTATAAATCTTGGACTGATTATTTTAGAAAAAAAAGGTTGCTCCAAATTTTCTTGACTGTTTGCCAACGGGAACATCTGTATAAAGTTAAAGGCCTTGATGCCATATTATTCCCGGGAAATCTTGCTAAATTGGTCATTCGGTGTCGTAAAATTTGTTGTTCAAGGTATTTATATTTAGAGTAGTAGCGATTAGATTGGCTAGCGGAAAAACATTATGTCTAATTTCGGGAGTGGTGGGTGGTGGTTCATTATTGATCGAGCAGTTTTGGAAAAGTCAAAAGTCGAAAACAAAGATCAATTAGTGATAGACGCATGACAGATACACGACAGGCTAAACGCTATACGAGTTGTGCAGAACCTACAGCTGTCCGAGTTAAAAGAAATCCACAATCATATAAAGTATATTGCATATATATGTTTCAATTACACGGAGAACTGACATTCAAGACAATGAGTAAAATGTTCAAAGTCCCAATGCATATATTTAATGCAGCGATGAGCAGTGAAACTGAGAAAAAGAATGGCATATACACATTAAGTTTTAATTTTTTTATATTTTTCACGAGGAAAAGGTGATTGATTCTCAGTGTTGTCTGTGCGGATCGAAGACAGACGTACGCACGTGTAGAGATCTTTTGCATTTTATAATTTGTACCTTCTTAAAAGTAAGAAAAGAAAAGAAAATTCACGCAAAAATAGAATATTTGATAGGAAAACACACACACATACACACACACAAATTTGTTAGAGATTACCACAAGTACCTCAGCCATAATGTTTTCTACTATTGTACAATGATTTCAGTGCATACTGTAGTGACCTCACGATTCGAATGCGATCACAGTTTCCTTATGCTTAGTATACTTTTTCTATAGTGTGCCAGTATAATGCGAACAACTTTTCATGTTCAAGTTTTTAAAAAAAATGCCGTATCTTAGTTTGGTTTTGTGTATGGTTTTAACAGCACTTTGAACACATTATTGGCTATATCATGCCGATGAAATGGAAGGTAAGTGCCTTTTTCAAGGACACATCGAGGCAGCCGATCCGGACTGGCCTGGGCTGGTATCGAATCCGTGAACCTTGGATTACGAGTCTGATCCTCTACCAACCGAACTACCGCGGCTCCCCTGTCTAAATACAGAGTCTAGGGAAATGCAAGAAACACGAAACCTTGAGCGATGATCCAGAAGCATATAAAATCAACATGGTTGCTATAGAGGCTATGCTATTGTTAGGTGAACCCCCCCCCCCCACCTCCACCCCCCCATCCGACAGAATTTTGATAAAGCACGCGTTAAGAAATATTCCTACCACGTTTGATCAATGTTGGCTCAACCGTTCTGGAGATGAAGTTGAAAATAGAATTTCCACCTGCTTGCGAAAGAAGCCACACCGTTGCCAGTGGAGTTAACTCGGGCATAATTTTGAAAAAGCATGTCCTAAAAACATTACTATCAAGTTTGATCAAAATTGGCTGAGCCGTTCTGGGGAAGAAATTGAAAATTAGTTTTCCACCTAGTTGCTATGGAAGCCACGCCAGGGTTGGTTGGTTGGCTGCATTAAACTACTTTAAACACGTTATTGGCTATAATGGAAGTTAAGTGCCTTTCCCAAGGTCACACCGAGGCAGCCGACCCTGGCTGACCTGGCCGGGTATTGAACCCGTCACCCTTGGATTACGACTCCGACGCTCTACCAATTGAGCTACCCAGGCTACGCCAGGGCAGTCACTCCAGACATAATTTTGATAAAGCATGCACACAGAAACCTTCCTAATAAGTTTGATCAAAACTGGCTCAACAGTTCAAGAGAAGTTGAAAATAGGTTCTCCACCCGATTGCTAAGGAAACCACACCATTACTAGGGGAGCCACCCCAGGCAGATTTTTTATAGAGCATGTCTTAAGTAACGGCCCTACTAAGTTTGATTAAATATGGCTCAACCGTTCTGAAGAATTGAAAACAGTTTTTCCCTCACATTATTGCTATAGAAAGCACAAAGTTTCCAGAGGAAGCACCTTGAACACATTTTTGGTAGATCATGACCCAATGAACATTTCTGCTAAGTCTGATGCACGAAAATAGCAAATGTGGACGGACGACAGACACACGAAGGACGCAGGGCAATACCATACGTTCATATGTCCTTTAGCCAGGTGTGCTTTAAAAAATATCAGGACACTGTAAAACAAAAAGCAAATTGTTTTTTTAATGAAAGATCGGACTTCAGCAAAAATAAATATATACAAATTAGAAATGTTAATTATAGATCTACTTTGAGTTCTAATAACTTAACATATGTATAAAAGTAACAATAAACCTTGAAAAAATGCATATGAAAATTGCTCCCACAACATCAATATGAACCCTTGGATTAAGATACATATAGAATATAACATATACCTAACTATTGTTATTGACAACATGAATAATGCAACTGTCATTACTCTCCTACCATATAAGCATTAAAACGTCATTCCCAAAGCTACAATTATCAACACACATTTAGAAATTATTTTTTTACTGTCCTATTACTACTTAGTTTTAAACTCGGCAATCTCATGCTTCTCCTTCATGGTAGCGAAACCTCAGAAATATTTATTATTAACCACAATTGGCTGCTATGATCAAAGCGCTTATGACCCCTTATCTGAATCTTTCCGCTTATCTGAGTCTTTAGGGACCATGAGAGCTATTGTCATTACTGCTACCCCCAAAATACAGAGAGGATATTTGCCTGAAACGAGTGAATAACGGATATATTTCACCGAGTGGGTGAAAATACTTCAGTTTTTCACCCAAGAGATCGACACAATCGATCAACAATCAAGTGGGTGAAAAACTCAGTATTTTCACGTGAAGCGAAGCCACGAGTGAAAATACTTAAGTTTTTCACCCACGAGATGAAATATATCCGTTATTCACTCGGAGCAAGCAAATATTCTTTTTATTTTATGCTCAAGCGTATTGTCTAACACTTTGTATAGCACACTGAAGTAGCCGATTTCTTGCTGCATCCCGCGCGATAATGTCAGCTGTTTACCGTTTATGTTTTGTGTATATTTGCAAAAAAAATATCAGTAGTTACATAATGCTCCTTCCTAATTCAAGGTAAAACAGCAGATAAAAAGAAAATAAAAAATTACATATTTGTCTATTGCAGGATTTGAAACTGGTTCGTCTGGTTGCGAGTCGGTCATATTAACCTTTACACCATACTAGCGTCAAACAACATACTTGAAATTTCTTACTCATAATGTTATCAATCTCTATCACAATTATTTCACTCGAAAAATCTATTAATTCACTGACTAGCGTAAAATAGAAGACCCTAATCAAGACAAAGTTTTGGAACCTTGCATACTCTCTTTTACATGTGGATACCTATTCATAAAGAAACTTTCCAAATCAGGAGTTATAGTACTATATTGCCTAATATGGAATGCAGTGACCCGTATAAGCTGTGACGCGAGATCGGAAGAAAACAACCTTTAATATTAAGCGCGAGATACAAAATGCCTATAGGAAGTTCAGCAGACGGCTTGGATAGCTGACTAAAGAAGGAAGTTTGGAAAAATACTGACACTGGAATAGAACAATAGCCGTGTGTGTGGAAGTGAACATGAATATTGAGGCTAACCACGTATATAATATTTTGCTTACTAAATCTAGGTAAGTTCTTGAAAACTGCCATCATGCTAGCAAATTTTATTTTTTTCCGCACATGATTTATGTGCACCACACTCTGTCTTGAAAATGAACAGTAATAGTAAAATAATAAACGATTCCTAAAACATAGGAAACTCGGTCTACATCTTTGTTAAGTATATTCAACACTGAAATTTCTTGCTGTTTTTATAACACGTGATAACTAAATGATACTTCTGCAATGTATCTTTCAGTTTATCGGGTGAGGCCGTTTTAAAAAAAAAACTAAGGGAGCTGTGCAATGCCACTCGCACCTGCCTCGAAAACAACAAGCGGAATAGTATGTTTAAATTTCGTACATAACCTTAAGTGTGGCTAAACATGCATGTAATCAACCAATCAAACCGTGTCTTCCATGGATGCACTCATGTTTTTATCCCGTCTTGGTACATAGAGGGGTTTCTTTCGCCTAGCGAAAAAGCCAATGAACATGCGTTTGGTGAAAAGCACGAGAATAAACCAGTTTGATATTACCTTTTTTTTTGCGCGAAAAGTAAATAAGGTATAGTGACCACTTTGTTAGCGTCGTATACAAATTTAGTTTAAAGTTAGATGTTTAGTTTGAAAAAGTTTTGGGGCCCAATTTTCGCAGCAAGACAACGCATTTCGAAGAACATATTTTGTTCAACTATAAGTATTGTATTACATAAATAAAAGCACACTTCTCCTTGCACGTACCAGATCCACAATAATTAGTGATAATTTAAAAAAATATATTAATGTTAACTGAACTTCGTTGAATGTGAAGGCACCTTTCCAATGATGCTGGGTAATATTAGAATAATATTTTCTTACACCTTTTAAAATTTGACCAGACGATTTATAACTCCATACCATCATTACTTCTGGATAGAGAAGTCTAATCTGTAGGAATATTGCTTAAATAATGTTTATATTATGCATTTGTTAATAACAAGGTTGTAATAAAAAATGCACGATATATATATATATATACTTACATCAAGAGGCCTAAGTGGGCCCGAGATCGCTCATCTTGTTGGCTTATGCTTAATAGCCAATGCAACAGCAGTTGGACACGAAATATTGATCAGTAGGATGCTGTTTGTAGACATTTCTTAAAATTCTGTTGATTGCATATATCATGAAAACAACTGTTTCAAAGTTTCTGTATTTTTTTATATCTTCATCCATATCGGATGGCAAATCATTTATACAAAAATAAAAGGCTTTATGCCACAATGCTCTGTCAAACTTAAAAGTTTTTCTAGTTTTAATTACAGCGGCCATATTTGATGGCGGATCAGAATCATGTGTAGACATTTTAAAGTTTTTCATTCTATCATTCTTTCTGTCAAATTCTGTACCGGCGTATTTTGCAAGTCTTTGATGACGGATCAGCATCATTTGCAAACAAAAAACCAAAAAAAATCCCCCAAAAATGTGAAGCTCTTCATGTCAATGTGCTTTTTGTCAAATTTGGTCAAATTCTGATTAACAGTTTTTGAGAAGTTGAATGTTTTCTATTTTAAGATATGGAAACCATATCTGATGGCGGATTGACATCATTTGTACAAAACTGAAAGTCTTATATGACAGGGCACTTTCTTTTAAATTGGACCAAATTATGTTAAGCGGTTTTTGTTCATTTGTTTGAAGGTTTTCCTATTTTTAGTAAAGACGGCCATATTTGAAGACATACCGGCATTATTTGTGAAATCTTGAAAGGTCTATATGTTAGTGTGCTTTCTGGGAAATTTGGTAATATTATTTTTCACGATTTTTGAGAAGTCCATTTTTTTGACAGTGGCTATATTAGATGGCAGATCAGCATTATTTGTATAAAACTGAAAGGACTTCATGTTGGTGTGCTTTCTGTCAAATTGATCAAATTCTCTTTATGCGAGGAAGTCCTTTAAAGATTTTCTACTTTTGGAGGTCATATTTGATGGTGGATCGGCATAATCTATACAAATATGAAAGGTCTTGATGCCAGAATGATCTCTGCCAAATTTGCTTGAAATGGGTCCAACGGTTGCTGCTGTTTTTGTTTTTTAAATTTAAAATAATATTGTTACAGACGAAGAACGATGCAAAACAGAGGCTGAACAATACCATAAGCTCGTTTGTTTTTACGGCCGGACGAACTAATGAAACCAAAAATAAAGAAGCAAAAAAAAAAACAAAAAACATACGGCCCTGAAACCAGCTAAATTGACTGAAATTATTATCTCAATAATAATGTCTGATTCTTGCAAGTGTAGCTTCATCTCATGTTGCAATCGCATATATCCACTCTAACTTTCAAATTACATGTATGTTACCTGTGAAGTTTCATCGTTTCTTTGATAAATACTAGGTAATGAGACTTGCTACCTACAAGATCTCCGAAGTCTTGTAAATAAACTATTCCCACTAATGATCAGCACGTGACTCACACTAACGCTCATCAGTTCTGAAAATCTAATTAAGTCACGCACGTCCGAGCATCGACGGCGACTATACTTGAGCAGCTTCCGCTTTGTCGGTGCATATGACGTTGTTCAAATAATCTCTCTTCATCGTAACCTTGACACAGCCAAAACACCAACGGGGACTAGGCATTTGGATCACGTCCACTTGTTCTGCAGTTACAGGGTTAAGGACCAGCATGCCCTTCAAGATGATATTATCCGGAGACTTGCCTCCAGCCACATAAATAAGACCCTCGTGTTGAACGGCTTCAAAATGATGCTGGTTGAACCCTGGAATTTTGCAGACGACCTTGCCAAGAGCGTCTTCATTTACTGAGGTTTTCGATTCGCGAGATCTGGAAAAACTGGAATCTGAAGGAGGTGAGTCCTTGGCCGAGAGAAAAACTTCTGATTTGGAATCCTCGTTCTCTGAGAACACAGCGCCCTCTGAGCAGGCGGAGTCAATCCTTTTCCGCCTGGAGGTACTGTCAAATTTGATGATCCGTCCATCAGGTAGAATGATGAAGACATGGTCGTCGCAACTTACCGATCTGGTCAATCTACAGCTGAAAGGCAGGTCACCAATGATGGTTAAAGTTTCGCTTCTTGTGTCAAAAACTTGTATAGTGTCAGTGTCTCTATCACTATCTGTGATTCCTCCAAAGACAAATACTTTCTCGCCGATGGCCGACGCTGACATGGAACGAATTCCTATCATCAAGTCTCCCACGTGCCTCCATTTACCGGTTTGCAAGTTGTATTCTTCAATATCTGTCATAGCGGGTGCTTTTCCATCTCTCCCGCCGACCACATAGATGGAATTCGTTAAGGCAACCATCACGTGACCGCATCTGCCATTAGCCATGTTAGCCCGAATTTTCCACTTATTCTTCTGCGCTTTATATTGAACCATTCCCTGTAATTTAAGCCAACCACCAGAAACAAATAAATCAGTTCCGTATGAACAGACTGCAAACTCGTAACCCGGATCATAGGGAAGAGATGGCAGGTAAAACCATTTCTTTTGCTGCAAGCTGTAACACATGACTTCTTTTGTTGTATGAAATCTTGGCATTGTTTTAAGAAGTCCGCCAATGACAATCAATACGTCATCTCTTGAGCCATTCTTTCTCTGAGAAGCTCGCTTTGTAGTGAAATGAGGGCGCTGAGCTGGACATGAATGAAACTTGAAAGCCTCCATGACAAAGGCGTTGTTTCTGAAGGACAATTCGGCAAAGCATTCATCTTCAAACATATGGAACAGGAAATCTGAGGAGACCAGAGGCAAACGCAAAACATCCAGGATTCTTCCTACATGTTTGCGTCTATTGTTCAGATCTGCTTTGATCCACGTCACTACAGCATCACAGACACTCTCCTCGCTCTTAGCAGCCAAATCTTCTCCATCTATAACAGACATTAACTCCTCTACATCAAGTTGCTCAAACTCTTCAGAGGACATAACTTGGGGAAAATTTTCCAAGATGGCAGAAAGTGATTTCTTTGCCAAACACTCACAGTTGTGAATTCTTGCGATTTTCCAGATTCCTAGACAGTTCTCGTGTGACACTTGATTCAGAAGATACTGTTCACAACGTGACTGGAGACATGGAATCTGAAGGAGCGAAGACGCTCGGAAAACTCTCTCAGCATTGTCCTCCCTTACCACGTCCATCCCTGTGTACATAAATTTAACCAGGCTCTCAAATATATCAGCATCTACGTCGTATATGGTTACTATTCCATCTCTGTTTTCACGCATGTCATGTGTGAACATCGCCTGGAAATATGGTGACATGGCGCTAAGAACTACTTTGTGACATGGGAATACCTTGCCTGATACCACAATAGTGACGTCAGCATGCTGACCTGACGTCAGCATGTTGTCAAGACCTGACGTTAAAGTCTGCATGAAGGAATCGCCTACATCCATATTGGTGTCGAGCATTCAGAGTAGAAGTTGAGATGGCATAAACATATTACGTTGACCAGTTCTGAAAGAGATTTGAAAAACAAATTATATGGAGCCCACAGAAAAAAAGTAACTGAAACTCGCTTGAGAAATGTTAAGTAGGATCGATAGAGAGCCTAAATACTTAATTTAATGGAACACGTAATACGGTAATAAAATACTGTACTGTCCGTAAATTTTCATACCACCTGTTTCGTACACCATTAATCCATAAAAAGAAAAAGTAGTTTGTCGTCTAATTTTTGTATGCACAGAACTTGCTTCTTAATAAAAGTATGTAAGTCATAAGTACTTAAGAAATTTATAATTAAAATTTCTAACTAGAATTATTTATATACCTTAAAAAGTAATCAAAAGTGTACGAAATATTACAGACATTACAACACTAAGGACTCTATTGTTAAAAAAAAATTTAAAAAATTGCCAGCAATTTTGTTTGACTTATTTTTGGGCCCGTTCTTGCATGACGCTTTTCGGTAATTGCTTGTAACATTGTCTTACTCTCTTTAATTAAAGCGCAAACAGATAAAGCCATATTAAGCCACTGCAAAATATGCGTGCTATATGCATTGTATCGGCCCCCAGCAACGGTCGGGTGCGGACTGTTACTATTGTCCCACTGCTTAAAACTGAATTTTTTTTTTATATAGAAAAACATCGATCATTCGAACTCGCCTGGGGCATGAGAATGGTTTGGATAATCTGGAGTTTGATAATCTAGTTTATACATACTAATTTCTGAGGTAAAAATAACTATTCGAAATGTTATTTTTTTTTTTTTTTAAAAAGCAGTACTTAACCCACTTTTAAACACTAATATAGCGAAATAAATCAATTACATCTTTCAAAATTGAGAACGTAAGGTACTATGCCCTGTCTTTCTTTGCCTTTTCAAATCATGAATGAAGGATATGTGCTACCCTTCACCCCTGTGTTCGTCATTTTTAAATATATGTAAATTTCCATTCGGTAATTAAGCTTACAAAGGAAGAAAGAAAAGAAAAACGAAGGATGCGATACTTTGATAATTTGCTTAAGGGTGTGGCTCACTAGTATAGGTATTCCACTCTGTTTAGAGTCATTTCACGCTGAGATAATTTTGGAAATCGCGACTTAAACGTTTGCTCTGATGTGATTGAGAGACCGATTTTTTGTAATATTTGTTTGTTGTTTTTTTTTTTGGGGGGGGGGGGGCGGGGGGGGGGGTTACAATTGCGCCACCATATTTGTTTTGAATAAAAACGGTGCCAAGGTTTTGGGAGCATCAAACTCACTGGTTACAAAAAAATACTAACTTACAAGCCTGAACCGAGTATTATCGAGCATTACTATTTTCCAAAAATGGATATATATATATATATATATATATATATATATATATATATATATATATATATATATATATATATATAAACACACACACACACACACACAAACATCCTTATCAGTTACTTCAATTATAAATACATTATGCTAAATATTTTCAACTTATCAAGATGATATGTATCCATAAATTGCTTCTTATTCTGTCGACATTTTTAATTATTCTATAGCAACATACCATAGTAAATCATTTCTACTAGAATTTCCTTTTTGTATACAGTGTAAGGTGCCTCCCCTTGTAGTATCAGCCCATTAACCACCACCTAGACTAATTTTACAACATAACATTCTAAATTTGTGTACGTACTGAACAGCGATTTGCCGGGGTGTGAAATTCGCTCGTGTGCCGTGATGTATTGATTTATACACCTGTGTAATAAAATGTGTACTTTGAATATCTACTTCACGACGTCATACAATTTCTGTTTTAAGTCCCGGACTTCGAGGGATAAATCAATCCTAAATGAATTACAGCCTGTTACATGTGCACACTAATTTCATCCTTTTGAACTGAAAGAGTTTAAATACAAATCAAGAAAATTGAAAGAGTTTAAATACAAATCAAGAAAACTGAAAGGGTTTAAATACAAATCAAGAAAACTGAAAGGGTTTAAATACAAATCATGAATACTGAAAGAGTTTAAATACAAATCAAGAATACTAAAAAGGGTTTAAATACAAATCAAGAATACTGAAAGAGTTTAAATACAAATCAAGAAAACTGAAAGAGTTTAAATACAAATCATGAATACTGAAAGGGTTTAAATACAAATCAAGAAAACTGAAAAGGTTTAAATACAAATTCAAAACACTGACAGAGTTTAAATATAAGTCAAGAAAACTGAAAGAGTTTAAATACAAATCAAGAAAACTGAAAGAGTTTAAATACAAATCAAGAAAACTGAAAGAGTTTAAATACAAATCAAGAAAACTGAAAGAGTTTAAATACAAGTCAAGAAAACTGAAAGGGTTTAAATACAAATCAAGAAAACTGAAAGGGTTTAAATACAAATCAAGAAAACTGAAAGAGTTTAAATACAAATCAAGAAAACTGAAAGAGTTTAAATACAAGTCAAGAAAACTGAAAGGCAAAGGCAAACACCATCAAGGATGATTCAGTATTTAAATCTGAGTGTGTTGATAATTGGATGGAAAGAGCAAATATAAAAGAAACATATATATATATATACATATATATATATATATGTATGTATATATATATATATATATATATATATATATATATATATATATATATATATATACACACACACACACACACACACACATATTAAGGAATTTTTTTAAATTACCTGTTTATATTCTTACACTTAATAACAGTTTATCTGACGATTGATCTGGACCATGATCTTAGTCTGCGTTTTATCTCAGGGACATTCCTAAGCAGCATGTACACCAAGGTATTTTCAATTATTATCCTTTTCTAATGATCTCAGCTCATGCTAATACACGAGTTTCACAATCGCCGATAATCAAAGGTAACGAAAGCAAGGCTTAGGTTGTTTGGTTTGGTTTTATGGGTTTAAATCCATTTTTCAGCACATGATAGGCTATACATGGCGGCCAGTATATCTGGTGGAGGAAGAACCCGGGAAAATCCCGGGAAGAACCACCGACCCACGGGAAGCTACTGGCAAGCTTTCTCACATAAGTCTAAGGTTGTATGCCTCATGTGTATATAGCCCAATGGTGTGTTATTACACACGAACACTCTATTTAGCTTTGTCATTGGATATAAATTGTCTCACTTTGAGAGAAATCATTTACATACACGGTCTTTTTTTACTTTGAGAGAAATTATTTAAATACATGGTCTTACTTTGAGAGAAGCCTTTAAAATCGAAGGATCAAACAGATCCTGATGATGCATTCTAATAATAGCTAGACATTATGCACCCGAGTGCATTCCCGAGGCCAACAACTCGATTGAGTGTGGCATGCATCATCAAAACAAACGCCCAAAGGCAGTTGGGGTTTACAAAATTAAAGTATATGTAATGACCTTTCAAGGTTGATAAACACATTAGATAATCGCCATAAATTATTTATTCAATGTAACTTTCATCAACTGTGTTACCTTTTAGTAGTGAGGACATGGAATTTAAATTCTTAGTAGTGAGGACATGGAATTTAAATTGTTAGTAGGGAGGACATGGAATTTAAATTGTTAGTAGTGAGGACATGGAATTTAAATTGTTAGTAGGGAGGACATGGAATTTAAATTGTTAGTAGGGAGGACATGGAATTCAAATTGTTAGTAGTGAGGACATGGAATTTAAATTGTTAGTAGTGAGGACATGGAATTTAAATTGTTAGTAGGGAGGACATGGAATTTAAATTGTTAGTAGTGAGGACATGGAATTTAAATTGTTAGTAGGGAGGACATGGAATTTAAATTGTTAGTAGTGAGGACATGGAATTTAAATTGTTAGTAGGGAGGACATGGAATTTAAATTGTTAGTAGGGAGGACATGGAATTTAAATTGTTAGTAGTGAGGACATGGAATTTAAATTGTTAGTAGTGAGGACATGGAATTTAAATTGTTAGTAGGGAGGACATGGAATTTAAATTGTTAGTAGTGAGGACATGGAATTTAAATTGTTAGTAGGGAGGACATGGAATTTAAATTGTTAGTAGTGAGGACATGGAATTTAAATTGTTAGTAGGGAGGACATGGAATTTAAATTGTTAGTAGGGAGGACATGGAATTTAAATTGTTAGTACTGAGGACATGGAATTTAAATTGTTAGTAGGGAGGACATGGAATTTAAATTGTTAGTAGGGAGGACATGGAATTTAAATTGTTAGTAGGGAGGACATGGAATTTAAATTGTTAGTAGGGAGGACATGGAATTTAAATTGTTAGTAGTGAGGACATGGAATTTAAATTGTTAGTAGGGAGGACATGGGAATATGGTTAAAAAATAAAATTGACGGTGTTTGCTCCTAGCACTGGAGACAAGGCCAAGGCTGCTCCGATTGGAGACTTTGAAAATGGTATACAGGGTTCAAAATTCAAAGGTATTCCCCTGATTTTCCTCACTGGTAATCCTTGTTATGAAAACACGCAGGAAACGGTACTAATCGTAGCAGGTATTAACGCCTAATTTCTTTCTTTCCAAATGTAGATGGTTTTACACCCACCTACCCATCTTCATTTCCATCTCCCTAAATATTTTTGACCTTTACAGATCTTCAGTGCAAAACAAACACCGCTGCAGTGACGAGAGAGAGAGAGAGAGAGAGAGAGAGAGAGAGAGAGAGAGAGAGAGAGAGAGAGAGAGAGAGAGAAATTGTGGGTGGGTGGGTGGGAAGATATCCTACTTGAACACAAAGTTCAGTTACTAAAAATAAGGAAAAAACGATCAAAAATAACTTTAACAACTTATTCTCAAAAAATGCTTAACAGATTGTTGGACTACATTTGACAGATAGCATCCTGGGAAAAGGGGCTTTCTTTTCAAAACCCGCTTAACAGACTCTGACCAAATTTGACAGAAAGTATCTAGGCAAAATGAACTTTCAATTTTGTGCAAATGATGCCGATCCGCTATCAAATAGGCAGATGTCATCCTGGTGAAGGAACTCAGGCTTACTTGGGCCTCTTGTTGATTCTTATTTCAGTGGAACAAATTTCTGCCATATGTTCTATGCTTTGCTAAAATGAATTAGTCAAAAGTATATTTTTGAAAATTGTCTTTGACTAGTTTAAGTTTTAAATTTTTTTTAAAAGATTTAAAATACAATCTTAATTTTCTTGGCTTTCCATGTTCATCTGTTGATTCCGATTACTATGGTTATTAATTTCAATCCTTATTTCATGGATGTGTACACCGCTGGAAATCATTACCTCAAAACACCCTTAAAAACGTACACGCAATGTTGATTAAACAGGCGAATTTACCTGTCTCAGCTTGGAAGAGTAGCATATCAGACATAACAAAGAAACGAAGGGGTGAAACAAAGGAGAGATACATTTTTTTGCATGATTTTTTACTAAAAAGAGAAAAATATGAAACTCTGCGAAAAGCGAGTTTCCTAAATACGGACACAACCAGCAAAGGCGCGGTGTACCATATGAAAGATGATTGTGGATCAGACTGATTAATAGAACTGACGTCACGAAAGTTTACGGAAGTCAGGGCAATGAATAATTCTAACATCGAACTTGGAACACAGCGTTACTGGCAGTATAGTATGTACATCACAACTATATTTTGAAAAAGGTCTATTATTTTGACATTGCAGAAGTAAAGTGCAAGACAGTCTTGTTATGGATCATTATTCCGTGACTTGTAGCAAGGTCACTGTAACGAATATTCGCATGGTAGTGTTGACACGAAACATAAAAAAAAATGAAAATGTGTGCTTTTGACCTTTAATGAAGCATTTGGATTTAAACGCATGACACTTTGCAGCGATAACTAAAACGAACAAACAAATTTCATCCAGCTATATGTAACTGGAAGAGTCTGAGTTACAAAGAATGATTTATAACAGTAAGCTGATACGTGGCTTTAGAAATGGGTGCATATATGTGTCACGAAAAGAAACATCTAGCGATGATATGAGTCTCGCGTCTATTTCATACACAGTTCTAGAATTACAGCAGCACCATGGAATGCGAGGAATGTTTAACTATTATTTTTGTTTTAAAGCCAGAACCTCTTAAGTAGCTGTGACTAACATATATCCATATGAGTTGTGGCTCATGGGTATCGATGTATATCCTGACCCTGGTAGTTGTGGCTCATGGGTATCAATGTATATCTTGACCCTGGTAGTTGTGGCTCATGAGTATCAATGTATATCCTGACCCTGGTAGTTGTGGCTCATGGGTATAAATGTATATCTTGACCCTGGTAGTTGTGGCTCATGGGTATCAATGTATATCTTGACCCTGGTAGTTGTGGCTCATGGGTATCAATGTATATCCTGACCCTGGTAGTTGTGGCTCATGGGTATCAATGTATATCCTGACCCAGGTAGTTGTGGCTCATGGGTATCAATGTATATCTTGACCCTGGTAGTTGTGGCTCATGGGTATCAATGTATATCTTGACCCTGGTAGTTGTGGCTCATGGGTATCAGTATATATCCTGACCCTGGTAGTTGTGGCTCATGGGTATCAATGTATATCCTGACCCTGGTAGTTGTGGCTCATGGGTATCAATGTATATCCTGACCCTGGTAGTTGTGGCTCATGGGTATCAATGTATATCCTGACCCAGGTAGTTGTGGCTCATGGGTATCAATGTATATCTTGACCCTGGTAGTTGTGGCTCATGGGTATCAATGTATATCTTGACCCTGGTAGTTGTGGCTCATGGGTATCAGTATATATCCTGACCCTGGTAGTTGTGGCTCATGGGTATCAATGTATATCCTGACCCTGGTAGTTGTGGCTCATGGGTATCAATGTATATCCTGACCCTGGTAGTTGTGGCTCATGGGTATCAATGTATATCTTGACCCTGGTAGTTGTGGCTCATGAGTATCAATGTATATCCTGACCCTGGTAGTTGTGGCTCATGGGTATAAATGTATATCTTGACCCTGGTAGTTGTGGCTTATGGGTATCAGTATATATCCTGACCCTGGTAGTTGTGGCTCATGGGTATCAATGTATATCCTGACCCTGGTAGTTGTGGCTTATGGGTATCAGTATATATCCTGACCCTGGTAGTTGTGGCTCATGGGTATCAATGTATATCCTGACCCTGGTAGTTGTGGCTCATGGGTATCAACATATATCCTGACCCTGGTAGTTGTGCCTCATCAATGTATATCCTGACCCTGGTAGTTGTGGCTCATGGGTATCAGTATATATCCTAACCCTAGAAGTTGTGGCATTGGGTATCAACATATATCCTGACCCTGATAGTTGTGGCTCATGGGTATCGACGTATATCCTGACCCTGGTAGTTGTGGTTCATGAGTATCAATATATATCCTGACCCTTTAAGTTGTGGCTTTTGGGTATCAATATATATCCTGACCCTGGAAGTTGTGACTCATGGGTATCTACATATATTCTGACCCTGGAAAATGTGGCTCATGGGTATCCTGACCCTGAAAGTTGTGGCACATGAGTATCAACATATATATCCTGACCCTGAAAGTTGTGGCTCATGGGTATCAATGTGCTTTTTGTCAGAAATTTTAAGTGGACATGAAAGTATGACAAACTGGTGGAAAATGGGAGAGATTGTAGACGGAAAAAGCTTAAATTATCGCATATTTTAATGAAAAAAATGGTCAAATCTGACTCATTGTATTGAATATTGGTCAAATCTGACTCATTGTATTGAATATTGGTCAATGCTTTGTAAGAATAAAGCGATATAAGTAAATAAAAGGAAATAATTCGTGTATACTAAACTAATTTGAATATGCGCAAGAATTCACATTAAAAACAATGATAAATAAATTACTTAAGTGTCTTTCTGAGATATCAAGGCAAGTTCTGAACGGTAAATTGTGCGATTACAGAAATATGAAGCAACAACCGAAGCAACTCGTTGCAATATTTTAAAAAATATTGCAAAGAAAGAATGAAAAAAATGATGAATAAATTACAAGTAACAATTTCTTTCAAAAATGTTTACAAAGAATATAATCTGCATCGCTATTACTCGTGTAATAAAACTTTTAATAGACTCATACAAATAAGGATACGTATGTACATACTTACGCATATATGACAGTGTATTCCTGTTCATCTGTCCTTCTGTAACTATATGTGTTATTTATATATGTGCGCTCATATGCCGCCCTGCATGACTGTCTGTCGTTGGTCTGTGTTAGAATGTCTCCTTGTTCTCTGTCTGTGAGTATGTAAGTATACATGTGATATATACAACAGTGGTGGATCCGGAGTTAGTTCACGAGTTTAATGGAATCGCCCACCCCGACCCATTTTCCTGAGAAAATCGTCAAATTGTAGTCAAAATTATATATAATTCCCATCAAGTGTCAATCACCTAATGTCTATAAAAATTGTCTCACTTTTCCTTGTTCTTTCTTTTGCCCGAGTTAAGTCCATTGGTATGTAATATAATATAATATAATATAATATAATATAATATAATATAATATAATATAATATAATATAATATAATAATATATACTATAAAGCTATGGTATAACTTGAAAATTACAGTCATTGCGGTCAAGGAAAATAAATTGAGTGAGGAACCTCAAGTAGTTAATTTCTTTTGCAGTGGTCAGTTTAACCGGAAAAAAACAGGACAGACAACTTTAGCAACGACCGATGGGGCTTTTCTGAAGCTTAAATAACATACTTAAAAACTGTCAATTTTAGACAGTGATTTGCAGTTTGAACAAGGAGTCTACTCAATTACCTTACATTTGACTTTTTAAAGTTTATGTACCCTTCTTGGTCATTACAACATGTATTTTGGCCATATGACTTAAAATGGCAAAAACTATAGATTGTAGTTCATTCTAACTGATAGGAGTATCTACATTACATTGTTGTAATTACAAATAGGTATGAATAGTGAATCAACTGCCACTAGATCAAGGAATTTTGTTGTTGTTGTTGTTTTTTTTAGTTTTCCAAACTTCACCAAAAGATCCAGATTTTGTTTTGAATGAACCCCCTAAACCTGTAGAGGTCAAGCTGAGGTTACTCATTCGTAACATCAGTGACCAAGATGGTTTGAATAGATAAACACTACTGTGAAGACACCTGTGTATGTGCTCCCATGTACATTTATAGGGGTTAAGTCAAACATTGTTTTGAAATGTTTTCGACTGTCATTTTCTGGTTAAGTTTCTAAAACTAAAAAAAAAAAAAAAAAATTGCTTGCTCAAGTGGCAATTGATTAAATAGTTTTACCTATTCGTAATTACAATACAGTTATCTACGTACTCCTATCAGTTAAAATTAATTGCAATGCATAGTTTTTGTTGTACTCATTGGAAGTCATATAGTCAAAATACATGTTGTAATGATCAACGGCACATAAATCTCAACAGCTGAAAAAAGGAGGCAATGATTCATCACGCAGGCAAAAGCAAACCTATTTCATGTACTATTTTCTTCAAACTGTGTACTGTGCTTAAGTACTGATACATGATATTTGGTGTACTGAAAGCACAGTAAATACAGGTATCCTGTACACTAGTGTAGCTTTAATTACCATTTCGTAAAATCTCTTTACCTACATAGTAGTATGGAAGTGTGTTGCACTGTATACGAAGGATAATGTCTGAAAGAGAAATTATCGCGGTCACAGGATTTATGCTATTTCACCCAAGGCTTGTTCCTATATATATCACATCCGCAATATACATTTTTCTAACTTTACTGAGACAGAGAGTGTGTCTAATTAATATTGCAATAAAATGTTCTGCGTATTACGCAGTATATTTACCGAGTCTATTCTCTGTGCGTGTGTGTGTGTGTGTGTGTGTGTGTGTGTGTGTGTGAGAGAGAGAGAGAGAGAGAGAGAGAGAGAGAGAGAGTTACTTTACCCACAACAAGCTGTGTATCATCTGTCTTTGAGCAGGTCGATAAGTGTGCTTAAATACATCAGCTGGTGTTAAGAACCAACACCTGCCCCAGAAAAGTTTGCTTGTGACATCGTTACTTTGTTCAGTCTACCGTGGTATTATCAGATTATGCTAAAACTGTGTCAGTGTTGTGATTACCTTGTACCGAGTTGCCAACCGAACCTCCAAAATTGTGAAGACCTTTTCAAGGGACGTAACCCCTGAATGGAATTGTGTCTATTTATGTTTGGTTCGGTGTTTTACCGTACAGCAACACAAATAAGTTTTGTAATGCCTTTCCCAAGGACATACCACGTTAGCTGACCCTGGCTGATCCGAGGGTAGAATTTGAACCCGCACCCTTTCGGCACATTAACCACTGAGCCACCCAGTTGGATTATTTAGCTGGCAGATCTCTTAGTCACAAAACGTTGTGAAAACAGTCATGAAAAAGGAAAGAACTTAACACAGAAAATGTAATTTTGAACAAATTTACTCAGCAAAAAGATGGAATTACAGAACTATTTAGAATTAGCTTTAAATCTTCTTATATTTTAAAAAATATTTATAAAATAATAATAATAATAATAATAATAATAATAATAATAATAATAATAAACAACCGACAATTTAAAATTAAAAAGAGGAAAAAGTGTACCATATTTTAGACGTATTTTATTATCAGACAGGAGACAATTTGGATTAGACACGAGTAGTAATATAGGACTATATGGGGTCAAACGGAAATTAACATTACGCCACAGGCTTAACACGTATGGGTCTATATGGGGTCAAACGAGAATTGAACATTGTGGGTCTATATGGAGTCAAACGGGGATTTAACATTGTGGGGTCAAACGTGAATTTAACATTGTGGGTCTGTATGGAGTCAACTGGGAATTTAACATTACGCTATAGGTTTAATATTAAGGGTTTGTATGGGATCAAACGGGAATTGAACATTACGCCATGGGTTTAACATTATGAATCTATATGGCGACAAGGGGAAATATACACTTCAAACTTACTATCCAACACTCGCCGCACAATACCATCAATACGCCGTTGGAGCGACCAACATTCAGTTATCTGCTATCAAACATCCCTACATTTACTATCCAACACCCAACACTTACTATTCAACACCCCACACTTACTATCAACCCCCCCCCCCACACACACACACACACTTACTATCGAACCAAAAGGGGTAGGGTTTATTAGAGTTGTAAATAGACATAGACATGCACAAACATAAAACACACATAGTGGCAATGATTGACTAGTGTCTCTGTTTCTAAGAAATCTGGATGGCTCTGAAAATCGCCGTTGGGGTGCTTAATCGAAAATGGTTAACACACACTGCATCTGCCAGACCGGGCTCTTCTCTCCCTTTCACTTAGTCTCTCTTGAACTTTTATCCAATTTTGGTTGAAGCGTTCCTGCGCCTGTTTCCTCTTATTCTTTCCTTCTTCCTTTTCTTGATCTTTGCTCTTCCCTCCTCCATTAATGTTTTAATCAAGCCCTGGGATGCTCTGCACATATTCCTTTCGTTCACCCGATCCAGGAAGTGCACCGCTCTCCGTAACAAACTCATGGAAAACCCCATACAGTCATCTTTTTTCGGAGCAGCCAGTCCATGGTGATTACTTCTCTTGGAGGTGGGTTGCAGGTGGAACGAAAAGTTTTCGTCGCCAGTTTTGCTGCTCGTCCTCCAACCCTTCAACCGTTCTCCCCTCTTTCCGTGCTGCCTTAATTATCAGGCTCTGATGGTGGAATAGGTTGACGGTTATTTGCGCTGGACTAATCCGTGTACGGCCTGTTGTCTACTTCCCTCCTCACCTGCATCAGCTCGAAGGTGGGGTAGCTCGGACTAATCCTTGATAATCGTGTGAGCACGGCTCACTACTTAATTATGTGACTGCAGGCATCCCCATCTCCTCATTTTTATACACTCTGATCACGATGTTGACTCTCCGACGGCTGGTGGTAGACTGTGAATGATGGAATAAATTGATAGCAAGAACGGTCATCGTACCGCTTTATATGCTAGAGACGTGGACGTGACGGAATGCATCCTCTTGGAAAAATTCAAAGAGAGAGAGAGAGAGCACGTGAAAAACATTGTTTCTTTCAAGAACGAGCCTATAGCATTTTTTTCTTTTCTAAATCAACATTGTTTTTAATAAGCCCCGCTAACTCAAATAATAAATGAAGAGAGAGGATTAGGGCTAGTCCCTTCCTCTCCATATATAACGAACAAATACCCTCACCCCCCCCTCTCTCATACCTTGTATTTACAAGGTTGACAACTTTGTGGAGTCAGACTAGACTTCCAATAATCTAATACACTGTCATTTTACCATAGTTGAACACTACGTTTCTGAGCTAAAGAAAATACATATCCATAATGTTCACAAAAGCACATTTATATCTGGCATTATTTCAAGAGAAATCACTTCCAAAACAAGTCGTCAGTAAATGTTCTAATGGGAATCCAAGACTCCGTTGATGAAGAAAATACAAAATATTGTCAACACACTAAAGTACCTTATCTTTGTATTCTCATATTATTGAATTGAGTGGATATAACATTTTTTTCTAATAAAATCTTTGCTATCGTCTTCAAGAGGAGCTATACCAGAGGAATCAAAATATTCCACACTGTGGTCGTTGGGACAGTAGACGATTACCCAATGGGTTCCTAGCGATGACTGTGGTCTCTGTTGGTGACATAAGCTCGAACGTCTTTATGTTTTCGATGTGGAAGTTCATCTTTAGCACACACAACTGAATTACAAGCTGTGTACGAACTGTGGGTCAGAAGGTAATGAAGTTCCCATGTATTTATTTTCAAAGGTAATGGTAAGTAATGAATTTACACTTTAATTTTTCTTTCAAAAGATCTGATGAACGGGAAGTCTCAGTACTCTTTTGCAAGAGAGCTTTGATGCGTTTCGTCTCCAAGGAAGTCAGCGGAGGGAATGGTCACTCAAGTCTTTATACCACCCTTTCAAGATCGTCTCTTCTGAGATCAAGGTAGATGCTTCTTCTAGATACTTTTCCAATGTTTCTTTTGACTCACCATCATTCATTTATTCTTGTTCTGGCCATCGTGATATCGTGACTGTATCTTATTCTTCTCCACTCTGCTTTTCTGGATGGAAAACATCATTCTCACCTATCTCGATAGCTTCGAGTTCTATGTTTTAATAGTAATGGATCACTTCTCTCAGTCTGTTGATTTCCAGGAGTATTATCAAATTCTGCATACAAGATCGCGATCACTGTGTTCACAATGCCAGTGTAAACCGAAGTTCCACACAGAGTTGTCCTGATTTTATAGGGTGGAAATGTCCCTTGTTGCTGCATTGGTCTGTAGTGAAATAAAATCCCCACAAATAATATCGTCCTGCATAATTGTCGTTCGAAATGCAGTAGGTATTGTTGGTTCTAATTGTCATGTGGCTTCAAGTAAGATCTCAAGTAATTTTTCTTGGCAAAATTAGGTTCAACAGGTCTAGCACACAATGTCTGGTCATCTCTGGTGACTTCTATCTTGGACACGTTGAAGTTTTGAAACTTGAAGGGATTTTTTAAAAATATGTAATGATAAGAGAGCAGAACTGATGACGATGCCAGTAAACAAACGTTTAGAGAGTTGACCTTGGAAAACATGATCTTAGATCTCGGATCGGAGTCCAGAGGCAATGGTGAAGGTTTTAACTTCCAGAATAATTGTCTGTGTTCTGAACAGAGCTTGACTGATGTCGTTTCCCTAAGACTTCCACGCGTCGTACGTAAAATCTGGCTTCTTCGATGATAGTTTTCTACTCGTTAGCGTTGGCCATCGAATGGAACACGGTACTACTTCGATTTAGTCTCAGACGTACATCCATGCCATTCAACAAAAATGTGTCTTGCAACCACATGCCCAAATCCAAACGATCAATTATTTATAACTTCGTCCTTGTCTGAGTTTCTTTTGGCGGTCGTTATATCCTAAATTGTGAGGATCATCAGTTTCTGTCAACTCTGTGTCGTTGAAAGTATCCATGGTATGAGATTTCCACACCAGTGAGGCATCCAGATGTGTGTTCTTGGCCTCTTTTCCGTACGTCGAGATTTTCCAAGTAAGCTCGATAAGAGTAAGTGTCCATTCTGCTGCTGACAAGTTTGTTGTTCAAGTACAAATCCACTTCGATGAACAAAGAATGCATGAAAGTGTTGACGGGATCCACTCTTGCATCGACGCCTGGATTGTTGTCCGTTTTGAGAACTTTGACTTTCAGGTACAAGTAACTGTTATTCGGATCGACGTCATCTTCAGCTTGTCCTTTGATTTCAACCTCGATTGGAGCTGAAGAGGTCAAAGACGACACGGGATGAAACTCTACCCACCGGGAATCTTGCATCGTTGTCATCATCGGCTACACGGCAAAAGATCCAGTCCTCACCAGAGAATTGTTTTCAGAAATGTAGCGTCATGGTGACTTTTCATTTAGAGAATAGAATGTCTTGTCCAAAATCTCCTTTTTTTTACTAACATTCACACTGTCAAAATACGATTTACTAACAGCAAGATAATGAGGATCTACAAATTCTTGGTGAACGTGATCTGTGTTTCCTCTTTCGCCGTAAGCAGCTATGGTAGAATCCACTTTAAGAAGAATGACTCAGCAACGGAGCAGCTGTGTTTCCTACTATGTTGTACTCGACGAATCAGAATACACAAAACATCAAATTCCGCATTCGTTTAATTCGATAGCTTAAATGCTAGTATAATTGAACATTGTTGTTGATGTCTTTGGTAGGAACAAGAGATGTGTTACCAACCAGAATAGCAAACAAACTGGGAGAAAAAGCGACGAACAGCATTTTGCCGTCCGAAAAAGTCAATTTGAGACGGTGAGAAGGTGGATGGTACTCAGTCAGTACACGCGGTGAAGTGTATCCAGTACGGTGCCTAACTGATCGTTGAAAACAGCTGAATTCTCATCCTATAGATATTTAGTCGGGGATTAGCTGGTGCTGATTGTTTGGTTTCGTAATAGCCAGGGACATTTGTGTCCAAATGTTCTTGAGGATTTCTACGACGAAATCGGGCTGATCCTTGCTGATATTCCAGACTTGAGTGGGATGAATGATTTCTGCCAAAGCCACTTCCCAATGAGTTTCGTGGTCCAATTGTATGGATTCCGATAATTTGGCCGTGAAACAACATAACCTGCTGTTGGGAAACATATTCATAGAACTGTCACTAAGTATCGTTAAATAAGATTGATTATTCATAGTTCGATGACTCTGGTCTCCGAGGAGTCCCTCGATATCAAGGGAGATTGATAATTTTCCAAGGAGGGTTACAGAAGATTACTGCTGTTATTGGAAGAGGAGTTGTGAATAATGTTGGCGTGTCTACCGTTGTTACAGTTAGTATATTTTAAGGAAGGATTGGGAGGAAGATAGTGTTCTTCGATCGAGAATGCTTTCGATATCGTACACATCGTCGTCTTTCTTGGGCACTCGTTGTAAATCGGGCAAGTAAAAAGTTCCTTTTAACACTTCTCTGTTCATATTTTCAAATTTATAGACAGGGGATCACGTCTACGCATCTGTCCTGTGACACGAAGCAATTCTGTTGTCCAATAGAGTAAATAGCCTTGTCAAAAATTTGTTTCTCTAATGCGAATCCAATCTTCGGTGTTTGACACTTTCTTTTTTCTGGTCTTCGACGTTCCAAACAATCAATGAAACACGGTCACTTCGTTTTGAGGTGTCACTTCCTAAGGAACACATCAGATGCTACGATGGTACATTTTGATTGTAGGCTTTGACCAGACGTGGTAACACGTCAATGTATTTGAGAGTATGTTGATGTGCAAAATATTTCCACATACGTTCTTTCATAGTTCTTTGAGAGCGTTCCACGAAACTGGCTTTTCGTTTTTTGGATTTTCAGTGGTGAAAAAAATGAATCTATTTTTTTCAATTCTTTTTTTTTAGTATGCTTAGTTACGAAATTGGTGCCTTTGTCTGTTTGCCAATTCAGAGTGTGTCGATCACTTTGTTTCAAGACAAATTTTGAAACTCGCACTAACTCTGAACTTGTTTTAGAAGTCAAAGAAACTACCGAAGCCGATTTTGAAAACACATCAGTGACACAAAACAAATATTCGTAACCACGATTGTACGAAGCTAAATAAGAGACATCGGCTAAATCGGCATGCCATTCATGATCGATTTATGCTCCCTTTTTGTTTGACTTCAGGAGAATTTTCATTTTCGTCGAATAGGTTTGTGTAACGTGTATGTCGATTGTTGATGTAACCATTGTCGTACATCTTGGAGACGTAAACTTTTAAGTTTGGTTTTGGTTGCAAGATACAGCTTTTGAATAAATGTTGGCTAAGAGTTATTCATATTGTTATTGTTTTTGCTGCTGAATAAGTCACTCACTATTCGATGCTCCTCTTATGTTCGTGTGGTATGTTCGAATTAAGATACTTGAAGTGTCCGACGAAAAATAGGTGTAGGAGTAGTCATCAAGAGGGTGTCGACATCATCTTTTCGTTCCAGGCTTTCCTTTCTCGCCTCGGAGTAGGAGAAGGTGTCAACAAGGTTGTCATACTGGATGGAAAAAAAGCAGACATTCCTTTTTTTCTTCTTCCATTCCTGTGACTGTGGCTGTCTTCCTCTTGGAAGCTGCTTTTTGTTTTTCTTCGCTTTTGACGACATTCTTAAAATCTCCGAGTAGATTTAGTCGTCTCGTCTAAAGCTTTCTGGTGAAAAAGTTGAAGATGATGCAATGCAATAATTGTCTATGGCAAATTTTCTGTTTCTGATAAATCTGTTTCATCCATCAACGATTTTAATTGTTGTTGTAAGCGTGACATCTCAGTGAGATATGGATTAGGGCGTAAGTGAGGTATCCGTTGTTCGTACCAACGGTGGAGTTCCGTGTTTCATTGATTGTTTGGAACGTCGAGATCCAGAAAAAAGAAAGAAGTGTCAAACACCCTCCACCTTTTGTAAAGAACAAAAATTAACTTTCGTCCTTCCATATTGTCCAGGGGTATAAGTGTGATGTCCTTCCAGAAAGGTCTGTCCTTTTATCTTCACCTTAACTCTCCTCCTAAAAGAGGTCCAGCTATCGATCCTAACAATGGAGCAGCGATTTTTAACAACGGACCTATCAGCATAGTAGAAATCCTCTTTGTTGAACAAGCACTTTTTTCTATTGGCTGATTGGCATTTTCTTTTTCAGCATGTGGTTAAGAACCTTACGATGTCGTCCTAATTGATGTTTCTGTATCTTGGTCAAAGGAAACGTTCCTTTCAAGACGTTCAAACAACACTCACATACCGTATCGATGATTTCTCTATGTGCTTTTTTAATGATTTGTTTTCGCAAAGGGGCATTGGATTTGGTAAGTACTGAAAAAACATCAAAATGTTTAGTTACACGAGAATAAAGACTTTTTTTTCCTTTTTGGCAAGGTCTCTTGACGATGGTCTGAACTTGAAGAACAAGAGATCTTTGTTCAGAGGAAAATTGAAGTGAATCTTATCCAACACATCTTTTATACTGGGACCAATCTGATTATGGGCAGATCTCAACCATGAGGTGTTTGCGACGGACTAAATCGTGCTAGTTCTTGTTTGGACAAATCAAGTAAACTTTGTAACATGCCTATTCAGTCTTGTACTTTTTTCTTAGGGAATGCCACCATTTTGGCTGCAACAGCAGCAGCAGCTTGAGCAATAGAATACGTCGACGGAGCAGACGTTTCTTTATGGACGGGTTTCCGTTTTTCATCTGATTGTGAAACACTGGTCTTAAATCAGGTTTAGCAGGTATCATCAATAACGGAGGAAAAGTGGAAGAAGAGACGGTCACAGATTGAGGTTTCGTGAGTACGTGCGCCTTCTAGCTGCAGTGCCTCTCTTTCTTAAAGGAGTTGTTTTTTTCTTCTTGATTTTCTCCTTTATGGAGATGTAGACTGTGAACTCTTGAATTTAGGTTACTTTGCTATTTTGGACGAATAATGGCACATATTAGACACCCACTTCCATCTGTTCTCAAGATGATTTGTTTTTTTGGTTTCAGGATCGATTCTTGGATCAGGTAGTTGTGTAAAAAAGTTAGGTTATGTTTTTCAAAAAAGATGTTTTGTTTGATGAGGAATGTGAATGATTCCTTGTAGTAATTGATGTGCTCTGAATGTAAGCCATCGTAAAACTTCTTTGAGACTGGCTTCTAACAAATGTTAACGCACTTGTGCATTGTTTTTTCGCGACTGATGGCATACAGTGCACTGTTTAATTTGGCAGCAGGATGAGATTGAAAGGAAGTAATGTTGAGTACTATCAGAAAGGAAAGAAGTGAATTATGTTTTTATCGTTTCTTTTTTCTAGACAGACGAAAGCGAAGAAGACGACATATGAATGACTTGAACTCCTTCTTGTCAAGGGATAGTATGTATTAAAACACCTATACATTATATATGAATGAAAATGAAGATGGTTTTCGTTGCCGCGTAGAGCATTACCCGGGGTGTATTAGTTTTAACCTTGGCGATTTAGAAATAATGATTTCTGCACCCTCAAAGCGACGGCAGTGGGGAACCCATTTTAACTCGAGTTCTCTGGTCGTGGATGTGACCATGAGCATTGTACTTATAGCCCAAATTCTCTCTATATCTTCACAATACAGATTAGTCTTGCCAGGAAGCTGTCCATTTGACATAAGCAATCTTCAGCTGTAGAGGTATGCAACAATGAAAACTGTAATTAAATTGTTTAATGTATTGAATGTTTCGGAATTTATTCAAATTTGTTTAGAATGTTCAGACCTACGTCACATAGCGTCATACTATCATATAGAATATAATCTGCTCTAAGTTATACATTTTATAGCTGAACAGACAATTTAAATTCTCTTATATGTTGTACACATTAAGTGATGAAAAATGTTCGAGCTTTATAATCCAGTGCGATTGTTATTGTCGGAAACAGATTGATGTACAAACGTGGTTATTATAATAATAATCTCGTACAGTTGTTCTTATGAAAGAATTATAATGCTAAACGACGCAGTCAATTCATGTGCGCGCACGCGTAATATATATCATTGTATTTGCACTTAAACGTGTTTCATGTATTACATGGTTCAGTCATTCTAAATTTAGCTATTACGAGGAGGAGTCGAGCTCTGTAGGGCTCTGTTACCCGGATGCTACGGTCAGTGGTGACCGTTTGTCAAAGGTTCTGGACCAAGGAGTCTGCGGAATAGCGAAGTTCTTGAGCGATCCTTCTGAAGTGTGGGAAGAGCGGACCACTCGAGGTCGTTTTTTCACCATTTGTCGGGAGCTGTGGAGTCGGAATCTCGTGATCATCGTCTGGACGGCACGAGAAAAATATCATATATGTTGATCGAACCTTATATGTATATATTAGGTTTTGAACCTAAACATGAATGTCACTATATGTGTGACAATCAATCTAATACAGAGTCATACTTTTTGATGAACAATACATTGATCATAAATCCATACATTAATCATACTTGTTGATTAACCATACATTGATCATAACTGTTTATAAATTTCATAGAGTTGTTATATCTGTTGATAAATCCGTATATCCATCATATATGTTGATAGATCCATATATCAATCATATCTGTTGATAAATTCCATACATTGATAATATCCGTTAACATAGGAGATCATTTGTGATTTTTGTTGAAATTCCATGCTTGGACAGTATCCATTTAGGAACGATATAATTTGGCTATATCCGTTGTTGAACTGCGCATGAGTAGAGTGTCAGACTCATTAATCATTAATTTGCATTAGAAAGAAACATCTCATTCATGTGATGTGTTAAGTGTTTTCGCAAAATCCAATCCCGCCCTGCTTCATACTTTTACACTTCTTGACACCAATCGTGAAACAAATTCGTATGAAATCTCAAATAATCGGGAGTAGTAGGTTTTCAATCGACGAGTAAATACGCCTGTGTCGATTGAGTGGCATCCTCATATGCATAATTCAACCAAGGTGTTCCTAACTTTTTTGCCAACACTTGAACTTGAGATTTGTCTCTTGGACTTTTTAAAGAACACCACATAATAAGTATTGTGACTGATGGTACGATGGGCTTTGCTTTGTTGGAATAAATTTTGAGTAATGTAAATAATACTGGCATTACGATGATGTCCTTTTCGTGTAAACCAAAGTTTAATTTCTTCTTCGTCTTCTCCAAACATGTCATCGAAGATGAGATGTGTTTGATTATAGTCAGACACGGTCACATCGTCTTCCAGAAGAGTTTATTCCACAAACGAAATGGAATCTCCATAACCTTCTTTAGTAACGTATAAGCCGATTTCCACTCTTTGTAACAACACACGATACGTTATGGAGGACGATCGAACAAAAGTGATTTGTGTTCAATCACACATTTGAGAAATTTAGTTTTGCCTAAAACACTTGGTCCAGCAATGAGCACGTTCAAGGGATGACGAAGATACAGTGCCTCCCAACTTGGACGATCTGACCTTCCGTCAATCATTTTGAGAACTGAGGATGCAGCCATATAACCCTCGATTTGTGTTTGGAATTCTGACATTCCATAAATTACACAAGAGATTCTATACATTTTATATATAATTAATTTTTCATGGATTAACAACAAAAATATTACCATTTCGAAAAAACAAACAAACAAACAAACAAACAAAATTGGTATTTTTATTTTTCATCAGTCATACACGATGTTTTTGACATATTCAGCCACCTTTTGTTTCCAAGCGTCGAATTCAAGACCTTTCCAGGCACATACGTCCTTTCAGTCATAAATCTGTTGGCGTGTCCAATTAGCTATACACACTTCTTGGTAAGTGCGAAAAGTAGATAAAGTACGACCAATGTCTTTTTCACACGAGGGTAGAGAAATCGAATTTGTCACTAATCGCAACACTTTTAACAGAGCGAGTTTTTCGTTCACCGATAACGTTTTGGTGGTCATGTTTTTGCATGTACTATTCATAAATTTGCCAAAAGGAATGAAACGGTAAGCGAAATCCAAGATATGCAGTCATAAATACACACACGACACGTAGTCCAAAATTCAAGGGAATCGTATCGTCTTGTGGAATCAGTTCTTTTAAAAGTAGTTGGTAATCCACTAGGTCTTGAACGGTGTCATTGACTTCCTTCCAAGGAATTTGGTGCAACGCTGATGACAGAAGTCGTGGCATAGCAAGTCTTGTAACGTGCTCACTGAAGAGTCTTATCGTGTGTTGGCATAAAACTTTCTTTCAGACAATGCTACTGCCTTCTTCAATCAGTCTTTTTATGGCATTCATATACCATTGGTTATTCATTAGTATTATATGCAACTGTTTTTTTACGTTTCACCCGAATCTGTACAAAGTAGTTGTAAATTCACTCACACAGTTCCAGTTGTAGATTCTGAATGAGCTCTTCTAAACTGTCCATCTACAGGAATGTTTTTCTTCTAAAAAATTGCTTTTTATTGACTTTACGTTAGCCAAAAGGAATCTACTGGTAAATCATAACGAAGATATTCAGTCATTAAACCATCACACACCACATGTTGTGAAGAAATCTCTTGAGGCAATACTTCTTTTAAAAGCTTTTCGTAATCCCGTAAGTCTTTAACCTTTTCCTAGACTTCGTCCCATGGATTTCTGTGTATCACTCCAAAATTGTAGGCAGAAGTTGTGAGATCCAAATTCTTACAAGAGGCGGGTAGCAGTTGATCACTGTCTGATAGTAGTATAGTGGGATGGTATGAAGACATTAGTCCGCCATTTTAGGATTTATATTTACAAGGGGAAATGCAATGTTAAAAATGTCCATAAGTTTAACATGACGGGTGGTTATAGGGACACGATGGGAAATATAATGTTAAAAAATGTCCATAGGTTAAATATGATGGTTTCACTAGGGACAAGATGGGAAATCCTATGTCACCCAGTTATCTACTATTTATGCAACGCTGATTGGAGTGACCAACATCCACTCATTTACTGACCACACAGGGTAGGATGTGAACTAAGGGGTATAAAATAGAATTTAAATCACTTATAAAGTTAACTTCCCTATCCCCTATAACTTCCCTATTATCCAGTTATAAAGAAAAATCAAAACCCATATCCCCCTATAACTTCCCTACCATCCTCTTTTAAACAAAAGTAACATTCACAACCACCCTTGTAATCCCTATAACCCTAGCAGTGAAGTGGGAGGAGAGAAAAAATTGTAGGAATATACACAAGCATACTTATACACTATCCTACATGGAGTGAAAGAAGAGATAAGAAGAGAAGTGCTCACATATAAACAAAAATACTTAGACACTATCATACATGGAGTGACAGAAGAGAAGAGTAGTAGCACTTGCACACATAGACAAGCATAACCTTCTATAGACATTAAACATGATGGAGAGAAGAAGAAATACACAGGCATGTGCTTACTTTTAGAATCTAAAATGTGCGTTAAAACATATCCGTTTTAAATCCTGTATGGAGTCAAGTGGGGTGTAGATTTTATGATACTGATTTTCGATTTTGGCGTCCTATGTTTAATTCTCTCACTAAACGGCTACCCATTGTGGCTTGATAAGCACTGGCATAAAGTTTTCTTGCAAGAAATACCAAGTGTTAAGTGCGGCAGATTTGGTTCTTCAGTTTGTCACACATTTACATTTTACCAGCCTAGATTTAGTACACTGACTGACCTTTGCTTGCCCAATATCAAATATTACCTAGGAGCTGTTGAGACGAGAGTTAAATTTGCCACACTGTCAAACTACGTCAGAATTTGTCATGAAGCTAAGGGTTTACTGTAAGGTTGTGACATTTTCTGTTCAATTTTGTTTCCTTAAAAATGCTGAGTGATACCCTACTTCCCTATTCCCCTATAACTACTCTAGCATCCCCTTATACACAAAACTACCACTCCTACCACCCTTACAATCCCTATAACCTTACCACTGTAGTCCAAGGAGAGTAAAAATGGGTAGAAATATACACACCTATACTTGCAAACATACTTATATACTATCACACATGGAGGGAAAGAAGAGAAAAGAGTAGGAGAGCTTACATACATGAACAAACATAACCTTTACCTACACTAAACAGGATGGAGAGAAGAGCAAATGTATGCTCAAGGACAGGCATTGGATTACTTTTACAATCCAAGAAGTGTGGTAAAATATATCCATTGTTGTAAATCCTGTGTGGAGCCAAGTTGGGTTTAGAATTTGTAATACTGTTTTTCGATTTTGCCACCCTAGATTTAATTCTCTTATTCTCTTACTAAACGGCTACACATTGCTCCTTGATAAACACTGGCAAAAAGTTGTGTTTTGTTGCAGAGATATTCAATGTCAGGTGGGGCAGATTTGGTTCTTCAGCTTGTTACAACGTTACGTTTTGCCACCATAAATTTAGTACACTGACTGACCTTTGCTTACCCAATGTGACACGTCACCTTGGAGCTGTGGAGACGATATTTAAATTTGGCACACTGTCAAATTAAGTCAGAATTTGGTGTAAAGCTAAAGGTTTACTATAAAGTGGTTATATTTTCTGTTCAACTTTTATGTC
This sequence comes from Margaritifera margaritifera, assembly GCA_029931535.1. Lineage (NCBI taxonomy): Eukaryota > Metazoa > Mollusca > Bivalvia > Unionida > Margaritiferidae > Margaritifera > Margaritifera margaritifera. The sequence goes on along the minus strand of JAQPZY010001373.1, from coordinate 1,787,666 downwards.
CTTAAAAATGCAGAGTGACCTCCTACTTCTCTATTCCTCTATAACTACCAAAGCATTCCTTATAGACAAAACTACCACCCCCTACTACCCTTATAATCCCTATAACCCTACCAGTGTAGTGCAAGGAGAGCAAAAGGGTAGAAATATACACACCTATACACGCAAACATACTTATACACTATCACACATGGAGTGAAAAAAGAGAAAAGTGTAGGAGTGTTCACACACAGACAAATATACGTATACACTATCATACATGGAGTGAAAGAAGAGAAAAGGGTAGGAGCGTTCACACAGACAAACAAACTTATACACTATCATACATGGAGTGAAAGAAAAAAAAGGGTAGGAGTGCTTACACACATACACAAACATAACCTTCTATAGACATTACAAAGGATTACATCGGTCAGTAGAAGAAAAAAAGTTGGACATTTTCTTCTTTTTATACCACACAATACAACAACAACAACAACAACTACTACTACTGATAATAATAATAATAATAATTATAATAATAAACAATATGACATCAGAGCCTGTGCGCCTGAGTTGCAGTATTTCCCTTGACTTTTGTGCCACCAATGTAAAAAGAATCAATAACATGTATTATTACCTGTTGTAGTAAATAACGAATAAAGAAAGAAAAATAAAAAAAATAAAAATACAACAAAAACAACAAAAACATAACATTAGGTCTAACGGATGTTCAAGCTCATTGAGAGATCAACAGATGGCTAGGGAATTTGACTCTAGCTTTTTAAATTGGGTTCTGCTCTTGCTTACATTTTCATTTGTCAATGTGATCCTTCCTGTGATTTGATGGCACTTGATGTGGTAGAAAGCCGGACCAAAGGGGTGCAGACACAGAGGCAGAGACATAAAGCCGGCAACTAACTCACAGAATTGGAACATGTCCGATTTTGTCTCATTTCCATTACTCTGTTGCCTAAGTTGTCTTATTTCCGTTAATTTTTGTTCGTTCGTTAGTTGGATTAACGACGTGTGCGGCCATTCGGCCATTTACGCCGATTTAATTTTTGTGCGACTTTTAGTAATTTTGTAGCAACTTGTAATATAGACTGGTCCCCTGTAGTACTTTGGGATAAAGTTATGCGGAAGCTACATACGTACCGGGAACCAGGCTAGTTGTAGTAGTAGATTTTATTTTTTAAAACATTTTGTGTAGAGTTTCTAAAAAACAGTCTAAACGTGGCACATACGTCAACGGAAATAAGATAACTCATGAATATAGGTTCTGATAGTGGGTATCTGGGATAGCACTTTGGGGCATCATTCTTTTTACAGCGAAAAAAGTTGCTGACTTGTTACTCTTTTTTCAGTTTCTTGTTGAACTAATTACATTTTAAAAACATAAATATTATAATTTTTCAAGTATTTCCCATGAGTCAAATCATTTTATGGATGCCGTGTTCACAAGACCAGTTATTCTCGATCAATATAAAATTCACATTCCCAGTTTAGACAATGACTTAGATTAAATGCAGTTTTCCTTCCCATATAAAGTGTCACATGTTTTATAAATACTAACTTTACCTAGCATGGAATTAAAATATAACAATCATGACGTTGGAAGATATTGTCGAATTTTCAAAACAGGTCAATTTCAAAAGGGAAAAGGGCCAAGATTAGGACTAAAATATACAAATGCAAATAAAAATCGAGTCTAGATCCCAAATTACATATTCACTACATCAATCGGAACTTTTTTACATCACAACAGTGGCAGTATCGGTAGCAACAACAACAACCACAAAAACAACAACAACCACAAAAACAATTTCTAACTTGTTAGAATTTTTGGCCGAGTGCATTTTGTCTCAGCCGGATTCAACTGTAATTTTACTTATGAATATAGTTTCCTATGGTTCAGCTCTACAGTTTCGCACTTTGCATAGGATTTCATTTTTAAAGAAGAAGAATTTCCCAAGTTCTCCTCACTGGTTATCCTGGTTATTTAAAACAAAGACCTTGTATATTTTAGGAACTGGTAAAAGAAATTTAAATTCCCTTTATTTTGATGTGTAATTGATGGGTGTAATTTGGGTTATAGAGTATACAGCTTGGTCTTTCTTCAGATGTGTACCTCTCCAACGACTGCCAGCTTCTCTTGGTCATTTTCACTTCCTGGACCTCACAGATAAATTGTAAAAAAAAACGAGCCGATAATTTTTTTTAAACTTTTATATATTTTATCATTCATTCATTGCACTTTCAGAAGCTGGTATTGTCTACTCTGGCAGAATTCATTTTCCCTATTTTAAGAACTGCTAAAGTTGGTGTTTTTTGGACTAGTTCAGGCTCATTTTTCGAGCACATGCGAGCAGCCATTTCGATAGCTGCCTGCTTTAGATAGTGCATAGTTTCCATAAATACCACATGTAAAGAAATTTCAGCCACAGTACATGAAAGTAGTATAGAGGTATGCCAACATTCTCTCTGTTGTGCATGTTGCCAATGCAAACATCTTCACCTTATGCTGGTCCCTCTCTCAGAAGTACATAATAACTGTAAAGCGGAATCTATGTTAGACGTGAAAGAGATAACGCTAATTTATTTTAAGAGCCTTCGCGTGCCCAACGATTGGTCGTTACGTCATCATATTGTAACGTCACGTCATGTAAACATGATAGTCGAGCATACACGTTGAAAATGGCGTCTGTTTCGCCAGTGAAAGAGGGATTGGTAAGTTGTCGGTTTTGTCAAAAGTAACTATACACAGTCTGGTATGCAAAAGTCCAAAACGGATTGAAGTATTTTCAGTGACATCTCTACCTCTTTCGTGCCTATTGCCGTCAAATCTACGCTTCATGAACGCACCCAGCGAGTTCTGTATCTGTGTAATGAAGTCTAAAGTCCGTCTCAAAAGGGTCGAGAAGGCATATCATTCAAGTTGGATGAAAAATACTTCACCAGATTTTTAAAACCCCAGTTATTATGAGCAAGTATATCTTTTAAAAATCAGTTTGATGTAGTATTTGCAGTAAAAGACTGCAAACCCTGTATGATTTTATACATGACATTAGAAGTCGATGTGTTTTCTGCCTTTGTTCAACAGTAGAGTAGGCAATACGGTAATCATTCATAATGAATGTATCAGACTGTCTTCTATTTCTTTTTTTATATTTTATTTATTTATTTATTTATTTATTTATTTATTTATTTATTTATTTATTTATTTATTATACTTGATACGTTTGGAATAAAATACATGAGAGAAAGATGGATATAACCGTTACATTTCTTATTCCAAATCTGAGAAACCGTATCAAGTAGGATAGTGTGTATGTGTTGTGTGTGCTTGGAGCAACCTACATATGTAAAAAAAAAAAAAAAAAGTTGGTAACCGATAAAGTAAAGGAGCATCGGAATTCAATAGTTACCCATTGCCAAGATTTTACACACGGCACTCCTTAGAGTCATATTTTTTTATATGATTCAGTGCATGATGTTATTCATTGATCATTATGATCACATTGGCGATCCAATGCTGGTCAAATGGTCCAAAATATGTGCACAACATAGAGGTACAACTCATATTGACGTATTCATTACTGAATTTTTTATGAGCTTTCTCTATTGTGAATATTCTTTATCATAATATGAACCATTTCATTGAGAATGATTAATTTAAACGCTTTCAAATGTTTTGCCTTGGAACATTTTGTAATTCGGTATCCCAATCCAAACCACTTTTCTCTTTAAAGTAATACTCTAATCTCTTTTGTCAATTGTACTATAGTATGCCTGATAGTGATTGAAAATGAGGGAAAAGAAGGCAACTTGAAAATTGAGCACCTTTACGATTTGAATTTATGTCATTACATTCTTGCGTCACGTCATGGAAACGGAACAGTCGAGGCTGTATAGCATACTTCTCATGAAAGATAATGTTTGTGTTTCCAGATGAATTGAGAGGGAGGAGTAAGTGTTCGGTTTCATCGAAGAGTAGAATGATTTAAGTCTGGTGAACAAGTCAGAATAAGTTACTTTTGATTTTAAACCCTTCGCGTATGCATTCATCCAAATACGAATTATTCCTTTGCAAAAATATAAATCAATTACTCTTTTTCTAGTAATATGTGTTTAAAGACATTGTTTCTTCTTCTTCTTTTTTTCTATTATTCCTATTATTTCTTATTAAAATTAATGGAGAAATATAATCACAATGTAAAGTACAAGGGATTTGTACTCAGAATGTAAAGTGCAACGTTTGTTGTGCAAAACCCGCACCAGGCTACTTTGTTGACCCGTTTATTTCCACAATATACATATCAATGGGGAAATAACATATATGTAGCAAAATTCACGCGGAAAAGAAATAATGGTAAAAAAGATTATAATCGCGCTTCATGATTACCTCGCTCTGCTTCTTTTTCTTTTGTTTTCTTTTCATATGCTGCCATGTATTTCTTCGAGAACTCAGGGTTATTCTTTTCTTTCTTCTTCTTCTTGGTTTTTAATTTCGAAGGCATGGGGAAACACAATATGTCGTTGTGGATTTGAATCCACAACTTTTGGTTTTCCTGGAAACCCATCTTTACATTTCAGTCATGGAGGATGCGCGCTGGCTTAGTGGTTTGCGTGCTACACTCGCGACCGAAAGGGTGCGGGTTCGAATTTTACCATCGGATCAGCCTGGGTCGGCTACCTGTGTCCTTAGGCAAGCACTTTACTGAAATTGCCGTGGCCCAAAAAAACATGCTTGTGTTGCTGTGCCATAAAACACCAAATCAATAACAAATTCAGTCATGGATGCTTGCACTTCATAGGCTGCGACTGTTAGCGTGAACGTAGGGGTGCTGCATATTCGTTTTTCTAAAATATTTCAGGGCTGATATTTATCACTAACCGTTAAAAGCGCACGTTTCTTAAATAGTGTATCCAAGGGTTTCATCAGTGGTCACTTCTTAGCCATATATGTTTTATATTGAATAAAAATAAAATAAATTACTTAAAATAAATTACTTAAAATAAATTACTTAAAATAAATTACTTAGAAAATCAGCCATTCGAGAAGCTTTAGTTGAAGAAATAGAGATTTCTGATGAAAGTAACTCAGTATGATGCTTGAATCAAAAAGTTAACTCCACAATTAGATACTTTGTTGTTTATCAAGTCCAATGATAAAAATTAACATTTTTGGTCCGAAACTTTAGCCTTTGTAACGTAGATCAAAAGCTACAGCACTGCTGATTTTTCCATTTCATATTCATCGCTGACGTTAACACTTTTCTTGTAATGACATGTCATATTGACCTAAAATCATACCGTATTCATTAAAATAAAAACAATAGACTTATAATTGTTGTCTATGATTCTGATCAAAAAGTAAATTGCTTTTTGTTTTTGTTGGTTTTAAAATTATATTTAGCACATTTTTGGGTATATAAGTGTACATCCATATATAGGATTTAAAAAAAAAAAAAAATACCCTCGTCACATTTCGTCACAAAAACTCAGACCCCCCTTGTATATGACGTCACAAAGCTTTGTCTCCCTTCAAATAAACATTTTCAAACAAAAACATTGGTTTGAATTCACTTTGTATTAGGAAAACACACAATAATACAAAACTGCGTACTGAATTATTTATTTCTCTGGTAGATGGCGCTGATGTTGTTTTTGTGACGTCACATTTTCCCCCCCCCCCCCCCCCCGCATCGTCACACAAGTCGGACCCCCCCCCCCCCCCTCTGTGCGTGATGTCATATATGGACGGCCCCAAATGCCGAGGAAATGGGAGCTAAATGCCTTTCCCAAGAACACACCGAGGCAGCAGACCCAGGCTGACCTTGGCGAGTATCGAATCCACGACCCTTGGATTACGAGTTAGACGCTCTGCCAACTGAATTACCGCAAAGTAAAAGATATAACTTCTTTAACACAGTCTTATCTTACAGGGTCAACAAGGTCGCCGCGATGTTATTATATTGTTAGATCATTTAACCCAGGCTAATGTTAATTCATTTTATTACATGACTACTGTGTTATTTAGGTTACTATACACATGTCCTAATTTGTTCTATATCTAAATCATATAATAACACCTCGTGACGTCATTAATGACATTATAACTCCACTCAAAACGTCCTCGGCCTTTCCGCCATTATTCGGTTTCAATAGCTTTAAGCAATTGATTACGTTGCTATTAGTAATGACATTTTTTTATTCGTTGTGACGTCAATTAAGGTATTATGACGTAATAAGAGCCACGGGCTTGAGGACAGTTGCAAATGGCCACTATTTACATCCGAGGTCTTTTTCCCCATTATAACTTACATGCATTACTGATTAATTTTATAACATTTAGTACACTTTGATATCATCACAAGAGCGATTGTTAAGTACTACATTTAGGGTAATATTTTCAATGTAATGTCAAGGGCAGCAACCATCGTTTTCAGTTTTCATTTCTGACCTACAGCTGTTTAAGATAGATAATCTTTTTGCGCGATACTCATTCGCGAGAAACTATTATAAATGCAGGTGTACCACAAGGATCCGTTCTTGGGTCTCTTTTGTTTCTAATATATGTAAATGATATTGCTGATGGTTTGAGTTCTCATCCGTGTCTTTGCAGATGATTCATCTCTGCAGTACTCATTACCTTATTGTTCAAAAATAGAATTACTCATGAATTACTCTATTAAAAGCGCATAAATGGTCCAAGCAACGACTCTTAAAGTTTAATCCAAAAAACTGTGGCCATTTTAAAAAATTTTTTTTTTACGAACATTAAAGTAGTAAATATGCCTGAACATGTATTTGAAAGTACATGGATTCTCGTTGTCATCTTGGATTGCTACTCTCACAAAATGTCAAATGGACTTGTCATGTTGATCGCTTTCTGACAACAGCATCATCTCGAATAGTCAATCTTCGAAAACTAAAATACAAACTTTGCAGGCAAATTTAATCTAAACTGTATATAACTTATATCAGGCCCATCTTGGAATATCCCTGTGTAGTCTGGAATGAATGTTCGTTTATAAATTCAGAAAAAACTTGAAAAAACTACAGCTGGAAGCGGCAAGAATTGTTACAGGATTTCCAAATACACTAGTAGGCAATCTTTTTATTTTGAAACTGGCTGGGTAAGTCTGTAATCTAGACAAAAGAGACAAAATTTATTAACACTCTACAAAATTAAAACTTGGTAAAATCTGGACTATCTTTTTAAATTACCCCAACCCCCTATGTCTGAACAAACAAGATATAACCTTCGACGTTCAAATAATGTAGTCACTTGTAATTTCAAGCTAAATGTTACTAACTCATCTTTCATACCCTCAACAGTGGCCTTGTGGAACAATCTTGAATAGGGTACCCAATGTTGCATGTCTTACGGTGCTTTGAAAAAGTGTTTATGTCCAAATATCGAATCCACTAAAATGCCTTGTTTTAGTCATCGAGCCCTAGATATTATCGATATTAGATTGTGACATAATGTAACCTCATTAAAAGCTAATCTTTACCGCGTTCCACTTGTTGACATCCCTATTTGTTCCTGTGGTGGCACGTAAATATATCTATTATCGTCCTTCTTGTTGGATAAATCTTATTTTTTTTTTAAAATCATGTTTTGTTTTTTAAGAGAGTAAATACGTAGTTTTTAATACTATAATTTTTTCACCTTTTTCATGAAGCAATTACGTGCAATCGCTTCACTTAATATAGATACAGCCGACACGTTAGTATAAATTTGAAATATTTTCTTCTTTTCTCCCAGCCGGTATTTTCCATCCTTAAACTTGTACACATACAATATTTGTGCTAACATTAATTTTTACAAGTGAAGTTAAAATAACACCATATGATTCTTACCGAAATTGGTAATTTAAAAACTGACGAGCGTTTTAGAATTTTTAAAATGTGTATTATTATTATTATTTCTTTAATGAAGGCATCTGTTGGTGTCCAGGCAACCGAGACCCGTTGCCCAGAACTTCTCCTTGAAAAAGCCCTTGCTGTTGCCAACCAGCTAAGAGAATTGCAAGCACAGAGTTTCCTGTTGACACAAGAGTACAAAAGGCGGGACTCCTCGATCGACCAATCAAATGCGTCGTTGGATTCACTAGAATCAAAAGTGACTGAAGTGTCTGAAGCAATCCAAAATCTTGAGAATCTGTTTTTGTCTCGTCAACACAATATTGAAGAGCAGGACAACGAGTATGGAGAACTTATGAAACAGAAAGGTAAAGATCAAACTATAGTACATGCCAATATTATGCTTGCCATATTGTTAAGTTTGAGTCGAAGAAAAACCGAAAGTTTCTTTACAAAGCGATCTAGAATAACCTAATATATTCTGTGCGTGTATGTGTGTATATGTGTGTGTGTGTGTGTGTGAGAGAGAGAGAGAGAGAGAGAGAGAGAGAGAGAGAGAGAGAGAGAGAGAGAGAGACTTAATTGTTCCTCCAATTCAATCAACCTTACCTGGCATTTCTTCATCTTTTACCTATTAGATATGACAAGTATAAAGACTCCCCGCTGTTATTAGGCATAAGGGATTACAAATTATGAGCTAAAACAGATCACAGACGCTGTTATTAGGCATAAGGGATTACAAATTATGAGCTAAAACAGATCACAGACGCTGTTATTAGGCATAAGGGATTACAAATTATGACCTAACACAGATCACAGACGGACAAGTTCCCACAAGGTGCTCTAAAATACATGTATATAGTAACTCTGAGCTTTTATAACTCAAAGAGAATCACTTGTATAAAGTATAAATGTTGAACTCGGGTTACTTTAAATTAAAGAAATAAGCATAACATAACATTCTTTTTGTTATATTTGTGAAAAAAAGCACGCAAATCAATTTGAACGGGGCTTACCAATCATTATACAAGATATGTTGTTGATTTTATGTCAGTTAATTAATCTATGGTGATTTCGGAAATGGTTCGTTTTGATCAAGTCGAGTACTAATTGACCTATCGCCAGAGCAGACATAAATACGCCCTTCTCGTTACCACAGCATATCATATAAAATCAAAGTATTTTATCTTCAGACTTACCCAGTGTGAATTATTGTTAATATTTTAGTGCATATTGAAAATGTAATGAACAATGGTTTAAAAAATTGTTTAAGCTATGACGATTATACGAGGGATATTGGAAATGTTCTGAATATCTTGTTAAAACGTTTTTATTTCTTTGAACCTATCAACAAACTTAACGCCGATCGATAGACAAAATAACGTTCTATAAAATGATCTGCAGCTGTAAAATCCAGGCGCTTTTAGGCTACTCTCCGATTGATATCAAGGCCGATTTAGACAAAACTGACATGTTATTCTCTGTCATATCCTACAATTTTGAGGTGATTTCATCGATGACCGACGTTCTGGAAGACGTTGTTTGCAATTGGTGAGCGGGAAGTGGCAGTTGTGAAGGGGGCCCGTTGATGAAGATGCTTGATACATAGTGGAAGATAATATATTAATTTGTCGGCTGTTTTTAATATACTGAAGAATCATTGGAAGCTCAGAAAGGTTTGTGCAAGGAAGGTCCCACATATGTTGACGGTTGATAAAAAACAGACTCAGGTCGAAATCGCCAAACAGCTACTCGACAAATACGAAAAGAGTGCCTGGAGACGTTTGAATGAGATTGTCACAGGTGATGAAACATGCATTTACTTATTTGAACCCGACTCAAGAAAAATAATGAAGTTTGAATCGGATAAAACGAGCAAAGACCACAAGTCGCTCGACATAGTCTGACTGTCAAGAGAGTTTTATACGCATTATTTTTCGATGCACAAAGCCCGGTCGTCCAGGTACCTGTGCCTGATTCTGCTAGTGTTATTAGTGTATGCCTCCAAAGTGTTGCCAAAAGTAATGGAACACTACCGAACTGCGCATCGGTAGTCGAGGAATCCATCTACTCCATGACAACGCACCGGCGCATAAATCCGCCGTCGTGACAAACTTCCAGAAGGAGCACAGCATCCAAACTTTGGCACATCCTCAATACAACCCTGATTTAGCTCCAATTGATTTGAACGATTTGAAAGCCGCTACGCCATTGGAAGTGCAGTTTTCCAATGTATGAATAACACACCAAAAAGTGATAACAAAATGGCATTTAATAATTGGATAATCAAACGTAGAAAGTGTATAGAGGTGCATGGAGAGTCTGGACCCGTTCCAATATGAATTGTACACCACCTCCTTACATTTTTATGATTTAGAGAAGTCTTATCACTGTAGTTTTAATTTTATTGATTATAGCGGTTGGTATTACGCACGTTGTATGCAGTATAAATGTACCGACTGTTATTTTTACCTTCGCATTTATCCGCGTCTCAGCCATGCACCTTAAGACGTGTATAGGCTGTCATTGTACTATAAATAGCAATTCTTTAACATTGCACTCGCCGTTAACAACTTTATTTTTCCAATTTAAAAAAGTTTGCAGACACGAATCAAGATTTGGTTTGAAATTTGTAAGGTATTAAAGTGATTGAATAATCCTCAGCTAGAGAGTAACTGTACCAGGTAAATACTTTCAAAGACCGGATGTGGTGTACGATTCATAATGAACGGGTCCAGACTATTTGACGTACTGTTCACGAATGAATAACTTTGTTGTACAGCGCACTAATATTCAGAGCCTTTTAAATACCCCTCAGTCGGATAGGTGATGGACATTACGCCTGAAACTCCGTCAAGCTGCCAATGTGCCTGTAAAGTATGTGATGCTCAACCCCGTGCCAATGATATAGTAGTGGTCAGCGGTCCATAGGCATCGGCATATATCTGTAAAGGCGAGCGCCTTAGACCACTCGGCCACCCGGAGCCCCATACATGTGCATGTATTTATCCTAATTAAAACGTTGCAGCTTTTTGTATTATTCCATACTTGAAGGCCGATGTGTGCAATTAATGGTAATTGTATAAAATCTAATTTAAGTCATATTTAGCAACTGAAACTCTCCGCAGTAATTCATAAATGTGTACGAGCCTTAGTAATAATAGCTGTTGGAAATAGGAGAACTATTAAAGTGTGACATGTGCTAAATTTGACTAAGGAAAGTTTTGATTCGTTACATAACACAACGGTTGCGTGATACAAAGCATATTGTTATGTATGATGTTTATATAATATTATAGATATTTTAGGAAATTATAAATGTTTCTTGACTTTAATATTTGCTTAAATCTTAATGTTGATTATCAGGAAAACATGTTTAACTAGTGTCCTTGAATTAGGTTGTTTACTTCAAATTTAAGTTCAAGCATAGTTTTGATAAACATAATGTTTACCAAATTTGAGGTCAAGGTTGATTTTGTTTACAGATAAAACTGGAAAATCCTTAGAGTTATGTGTAAAAAGTCATGTCCATACAAGTAAAATTCCATTAAGATGACACACATTCTAGAACATTCTGTCATGTGACCAATCTTTATATATACCATGTTTAGTGGACAGTTTTTCAGTTTCAACATTACTATCAGTCTTGTAAAGAGCTATTACAGTTGTGGAAAGTCATTCCAAATTCTAAGAGAGGAATTCTTTAAAATATTCATTGGATTATAACAGTGCTCATAAACTTTTGGATTTTGGATTTTTAATTGATGATTTTGGAATTTATCTGAACTTATTCAGAGATATTTTGGAGTACTTCATTTTGACATCAGCACATTAAAGACTACTAGTACATCAGGACTTTAAAGACCATTGGCATATCACAACATTCAAGGATACCCATGCATTCGGAACATTCTGTATTAGGACATGTGATTAGAACACTAATTCTTATTGGATTATTTGGATTTTAATACACATTACTGTAAGTGTCTTTTTGATTTTTCATCTTAATTATCTAGAAATAAATTGCTTGTTGATTTTTACTTGAGTTGTTGGTTTCACTTTCTTTCTGTTACATTTTTCTAGACCATAGAGTGGTAACAATATATATATCAATATATGACAATATTATAATGGCAATGACATTCCTATATTAGGGGGTGGGGGCTGATAAGACAATATTTATTGCTAAACAATAAGGAGGGGTGGGTTGGGATCATTGTGATCGTAAAAAAGTAAATCAGTAAGAAAAGAAAAAGCAAATATCCTACGATGAAATACCCTGGCGATGATCTTCTTGCTTCAGAAGAAGCCGAGCAGGAGCAGAGAGATATCCTATCCAAGGAAGGTTTCAATGACTCTGGATCATCGGGATATCGAATCGAACACGTCACAGTAAATGATAAGAACAATGAGCTCCATCTTAGAGGTACGTTTGTTTAATTTGTTATTTTATTAAAAAATTTTATTAACTTCCGGAAATGTAATAAACTTGGAATGTAATAAATGTTTCAACAATAGCTGTAATAAATTAATGTACATAGAATAACCCTAATTTCCATGATAATTAACTGTATCAACCGTAATTGTAATGAAATATACCAGTGAATATAAATGCTAGCATGATTTCGGTCATTTTATTTTGACATGTATGTTCTTTCTTTTTTTTAAAAACATTTATAAGTTAAACAGTCTTCAAAATATCGTCCACAAATTATGTGTATCACTGTTGGACCTTATTGTCTTTTTCACACAATCCAAATTTTTTTTTTTTAAAGGTCAAGACAGTAAAACGTAGTCCAGAAATACCTGTTTCCCGCTCTATTTCAGACTTTGTCCGAGATGAACTTTTCAAGCGTCTAGATAACCTGACTATTCTTCAGCAGAGGCTTGATGACACAAAGGATGAATGCGCTAGGGAGTGGGTGAGTCACTGTTATTTTCATCGTCATAATCGAAGTCATTTGTGTGTCTGTTTAAGTCATTAAGCCTTCAGCATCGTCGTTATTTCATTCTTTATCGCTGCTGCTGCCATCTTTGTCATCGTCGTCAATGTCTTGATGATGAGGAGGATGATCGTCATAAGCTGCCGTTTTATTGCATGAAATACTGCACCTGCATTGACTGAATGTGACCTCTCTCTCTCCACTTGTTTTTTTTCTTCTTTTTTTTCTCTTTTTATGCACTTGATAATATCCCGGAATATCTTAAACTTTTGGTTATTTTACTGTGGAAGATCTAGTCAAGTATTCACATGTGTGTCTGTAATATCGTGTTCTCGTTAGAGTTTCGTGATTAACTATTGTATTGGAGATGTTTGTCTTTAATAATAATAATAATAATAAACATTATCATCCTCATCGTTGTATTTGCCGTCGTCCTTCTCATCATCATCAGCATAAATCACCGGTAAATACATAACTGTTGTTGCTTTTGATGATGGATTTCAACAAATTATTCTGCTCTGTTTCATCATATATTAAAACTGAGTCGTCGAGGTGATGAAACTCGGTCTTTAAAACAATCTTCCCAAATATTGGTGTTCTCTTATTCCTTATTTTAGGCTGAATTTAAGAATGATGTCGTCCGTTACAGACAGGAGAAGCGGACACTGGAACAACAACTTGACCATTTCAATGAGCTTACCATTGCCCGTTTTTTAGGGATGCAAGCCCACAGAAGTACGTAGAAATCTCGAAAATTTTTATTTTTCATCTTTAGTTCCATTTTTGTGTTTCTGCTGTTCAGGTCCAGTGTACTGATGACAACTTTAATTCCATAACGGTCACATTTATCAGTATAATAAAGTCATGTCGTAACAAGAGTTCCACAAACAGCACATAATACCCGTTCAACAAAAGTTTAGATGTATAAAAGTATCCCTCTCTAAGGATGTTGTTGGAACCTTCACCTTCAACCTTCTGACCCCAAATCAATAAGCTTATACCTAGGGCTGAGAGGAACAAACCTATCAGTTTTTGTTGAAATATGTTGATGTGCATTGGAAAATTTGAAACAATGATATGTACTTAGAAACAGTGACCTAGACTTTCAAGCTGCTGAAACCAAAATGAATAAACATTTTCTTGGGTTACGAGAAGCATAGATACCCTACTTCATCGAAATCTGCCTACTAGAACTTCAGTTATTGTATGAAAATTAAATGCAAAGGAACCATGACCTTCAAGCTACCAAGGTAAAATAAATTGGCTGCTTTCATGCGCTAAAGGAAAAGGCACAGTTAATTCGAAGGGCGTGTTTTCTCTAAGTTATTGTGCTGAAATAAAATGCGATGGAAAATTCTATAGTTTTAATGACAGTGATCTAGAACTTCGAGCTATGGATCTCAGAATTAGTAAGTTTCTTTTTTCTTTTTGGGTTGTCAGCAATATAAATATCACATTTCGTTGAAATCCTTCCACTGGAACTTAAGTTATTGTGCGCAAATGCAATGCAATGACAATCTATTTTAGCAACAGTGACCTTGACCTTCAGGCTTCTGAGACTTAAATTGTCAGGCCCATTTCTTTGGTGAAATGAAAAACACTAGAACATTACACTTAAACATGTCCATTAAAACTGAAGTTGTTGTTTGGAAACAAACTGGATGGATGCCTACTGGCTTGAACTGACAGCAGTAAACTATATTACCATGCAACTTTCGTTGGTTAGTTATAAAAACCATATGCTACGCTTTGACATAGCACCAAGCTATATCACAGAGCAACGTTGTTCAGTAATGCAGCGTCTTTGCAGTATATGTGACAAATAGAATCTGTTCGTTTGAGATGAAAGGACTATATTCAATAAGGGTCGTTTTGTGCCCCCTCTCCAATTTTCTTTATTTTATATATATTACAAGTATGAGGTAGTTTCTTTTAGTTTCTGACGTAAGTTTTGTGTTCCCATGCTGGTTGCCATGGAAACCGTGTGTTAAAAAATATCAAAGAAAATAGGCAATTTTTCATCTTTTCCATGTTTTTCTCATTGATACTGTCTCTCAATAAATTATTCACTAAATTTAAATAACATTATGTATTTGTATCATTTTTCTTGTATAAAGTTGCATAAAATAAAGTTATAATTTGTAAAAAATAACCGAAATAAATGCTAGTAACCCATGACGAATAAATCTAACTTATAAGTCAACATGAAACTATTCTAAACACACAAACATGCGCGCGCACACGCACACACATTTTCACAAAGAATTTTCATCATTGCTCTATCTCCTCGATCTTGAAAATGAATGCCAATATTCATTAGCTTATTTCAAAGAAATCACTGGTCTGGTCTCTCCAGAATTAAAAAGTTGTTCAAAAACTCTTTCAAAAAAGTATTTTGTCAGTACATGAAACTGATACCAAAATAGATGTAATACTTGTTGTTACTACACATTAGTATTTGTTGCTTATATTAGTAAAAATATATATATAAAGAAAATGCAAAGCTTAAAGATTTAAATTATCCATTCCATAACTTGGATTGTTGGTCCTATTACACAATCGCAGAAAACTAAACAAGTGGCCACTGTTCATTCAAATAGCAGTCACTGCTATAATTGCTTTCAAAATTTAGACATTTGATTATAACAATTGGTTTCACAATTCATCCACTTAGTCCATACATCACAAGTTATTGTTTTGATTTTTTTTCTTCAGTGTTCAGTTTCACTTTCATCCTATTGTTTTTCTTTGTTGTATATATTGCTTTGTCAAGTGTGATCTTACCGCATTTACTCAATTTTTATGAGTGGTATGTATGACAGTAACTGATAACTGAATTGAACTTTGGCCCTGCCTGCAAAAATAAATTTCCCAAAAAAAAATTATATTGATAAAAAATAAGGAAATAAACGTCTAAGGGATGTGACATACAGAAGCAAAATATATATTTACATCATAAATAATATGTATTATGTGTCTCTCTCTCTCATGATTACACATCCACATACGAAATACACACAGATGCACATGCTCCATGCTGTTACCTGTAACAACTTCAAAACCACATCTGACAAATATACACGTGGCACTGAAAATGTGCATGTATAACTCATCATTTTATTCAATATATAGGTGATTTATAGTAATTTCGAAGGAATACTCTCTCTATCTCTCTCTCATTGGTGATACATAATAGCACAGTGAAACTCTCAATAACACATCCAAAATCTACGTTATATACAGGGGTCAAGCAAGACTTGAATTTTAGGGAGAAGTGACTTCTTTCTGACAGAATAGGGAGAAGTGAGAGCAAAACAGGGAGAAGTGGTAGCGATGCAAGAAACACTATATATATATATATATGTGTGTGTGTGTGTGTGTGTTATGTGCTATGGTTCTCTTATTTTCTTATTTGAACTGTGTCCCGTATTTCTCATTATGCATATTTGCATTTAACATTAGTTTTAAGCAATATGTTATCTTCAAGTAGAAAATTCTCTGTGTTGCTGCGTTGTATGTATATTAGAAACACATTTTGTAAGTGTATGAATGTATCATATTCATTTATAGTGTATTTATACTTAAAAGTGTGTATGTTTAGATGGAGAGAAATATGCAATGTATTTTGGCCATATGACTTCAAAAAAGCTTAGCAGAAACTATACATTGTAATTAATTTTAACTGACAGGGGTACCTAGATTACGGTATTTTAGTTACAGATAGGTAAAAATAGTTATGCAACTGCCTCTTCAAGAACAAATTTAATCTTTTTTCAAATAAGTTTGAAACAACCCCTATATTAGGCCATGACACGCACATGAGAGCACATGTACATGTATCTTCAACATCATAGTGTTCGTCCATTCAAACCACAGTGATCACTGATGAGTAATCTCAACTTTACAACTGCATTTTGAGGGAGTTGATTCTAAATTAAATGTGAATCTTTTGACTGTCATTTTTGTTATTGTTTTTAAAAGCAGATGCATCTATATTTAGAAACAGGGATTTTCTTCATATGACCACTGACTTTCTTAGCTTCGTTGCAACAATCGGTATATATGATTGAAATTGTACGGTTTTACTATTTGTCTACCTGTGCGTAATAACGTTGTATACTGGTTGGATATTTTTTTCTTTGCTACATTTTCTCGCATTTGCACAAAAATGTGTGCTGTAAGCTAACAACCTTGACCTTAAGTCACAGCACTTATAAATTCCACAACATATAATTGTCCCATTCGTTTCTGACCAACACATTTTTATTTCTAGGCTAAATCTTTTATCACATAATAGCTACACTTTGCTTTCTAGGAATTGTATAATTTCCTTAATGTTTGTGCCCAATGAATTACGAAAACAGGCAGTCTAATAAAGACGTACTTCCAAGACACAGTTATGTCCGCCATTATTACCCCTCAGCAGGTTCACTTACGGTTTCAAACTGATTTTGTGAATAAAAAAATGCAAGCACAGCAGTTAAAATCTTCAAACGATATATTTAGAAAGTGCTTTCACTGATTCTATCCTTAAAACACAAATTGTTATTTATATATAGATGATTTAGTTTCGAAACACATCTTATTAAGTTTTCATCAGCAAATGATAACTTGCGGAAATCGGGCAGTGATATCTTGCGGGGCGAAAGAGTTAATTGGTCAGTCAGCTATTAAAACACATGCCTGTGAATGTGCAAGAGTTTGTTTTGTTGGCGCAATTGATATGAACACATGCTAATTCAACACGCAAGCCACTTCGCCTGCAGCTTAACACTACTTGGCTCGGTTGAGGGAGCATCTCTAAAGCTACAAACTACAGGCAATCGGTGTAGATCTAAAATGACAGGGCGAAGTCGTTTTCGCTTTCTTAATACAAAAAGGCGAAGTTTACATTTTTTCGGCGACTTAGTCGCCCACTTCGCCTGGTAGCGGGACCCCTGGTGACAAGTGGTCAGTGACCTATCAAATTGTCGTTCCAAGGTCACATCGACAGGAAATTCTTAATCTAGCCCACGAAACTCCTTTTGGTGGTCATTTAGGAGTCAATTAGGCTTATCACAAAATCTTGAATCATTTTTATTGGCCGAAGCTTAAAAGTGATGTTTGTAAATACTGTAGATCTTGTCATACTTGTCAAATGGTAAGAAAACCCAATCAGTAGATACCTAAGGCTCATCAGCAACCTATTCCGGCATTTGACGAACCATTTAGTAGAATAATGGTAGACTGTGTCGGTCCCATACCTAAGACCAAGTCAGGCAACCAATACTTGTTGACCATAATGTGTGCGTCTACAAGATTTCCAGAGGCAATTCCTTTGAGAAATATTAAAACAAAAACAATTGTAAAAGCTTTGGTTAAGTTTTTTTTTACACTTGTTGGCTTCCCAAATCTGTCCAGTCTGATCAAGGGTTCAATTTTATGTCTGGAATTTTCCAACAAGTTATGCATGAATTAGACATCCAACAGTTTAAATCTTCTGCCTATCATCCTGAAAGTCAAGGAGCTTTGGAAAGATTTCATCAGTCTTTGAAGAATATGATTTGGTCATATTGCTTTGATACAGGAAAGGATTGGGATGAGATGTTCATTTGTTGTTGTTTGCTGTTAGGGAATCAGTTCAAGAGTCGTTGGGTTTTAGTCCCTTTGAATTTGTTTTTGGACATACTGTCCGCAGACTATTGGCCTTCCCAAATCTGTCCAATCGGATCAAGGGTCAAATTTTATGTCTGGAATTTTCCAACAAGTTATGCATGAATTAGGCATCCAACAGTTTAAATCTTCTGCCTATCACCCTGAAAGTCAAGGTGCTTTGGAAAGATTTCATCAAACTTTGAAGAATATGATTCGATCATATTGCTTTGATGCAGAAAAGGATTGGGATGAGGGTATTCATTTGTTGTTGTTTGCTGTTAGGGAATCAGTTCAAGAGTCATTGGGTTTTAGTCCCTTTGAACTAGTTTTTGGTCATACTGTCCGTGGACCATTGAAATTATTGAAAGAGAAACTTCTTTCAAATGAAGATTCAAAGATTAATCTTCTTGACTATGTCTCAGATTTCAAAATAAGTTGTCAAAGGCTTGTGAAGTAGCAAGGGCTAATCTTCATTCTACTCAGTCAAACATTAAATTAAGGTATGACAGAAATACAAACGAAAGGAGTTTTCAGCCTGGTGAGAAAGCTCTGGCTCTCTTTCCCATACCTCAAAATTCTCTTCGGGGTAAATTTTATGGTCCTTATACAGTTGAAAAGAAACTAATTGACTTAAATTATATCATTAACACTCCAGGGAGGCGGAAACAGAAACAACTTTGTCACATAAATATGTTAAAGGAGTATTTTGACAGAGATAGCCCAGTTAATTATTCAATTATTTAGTTGTACCTGTCCTACACAGTGAGGATGTAAACGATGGAATACAATCTGACTGTAGTGATTCTGGATTAACCAACCCTCGGAATTCAGAAATATTGAACATTATGGACCAGAAATTTTCACATCTACAACAACAGGAAAGAAATGAACTAAAACAGCTATTACATGAGTATGAGCGCTTGTTTCCTGATGTTCCTACACGAATAAATAAAATCTATCATGACGTTGACATTGTAGATTCTGCACCTGTGAAACAACATCCCTACAGGATGAATCCTCTCAAACAGGAATATTTGAAGAATGAAATTCAATATTTACTGGAGAATGATTTTATATAACCAAGTAAAAGTTGATCAAGATTACGATAACCTCAGACAGCTTGTAATAATTGAAGAGTTCTAGTTGGTCTTCAATGAAAATGGTGTCATCTTGATGAGATGAAAATCTTTGGTTATAAATGAAAATGGTGCAGATATAACCACCAACATGGTTACCAATTGCCATCTTAAAAATTGTGTTATCACTTCTTCTCCGGAATTGATGTCCATATCGACATAAGGTTTTCACTAAAAACTTCTTGATAAATGTAGTTGATCCTAAATATAAATATGGCCGATTTGACCACCAATATGGCAACCTTGGTGGCCATCTCCAAAATGTAGTTAATAGTATTCCTTATGAATGAATTGTTACATCATCACGAGGTTTTCACTAAAGGACAAAATAACAATGTCCATATACATAGTTGGTCCAACATGAAACTGACAAAGTTCCGTCTCCAACAATACACTACGATAACCATCTTGACAATTTTGCTGTCATTATTCTTTTTGAAGGTATGGTTGTATTGACATGAGATTTTAACTTAAACATTACTGAAAAAAATTTAGCTGATTCTAAATGAAAATGGCGCCGATCTATCATTAAACATGGCAGACACAGTGGACATTTTGAAAATCTCTCTATCCTAACTCCTGAACGGTTGGTCGTAACGACCAACAAAATCAAGTAAAATCAACACGCAATTTTTTTTTATAGACAATTAAAGTGAAAATTCAAAAGACACTTATAATAACTTGAATAAAACATCCAAATAATCCTAAGTGTCCTAATCACTAGTCCGAAAATATATAATGTTCCAAATGAATTCCAATAGCCTTGAATGTCCTGGTGTAGCACAAGTCTTGAATGTCCTGATGAGCCACAAGTCTTGAATGTCCTGATGTTCCACAAGTATGTAATCCGGAATGTTTTGAATGAATTCATAAAAATCCCAAAAATGCCTAAAATCTGTGAGGACTTGAGTTTTTCCAATGAATATTGTAAATAAATAATTCCTCTCAAATTATATCTGATTTCAACATCAAAATCTGTATATAAATAAATACACATGCCTACATGACCTATGTCACATCACAATATGAGTAATTCTTATGGTAAATTACTTTGTGTGCCTGACGTTTATCACAACAAGACATGGAAATAACAGTCCAGCTGGTAACAAAACCGGCCTTGAACTCAAATGCTATGTAAACATGTTGTTTACAAAATGACCATAATCTGACTAAAGTACGACTTACAATCATGGACACATCTTATAAATTCAATATACATAACTGATCAAACTTATCACGTGGGTCTACCTTGATCGTACCTGCGACTAGTTCATTGATCGTGACATCAGATTCAAAGTCAAAGGTAATGGCTTTGAAGTTTAACTTCACTTATCTTGTGAACATGTTGACTAAAACATATAAAACTAGATTTTTTTAAAATCAAAGTCAGTTTTGGGGGGTTTCTCAAGAATGTCTCCAAAAGTTTGAGAAGTACAAAATCTAATGTGACCTTTGAACAAGACCCATAAGGTCAAGAAGGGCTCTTGTAAGACAAGCCGTAAACATTTAAAAAAAAGAAGAAAGATTTCAATGTAGCCACATTTAGTGCAAAAGAGTATAATATTTTGCACGCTGGTTACAAAAATATATATTTGTTGTAGAACCTGACCCGTCCGAGCAGGAAATTATCAACCGGACAATCCAGTATCTACAGCTTGAAAAGGAATACAGAGAGCTTCAAGAACAGGTGTTATACATGTGTGTGTGTGTTCGTGTATGTATGTATGCATGAATGTATGTATGTATGTATGTATGTTTTTATGCATGCATGTATGTGAGTGCGTGCGTGCTTTCGTGTATGCATTAATGTATGTATGTATGTGTGTCCTTCTGTATTTGTGTCTGTCTATGTATGTATTTGTCTGTCTGTCTGGTTTGTATGAAAAGAGTGAGTCAAAAGTCTGTGATCAAACAGATGCTGATCCCACCATTGATACAAATGCAACAATTCACTACAATTTTAACCTATCTGGTTTACTAAACCATTTCATGCGATGTGATTATTTTTCCATCACAGCTATTTAAGTGGAAATCATGGGATTTTAAAAAGTGGAACATATTGCAAGGAACAGATATAAAAGTGAGTTACATATTGCAATGAACCATTTCTTCGCTATTTGAAAACTAAGCTATCTTATCTGTATCAGTCAATCTTGGTGCAGGTATTCTGTGACAGTAATTGAATTAACGCTTTGTGGGAAAAAAGTTGTAAACTTTATTTATTGTGGCCGATTATACAATATGTTGTGGCAACATAGTTAGGTTTGAGTTTCACTAAGATTTACATTCTCTAGAAATGGTGCCTGACATCTTTTGCGTCAACTATTCGTATCATTATTATTGCCAATGATAGTAATTTCATACATTTTATAAAATAGGACCATCTAAACACAATTTATACTGCATATGACACATGGAGCACTTGAAATCATTTAATTCTTCAGGGCATTATTTTTTCCCCATACATCTGCTATGGGAGGATGACTCAAAAGATGGTGGACAGGGATTTCAAGAGAAGTAATTATGAAAAACTGATGATGTCATCTGAAAACTCTCGATATCTACTTGAGTATTCTCGACGGTCCTGCTGGAGGAGTCAGTGGCCCTTAAGGCAGGGAAAACTGGAGATCCAGGAAGAAATGACCAATTTTGGATGTAGCTGTTAATTCTCTTGCACTTGCTGGTAAAGGGATAGAAGCCGGGAACGCAGAGTGTTTTAACTCTGCGCGAATTAGGCCCAACAATATATATTTTGTAATGACTATACCATCCTTAAGTTCTGAACTATGTCTTCTACAGCATTCATTCTTTTACGTCTTACGTCTCATTTCTGTCCCATCTTTGAATGATGATGCTTCACAATAACCTTATATTTAGTGATTCCCACTGGCTAGTACCGATGGTTTTCACATGACACCTTAAAACGTAATAGTTGCATCCCTGATCGCCATCTTATGGGGCATCCTCACATAAACAATGTACTAGGGTATTGAAAAAGAAGGTTAGTGTGCTGTACAACAAAGTTCTTTATTAGTGAACAGTACGTCGATGCATCCCATCAGAGTACTTCCCATAGACTTTTATCCACTTTCTCAGTCCGATTATTCAATTATTAAATTTGTATTCACTGATTATTCAATTATTAAATTTGTATTCACTTTTTGGTAAGTTGTTCATACAGTGGAAAATTGCACTTCCAACTGCATGGCGGCTTTAAAATCGTTCAAATCACTTGGAGCTAAATAAGGGCTGTATGGAGGATGTGGCAAAGTTGGATGCTGTGTTCTTCAGGAAGTCTGTCACGACGGCGGATTTATGCGCTGGTGCGTTGTCATGGAGTAGATGGATTCCTTGAGTACTGATTCGCAGTTCCACAAGTTTTGGCAACACTTTAGATGCATAAAAAGGTCCAGTGACACTAGCAGAGTCAGGCACAGGTACCTGGCCGACCGGACCTTTTGCATCGAAAAATATTGCGTATGAAACTCTTGACAGTCCGACTAGGTTGAGCGATTTGTGGTCTCTGCTAATTTTCTCTGATCCAAACTTTATTATTTTCTCTCGAGTCGGGTTCAAAAGAGTAAATCCATGTTTTATCACCTGTGACAATCTCATTCAAACGTCTCTGGTCACTCTTTTCTTATTTGTCGACCGAGCTATTATGCGATTTTAACGTGACTAATTCTGCCAATAGTAATGCTCTTGCATCAAAGAGATGCAAGAGCACCTTTTTACGGGTGGTGGTGGTGGTATTACTCTGACTGGTACTAACACTGTGTATTACAGTACATCAACTCCCAAATCCAGTCAAGGGACCTTGAGGATGAAATAGGGTCGCTCACAAACCAGAAGAGGTCCATCTGGAAGCGAATTTTGGACCTGGAAATAAGTCTGGAAAAAATTAAAGGGGATGCCGATGATGGAGTTATGCTCCGACCGGTTGCAGCCTATGCGGATCTCCCTTACTTGGATGAGGGCCCAGCCCTGCGAACTCCAAAGGATAGTCTTAGTGACCATGATTTGGTACCATCTGCTCTTGATTATAATTCCTGTGGCAAAATACTTCACAGGTATCTTTATATTATTATAGTATTTTCTTCCTTTTTTTCCTAAACAAAGACTTGCTTTTATTTATTGTAGTTTTATGCAATTTAACTTAGTGTGTGGGATCATAAACTGAATCAGGGTTAACTCTGTTTCACTGAAAAGAGAAAAATGCATGTTTCTTTCATGTATAGGATTTATAGAGATAAAAAGTTATAAATCTGGTATTTTATGCTTTTCTAGTGGAGTAAATTCGCTGAATTTACAGGCATCACACGAGAATTTGATGTTGAAAATGATTTTTCCCATTCGTTATTTTTCTTTTACCTACATTGTGTGGTACCATGTGTCCGTTGTACTGCAAATTTATAGTCTAAACAAATTTAAGTAAAGTTTTGGTTATTCTCATTGAAGCACGTAAATTATTACCCCTCCCTCCCTCCCCCCCCCTTCTATCTCTATCTCTCTCTCTCTCTCGCTTGTTCTCGTCTGCTTCAGTTTTGATTTTAAAAATGCAGTGTTTGCGCTGGATACACATGCTACACTTTAAATTAAGTTTTTCATGTTAGTCATGTTGAGTAACCTTCATTGTGGGGGATGGGGGTGGAAGTGAGATTGGATGTTAAGTATTAATAGCAAAGCATGCTACCAACAACAAACTTTGTCAGTTTGACCATTTTAAGCCTGGTCATAGATAAGGTGGGTGGTGGTAATGGCCTGTCAGGACTGATTCTGTGATTGGAGACTAGGACTATATTTCCAAAGGGTGACATCAACAAGAGATAATTTCAGACCATGGCATCGGACTAATTTCGCTACCTTATATTGCAGGATAGCTTTCCATAGGAGATGGACATGTTCTAAATACTTTCTGTGCAAAAATAGTGTGACCATTCACGTTTATTTGCTAGAACTCGAGTTGCTGTTTACCCATACATTGTACTTGCTAGAAACAGGACCAGCAATCTACGTAGGACATATAAATGTTTAACTCCTTCAACGCAATTTTATATTTATATTTTTTTAATTTTATTGTTGGCAATGATTGGACGAGATTATGCTCAAAGTACGGTACCCAGAAAGTACCTGGGAATCTGTGGGTATTTCCAAGTACCCAGAAAGTACCTGGGAATCTGGGGGTATTTCAAAGTACCAAGCAAGTACCGAGGAATTTGTGGGTATTTCAAAGTATTCAGAAAGTACACTGGAATCTGTGGTTTCTAAAGCGTTATTATAGACACTCTCATTTCCAATCAATCAATCAATCTTTATTTCCTCCATAAGGAGAGTTCAATTTACAATTATAATAACAATAGAACAGGAAGAAATTTAACTATGTACATTGGTGATTACGGTAAACATTCCAGAAAGTCAATGACACCTATTACACTAATACAGAAGAGGAAGGAACAAATGGGATATCAACAAATAAAAGGTACATGATATGCAAACATATATAGTGGTATGCAATCGGTGTACATAAATCGCAAAGACGTTTATCATTACAGTTCGGGTCCATTAATAAAGAAGGCTTTTCTTTTTAAAGTTATGTCTTGCAGGTTCAAAAGTTTTGGCACCAGATGATCTGGGAAGTTTTGGTATCAGATGATCTGGGAAGTTTTGGTATCAGATGAGGTGGGACGTTTGGGTACCAGATGATCTGGGAAGTTTGGGTACCAGATGATCTGGGAAGTTTCGGTATCAGATAATCTGGGAAGTTTTGGTATCAGATGATCTGGGAAGTTTTGGTATCAGATGATCTGGGAAGTTTGGGTACCAGATGATCTGGGAAGTTTTGGTATCAGATGATCTGGGAAGTTTTGGTATCAGATGATCTGGGACGTTTTGGTACCAGATGATCTGGGAAGTTTTGGTATCAGATGATCTGGGAAGTTTTGGTATCAGATGATCTGGGATGTTTTGGTACCAGATGATCTGGGAAGTTTGGGTACCAGATGATCTGGGAAGTTTAGGTATCAGATAATCTGGAAAGTTTCGGTATCAGATGATCTGGGACGTTTGGGTACCAGATGATCTGGGAAGTTTGGGTATCAGATGATCTGGGAAGTTTTGGTATCAGATGATCTGGGAAGTTTGGATATCAGATGATCTGGGAAGTTTCGGTATCAGATGATCTGGGACGTTTTGGTATCAGATGATCTGGGACATTTGGGTATCAGATGATCTGGGAAGTTTTGGTATCAGATGATCTGGGACGTTTTGGTATTAGATGATCTGGGAAGTTTAGGTACCAGATGATCTGGGAAGTTTTGCATTTTGACAAAACTTTAGTCGTCAGACTAAGAAACACACTCACGATACAAGGACGAGAAACTGGAATGAACAAAACTGAAAATGATGAAGTTGTGTTTTATCCAGTCATGTTTCGAGGCCAGTTCTTAACAATTTTGTAACTGTGACTCGTCGTTACTTTGGTTGAGTTCTATGTGTAGCTCAGGTCCAAACTTGTAAAATATATACCATTCAAAGTCGTTGGCAATTTGTCTTGTTAATAGACATGATGTAACCACATTTTTACAGTGAGAAACATCAAGATCTGGCTTTAATACACACACGGGTACTGTATACCTGGTTAATTTACGTTGGTAATTATTCTTCCAGGGGTAGTACAGAATGGAAGCGGGAATTTGTGTTTGTAGGTGTCGAAATCATAAATAATCATGCATTCTGTTGTGCAAAGCAGTCTCTACCTTTACAAATAGTCATGTTGACCAATTGTTTCCACTGAAATGTGTTAGGGAAAATTGATTACTTAATGAAATTCAAGAAGGAAGTGAATTCCAAATGTGAATAAAACTGGTTTGTACAAGTTGTTCAATGCTGAAACTAAATAAATGTCTTGGTCTGCTGAATACACTTCAATGTCTATACAGAGGACCTTGCCCAAAATGCGACCATAATCTTGGTCTGCTGAGTACAGTTCAATATGTACAAAGGACCTTGTACAAAATACCACCATAAAGTACTTGTAATATTGTAGTAATGCAGATGACCATGAAAGTCTAGACAAGAAAGCCCCAAATCTGCCGTGTAAAATGAATTTCACATCGCTGAACTCTTTTTGCACAATTATTCAAGGATCCTTTGACCTTTTATTCGACCCAACTCTTGATTTCTTTTTTTCAGCTCATCTGGCCCCGTAGTCTTGAAGTCAAAAGTTTTGTAGAATTTGTCATTTTTCGTACAAATTCCACAAGTCATCTAAAAATGTATTGACCAAATCATTCTTTTTTGCTAAAACTTGTTCAATCATTCATGATAAGAGTTATATTTTATTCCAGATATTTTTTTAAAAATAAATGTCTAATCATATGTCATAGACTCATACATATATTTTTGTTTCAGTCGGTCAAAATGAATGCTGCGAGTGGAACAGTACTCATTTTTGTTTAATACTTTGTAAAGGAAATAGCATACTGTTCAACTATTATTTTTGCAATAGGTCTTTATTAAAGAATATTTTCCTTCAATTTCTTTTAATAAAAGAATTCCACCAACCATCGTAATATATTGTACAAATATTTAACAGATGTGCCAAGCAGACCAATGTTTCAATGCCTGAGCTTTTTAATAAAGAGGAACTCACAGAAAACACCAAAGTTGACGCCGGATCAAGCCAAGTTCCATACCCAACACTTGACATTGAGCCTGTTGCCAGAACGGTGGATATGGTGGCCGGGCTCGACCGGGAAGCAGATTCTAGTGTGTCCTCTCCTCCAGTAGCCGACAGCCTGGAGGAGGAAGAACTGTTTTCGGGATTCAAGGTCACCAATGATCTTTTGAAGAAAATTGGGGCAGCCATGGGTACCCGCACCCCAACCACTACTTCCAAGCTCCCTCCCACCCCGGCTCCTGTGACGGAAAGCGGCTCCCAGCCATCGCCGTCTCAACCTAGAGCACAACAGCAAGGACCAGGAGAGAATCAAGCACCACAACGTAATGACATTATTACATATATAAAATGCCATTGCATGTTCATTTCACATCAGTTTCTTACAAACTTTAAATATGTATTATTTGGCAATGCAAATTTAGAATCGATGATTCTTATGGTTTTGATCCTGTAAAAACTGGAATTCATGATTTTATATACGGGATAGAGCCCTGTTTCCTGTAGGTGAAAACATGCGGTTTACTAGTTTATTGTTCATCCTGCATCAAAGGAGCCTAATGCTAATATAATTAAAATTCTATGATACGAGCATTGCGTAGCCTTTAGCAGGATGAAGTTATCAAATGATATCATAGAAACTCTGTGATATTAACATTGGCTAATTAATTTTAGCAAGATAAGCGATAAACTGGTTGAAATTATAAAATACATTCGAGTTGCTCATTCATCCTGCTAAATGTTCTCAAATGTTTATACCAAAAAAATCTACAAAATAATTTTGGAATATATTCAGAACTAATGTTTACAAGCAATTTGTAAATATGTTTTGTCAAACACCAATAAGGACTGACACAGAGTAAATCATCTCTTCATTGATCAAAGGAATCCTATACGCAGCTTCTTATTGGGTAAATGCCGGTAATGTCGTACAGGTAAAATTATGGCTTTCTTAGCTGTTTGGAAGGTCGTGAGTACAGGAGCTTGATGTTAGATAGTGCATATTTTTATTTCGTACCCTCTATTATTATGACGAATACAAGGGCGAATAGTCGCCATCTTTGCTTTCCTACGGTATTCACACCCGCAGATAATACTTCATTACAGAACATTGTCGTCGCATATTTCTGTGATAAATCCAACAAATATATTTCACTTTAAAAGATCGTGCCACGCGTTCAACATTTAATTGACTTCTACTGTAAGAGGCCAACATCAAAATGATGGCTGGCATGGGCCAGAGAAAGGGGAACAGGCATTTATAACAGGTAAGTTCCTTGGTAGCACTGCCTGTGATTCCTTCCTCTCATTGGTCTAAACTAAAAATGTACCTGAACTGGTAAATGAGTGCATGCTTTCGGTCAATGCGAATATATTATCTATTCAGTGCAAACGAGGCACTTATGTGCCGTAAACATCCTTTCTCCTTATTCCGGGTGACATTTTGTATGTAAGGGAGAAATATCTGTCAGTATGTCTCTTCGTAAAGAAGCGAAGACAGCGACTGTCCGTTTTTGTCTTTACTAATAGAGGGTGTAAACAATATTTATGGACTATCTAGCATCAACCACCTGTGGGTGTAAGTTGTCTTAATATAACAAGTAGAAAGGTTGAGACTTGGTTTCTTTCTTTTTTTCCTTGGTTTCTACCTCTGACCCAAATTTCCAATGTTTCCAAGCTGGGGATAGTGAGACATTCAAATTGGAGGAGAAATTTGTAGAATTGAAATAAAAATGGGGTCCTTGCTTGCCATTCAAATCTGGCCTGGAAATGGGGTCCTTGCTTGCCATTCAAGTCTGGCCTGGAAATCATAAAATTCTGAGTCTGAATCTCAGATGGCGTTTTGACTATCAGCCAATCAAACCTTCCAAATGTAAAGTCATATGTGGTTGGTTGACACAAGATCTCACTGTCAAACTCAAGCTCAGAGGTTTTACAATCTCCAGGTCTGTGTAAGTTGTCTTTTTGTTTTTTTTGTCACGTAAAAAAAATGTTACATCTAAATTTTTTAATAGAAGACAAACCGTTTTCTTGAAACTTATAACGCAACATAAACGTAATTAGTGTCCATTTCTCAATTGATGGAGTCTGCAATCAGAAAATGTTGGCTTGGCAAAGGAAGCTTTGCATTGATACGTTGACATCGTTCAGTAAGATGACACATAGGGATTTGTACTAAATTGCAATTTGCTCTTGTCTATGAGAAATGAAAGAATAGCTCTTTGGGTTTTTACGATGTGGCCTATAAGTAAAAGATAAAGACTGGGTATCTGTGGGAGATTTGATATTAACTAGTTGTTTGTCTTACAAACGCTTTCACTCGGTTTATATTCCTTTGAATGAATTTATGTTCGTAACTTTCGTACAAAATCACATTATCTGTATTTGCAATTATTTTGATTTACAATGTGATCAACGCATATTAGAAAATAATGACACAAATTCAAACCCTTTTAATAATGGATACAAATTTTATTGAAAATGCGAATCTCATATATAGCTTTGCTTGTTTTTCTTGCTTTTTCTGAAGAAGCAGAAACATTTATGGAGTTTGCAGTGATCTAAAACTGTATAGTGTAGTATAGCGTGGTGTAGTGTAGTGTAACATAGCATGAGATATCAAAGAAAATAGTAATGTTTAATAAAGGGTAGTATAAATATAGTACAGTGGTAAACCTGCAGAGAGCTAAAATAAAAAAATAAAAAAGAATCTTCATAAAGGTAAGCGTTTGCCAATCATTTTCCGGAAACAATAAAAGCGTCCGTATGAGGATTTTTAAAATTTTTAC
Organism: Margaritifera margaritifera; assembly: GCA_029931535.1. NCBI lineage: Eukaryota > Metazoa > Mollusca > Bivalvia > Unionida > Margaritiferidae > Margaritifera > Margaritifera margaritifera. Next base: position 1,757,638 of record JAQPZY010001373.1, on the reverse strand, counting down.
AAGAAATACATTTTGATAAATTTAGAATGGCTAACTTTGAAAGCCATTGGCAAGTGTTGTGCAAGACTTTTTCAAACTTTTGCACTTTAAGATATTACTCTAGCAAATATTTAAAAAGATCTATTAAAAGATAAAGAAATATATATTTATTTCGAATAAAGTTATATAAATAAGAACTTTGTTTCATAAAACACTGCTACATTTATTTTCTATTTATAACATGTTATCAGCAACAATTTTATTTTTGGTTGAAAACTGATGCATCTTGTTTATAATTCACATTTATTTGATTAGTAAAAATTTTCTGCTTTACTTCCAGCAGTTGCTGAATCTTATGTTGCCAAACTGCGTAGGCGCGCTTTAGGTGGAGTGAGCATGTCATCAGAAAACATCAAGGCAAGACAGAAATATGTAACCGATACCGGCAGGAAAAGACGCCAGTAACAAAATGATATGAATCAATACAGATTTACACAAATAGTTAAAAAAATATCTGTATTTTCTTTCTTCTTCTTCCCTTTTCAACTGCTCAGAGATTGATGCATAATCAAGGTCTGATCAATTGTAACTATTGTCTCTTCTTTATTTCTCTTTTGTTGACTTAGATTTATATTGTCAAACTTCAAAGATGATTTGTTACTTTTATGGATATTTTCACAAATAAAAAGTGTCGCTTGCACCAAGCTTTTGTCCCTGTGTTTTAGATAAATTCTTTCTAACCATTTTAAGCTCTTCAGATGTTGCCTTGTTTTTTCTCATAATACCATTCTGTGATCAATTCCTTTAAAATCGTTATTAAAGGTTGTTATGCTTTTTTGTGATATAATATCATGGTAACAACTTTATTTTCTTTGATAAAGCCGTTAATATATGTGATACCATGTAGTACTGCCTTTCTAACAGTGTCTAGAAGTTTATGTACAAGTGCATAATTCACCTTTCAGTCAAGTGCAACAGCTGTAATTCAACTACTGGTGTCCTTTAACAGATATTTGACCACTCGAAACATATCGGGCCTTGACGCCAGCAGAAAAAAGAAAACAAATCGCCTCCAATAAAAAAAAACATTTATATAATGTGGGAACTACTTGAATCGCATGAATAAAACATGGATGCGCCCTACGTACATGTTGCACTAAATAGTTTTCGGCCACGGCCGGGATTGAGGATGTACGAACTTCATCTTAAATCATAAAACAAATTACATTTTGATCAGCTGATATGCACATGAATATTACTCATTTCCTTTGCTTGTCAAGTGAGGCTAGGGCATAGTTGTTCACGCTTTGCACATTTTAGGTACGCTGCTATTCAAATCAGGAAGCATCGAGAAAAAAGTATTTCCATCCTCGTTTGACAGTATGGTGATATGAAATCAGATAACATCAGTATCATCTTCCTGCTTCTAGGAAATGACGGTCGTTCACGCTTTGCACATTTTAGGGACGCTGAATTCTGTCAAATAATTGTAAAGTATTACATGTCATACGGTCGTTCATGTAATTATTGTAGACCCTTGTGTTGGTCATTAGAGTCTTCTTCACTGTAAGTTCACTCAACGCTTGACTGGTTTCAACCGTATATGCCTTTGTTTTGCTCTATATAATTTCACAGTGGGCAGGACAAAGAACACGAGGGTCAGAAAATGTAGGGGCGTGCTGGCCAACCAAACTAATCAGACAAGCGAGAGTGAGGAAACACACCAGCAAAGATGTAAACTCCATCAGTATCACCACCGACGTAACCCCAGTCAACAGCTTCCTACTAAAAGAGACATGGAAAGTAAAGAGCTCATCGGACAATAGAAAGTTAAACATGCCCACATCATCACGAGCTTCACATACAGCACTAGCCCCGTCCTCACCTCCACGACAAGAACATGTCTTTTTGGCAAGACCTCAAAGACCAGTGTCATCTTGGTACGGCAGTCTGTTTGGACCAGTGATGGACAGAGCAACACATTTCGGTACTAATTATTGTGATTTTTCCATGGAGAGCCAGTACCGGGTTTTGGCATCAGATGTTAATCGGCTACAGGCAACACCAGCTCTGACACCGCCTCAACCCATGCCTATGGTTCCAGTGACTGGATACGGTGATTTATTTTCCCTATGTACCCATTTCTGGCATAATGAAAGAGATAACTACCGACATCCAAAATTGCTAGTCCCAGCACCAGCTGATTCGGACTTATATTTGAAGACCCGGCACTATCTACGGCAACATTTCAGTCCCGGATGCTTGGTACCATTCCCGTGCCATCGACAATTCGCTCAGTGAGCGTCTGGAGAAAACAGTATCACAACTTGGCCGGACTACCTAATCTAGTTAGCTTTGTCACTGCCATCATCGGGGGCGTCTCTGTCACCCCGTTCTTCTGTGTTTTAGGATTTAGTCTAACAAGCGCCTTCTCCCATACCCGATCCGACAATGTCCAGAGAGGACTTGGCCTTCCGCGAATCGATCGAAGAAGTTTTCCAGCTTTTGCTGCCTGAACTGTACTCCTCTCCTCCTACGCCATCGTTGGCAACTTAATAAATTCCTGCATCCGTCGATCTATTGGCAACGAAAGACCAGACGACATTCAAGCAATTCCACAGTCTGGTCGAGTTTTTGATTTATTGCATTGTTTATAAAGACAACTTGAAGACCCATGTGTCCAAGCACCTTTCCTTTTGCAGTGATGACTTCCACTACCGGTAATTTGAACAAGGCTTTCTACAAGACGCATATGCCTGTTTTTCAACCTGAGGTCCCAGCTGTCACCATATATGTTGCAGTACTGGGAATATCAAAATCTGTATCAGTTCGTATGGACTGTAAGTCCTATATCTACACAGAACGGCTGGTTCGAAATGTCGTTGCAGTATGATCAGTGCTCAGATAGGTATCCATGGCTATATTGCAGCAATCTGAATACAGCCTATCCTCGTCCGTCGATAACCCTGCTTGTCACGCTCGGAAGTCAGTCTTGCTGACGGCTTGTATTCTAAACAGCGACAGTGAATTTACGATTTGCGGAAAAGTTGCCTTTTTATCCATGTCAGCCTTCCTTAAGGAACACTCTAGTCACACTTAGATCACAGCCACTGTCATCAAACCTGGTATTCCATCGTCACGTAGAGGAAGTTCTGAAACAGGTCCCAAAGAGGAAAATCTCACACAAGTGGACCATCCAGGAGATCAGTCCTGAGTTCAAAGTAGGGACCAGAGAAACAGGACAGACTCTCATCCCCACCCACACAGGGCACGCCAAACAGGGAAACAGACCCTTTTCTCAGAGAAGAATACATATCCCAAGGGCCACTGACAACAAAAAGAGAGGAGATAGGGATTGCTTCTGTCTCAATTTCTCTCCTCTCAAGCCTTTTCATCAGGATTTTACTCCAGACTGTTTTTGGTGCCAAAGGCCAATGGAACGCTTCGGCTGGTCATATATTTAAGTTCTCAACTTTTTCATTCGGGCGTAATGGTTCAAAATGGAGACACCGAGACTAGTTCTCAATGCCATTCAAGAGGGAGATTTTTTGAAATAAGTTTAGATCTTCAAGATGGGTACCTCCATATTCCAATCAACAAGTCTTCCAGGAAGTTCCTGAGGTTCGTATTCAAGAATACAGTTAATGAATTCAGGGCACTCCCCTATGGTATAAACATCATTCCCTGTATCATCATGAGAATTATTGACAGAGTCGTGTCGCATGTCAGAGACACCTCCACTTTCGTGAATTCCAACTACCTGGAGGACATTCTGCAAAAGCACCAGGTGAGTTATATTTCTAGATCAAGACATGAAATCCCCTTGTTTCACTTCTGCTCCGCCTTGGATTCCTTGTCGACGAGGACAAATTCGATATCGTCCCATCCTAACATTTTACCCACTTGGGTATGGAAGTCAATACTCATGTGAACAGGGTCTGTCTTTATTAAGAACGTGCCGAAAATTGTCTCTACGGTGTCTACTGTTCTCTCAAAAAAATCCGATCTCAATTCGGGAATTTCTTCGCCTATTGGATCTCCTTAATGCACCAGCAGATTTCATTATTTTGGGCCTCCTGTTTTTGAGACAATTGCAGTCGATTCTCTTTTCCAAGTGACGACTGAAGCCTTGTCCACCGGATTAAACGATCATAGTTTCGGGATATATGAGGTCTCATCTCAGCAAATGGAAGAACCTCACTTGGTTTATGGCGGGTATTCCCTTGCAGATTTAGCCTCCGGAAATTACAATCTTCATGGACTGGGGTGCTCACCTCCTGCCTTCGTGTCGGGATGTCAAATAGGTGTGGCCCCTTCAGAAGAATTCATTATACATCAATCTGAAGGAGATGAAGGACAATGTGAATGCATTTCAACTGAGGTAGTAGACGCTGTCTGGAAAGGGTGTTCTCATCCTATCTGACAACTCACTGGATAAATTAAATCAGTAGACAACGGGAAATATAATCTCCAGACCTCTGCCTTCTGGTTTTGTGATTTTTTTGGGTGGTGTCATGATCGACAAATCCACATCCAAGTCCGCCATATCCCTGGAAAACTAAATGTCCTAGCGGACTCAGCTGATTCAAACCGAATGGTTTGTTCATTCCTCATTTTGTTGACGAATCTGCGCAAAGCCTGGGCAGTTGACGCTCTTTCCATGAACTGGAACGGTCTAGACATATATGACTTCCCTACAACCCTTCTGATCCTCAAAGTTTTGCAGAAAGCGAGGGAATCAGAGTGCCCTCTAGTCCAGATTGCACCCCTCTAGTGGGGAAAAATCATGGATAAAGGCAGAATCAGTGAGATCCACCCTTTGTTGGTTGATCCGAACTATATGCAGTTCCCTCTCGAAGATTCGATTTCACTTACAACGAATCCCGTTTTCATTGCTAAGAACAGACTCCAGCTCATGGGGAATCTGTCATTTGTTGTGAAACCTCTTTCCTCGTTGGACCATTCACCTCAAGGTCGTCTACAGGACACCGCAAAAGCTTTAAAGTGTTACCTGATAGGAACCGAGCCAGTGAGAATATGGAGATCTGGTTTGTGTATACCACTGAAAGAAGTAAAAGACGGTAACTCAGCTCAAGCTCTGTCGTACTGGGTAGGATGGATAATTAGCTCTGCATACGAAGAATTAACCCAAGACCAGATGAGTTTCTTGTGCATATCAGGTCACGAGGTTAGGGCAGTCACCATTAACATAGCATTCGACCTTAACTTCCCCCTACTTAGCATTACCAAGCTGTGGAATGTAGGGCAGAGACGAATTTCTCTAGCTTTTTCCTCAAAGACCTTTCATCCTAAAGGGCTCAGTTTCACCTGGTGGCTATCTTCCCGAGTCATTCAGCAGTTTCCAAATGACGCGGCCACTCGACTCCCACAGGATATGCGGGAGGAAAATGTTTGCTACAAGCTGCACTCAGACAAATCTATATGCTACTTCCAGCCCGTGTGTCACGCAATTTGAAGCTGCTTCACCTACATAATGAGACTGGTAAGAGGATGTGACTGTCTCAACATAGTACCTATTCTCTCAATGCATTATGAATGGGTAACGTATTTGAAGAAGAAACCAGTTTTGGGAGTAAAGTATGTTTCTACCCCGATTATAATACGGGCACACCTCCCAGCTTCCACAGAGGTTAAAATCTGAGACAGTGTACATATCCCCAGTAGTAACTTAAGTATGGACGGGATTTGACGCCAATCCCTATGTCCAATCTGATTGCCACTTAAGTGGGCAGACGACGTTTAGCATTTAGGTTGCTAAAAACAAGCTTGGGAGGACTGGATTTACAAGGCAGTGGAATATACTCATAACATATTATGATCAGGTAAGTGTAATCGAAGAAACATATTTTACTCCAAAAACTCATTTCCCACAAAATCACTACGAAAATTTCCATAAGCGCATAAAAACAGCTAGGAGAAAATGGGCAGGAAAAATTAAATCGCCGCTCTGGATTGCGTGAGCTTTTGACCTCTACTTTCGTGTCCATGAGACGGGGTACTCGCGTTTCACTCAAAACTGTGCACTCATCGTGCACATATCACTGGTAAATGTGTTGCTATATCCTTAACTACTCATGATGGTTACTCCCACCATAGCCCATGGGTAACATTTTGATTTATTGATAAGTAGAACGCAATATACGATTCTTCTCCTTCTTTCGCTCTCACTCTCTGTCTCTCGCTCTTAATAACAAAAAAAAAAAAATGATAAGGCTCAATAGGAAGCAACAGAACAGAAAATTTATTTTGTATTTTAGACCTCAGTCCCATAATACAGGGTACAAAGGGCAAAGATTATTTTGCCAAGTACAACATGTACATAATGCTACATATTCTTAAATAATTGAGTTCTTAATTCAAATTCAAAAGCAAAGAATAAAAATCTCGAAAAATGGGAAACCAGACCTGTTTTCTTATTAGACATCAAAAATACAAATGTACCTGTTGAAGGATTGACATAATGCAATTCATTTAGGTATTTTTGTCTTGAAACATAATATGATCGGCAGATGCATACAAAACTTAATTCGTCTTCAAAACATGTAAAATGTAGGCTTTAAGATATGATCTTTGATCTATATTTATAAATGTCTGCCTGTTTCAATGAATAAATCATTGTGAGAACACTTAAATATGACTAGAATTTTCCTAAAGATAAAGGGAAAACCTAATGTCAGATATTTTTCTGTTTCCGATAATGACTGAAACTAACTGTACTGGACATTTTTGGTATAATAATATATCTTACTACAATACATCTGAACGGAAAAATCACTTAGACATTGTTTGATTATAAAACTAGTTACATCACCACGTTTCTGAGCTATCCACACATAACTAAAACCATTAGAAGAACAAAAAAAGGACACATTTTAAACTTTACTGGCCAAAGCGCATTTTTCTAAAGAAAGAGAAAACCTTTTTCCTGGTCCACCAACCTCCTACCCACCATTTTTTGGTTACAAAACCCAGGCCACCATGTTGCTGTCCATACATTGTTTTGAAAAGTCACTATGACCCTACTATCTACCAAAATATTTTTTTTTTAAAAACCTGGGCCACCACCCGCAATTTTTTATTTTCAAAACACCAATACCCTATCCCCAACGTCATAAATTGACAAAACAATCCTAGGCTACCCCCACCAAAAATGTTTTGAATAAACCCTACCAATATTTTGTTCGGAAAATTTCTAAGCCACCCCCACCCTCAACTTGTTATCCAAAATCTAAACTTATCTGCAGTAATTTGAGGATGTTTAGTCCATCTAGAAAGTTTTTTTAAAAAAAACAAACTTCTGTCTCGAGCAAAACAGATGTAATCCGTGTCTCCTAGTAATTTAATCCAGATAGAATATGTCATTACAAATGAAAATAACTAGATTTCAGATGGATAATATGTTTACCTCAGAAACTAAGTAACAATTGTAAAAAATTAACTGAAAAAATTATGAAAATGTAAAGAAAAAGTCTGATTTCACTTTTCATTTGGATAATTTCGTAGAGATAAAGTATTTAACATTGCCAATAATAAAATATCAAAGAAAAAATACCTATTAATGCTATGCGAGGATATACTGGTAGCCACGAAGAAACACTTCGTCACAGAGACACGATAAGAAACGGACAGATGCGAGGCTAGCTAATACAGAAGATTATATATATATATATATATATGTGTGTGTGTGTGTCTATATGTGACACACGATATATACCTTAAAGCAATATTTCATTAAAATAAAAAAACGATAGGTTTATACACAATTTTCATCAACTTGAATATTGATGATTAAAGAGCTGTTTCCAGAGAATACATTGATTTTACATGGAACTAGAGGTAAACTACCAATGTGATGCTTAGTCATTAGACCTTAAAAAAAGAATTTTCTTATTGTCGCAGTGTAAAAGAGCCAAGTACATTGTATCTAAAAGAGAGCAACGTTTCAGTAATTGGGCTGAAACACAAAGAAGGAGACATTCAGCATGGAGAAAAAATAAAACTGGCGGCAGTAACGAAATTTGTTACTCTTGAATAGAACAGTTGTTCGCCATTTACCAAAACAAGCTTTCCGTTATTGATTCCTAGATATAAAAAAAAGTTACTGCAGTAAGAGTAATTATTGGTGGAGCAATAGCTAACAGTATAGCATTGACAGGAAGCAACTACCTGTTGGAGTTTTCAATCTAATGGATTTGATATAGACGGAACTAGACATAACAAAACCATTAGAAAATTACGGAGAAAAACTGGAGAGCTGAATAAAAACAAAGACAAGACATTGGATTGCTTGAATGAAAAATGGAGAGAACAAGGTTTGGTGCCTCAGACTTTAAACAACCTGGATGATGCTTTTGATTTATATACATCTGCGCACCCTGACATAGCTGCTCACACAGAATGTGATATAAAATGTTAAAAAAAACAAATAAACTTAAACAATAATTTTTGCCAACCTTCTAATGACCAAGCAAAACAGGAGTACATATTCATTGTACTTGTGATGGGTGTTAGTGTGTATGTTGCTGACAAAGTTCTTTAAAAAGAATGTCTCTAACAGTTTTATTGCATATAAATAGCAAAGATGTCAACATGTTGTAAATACGTAACATCTAAAAACGAGGAAAATATACCAGAAGGAATTAAAATACTTCAGTCCAACACATCTTTGTATCACATACACCCTAAGTAACATAAACCTGAAAAAGATTTACAGATAGCAATTCCAAAGATAAGCCCAAATATATATAGCTACTTCGGAATCGGTTGCACAGTGCTAAATGACAATTACATAATGGAATTGCTTTATTTTATGACGACATGACCACGGAGAGAATCACCAGCCAATACAAATTTGACGAACCTTACGCTTGATTCTATTAGAAAAAGCTTAAGGGATGTTTTTGATACCAAGCAAAGAGAATGGAAAAACTGATTCTGAAACGTTTTTCAGCACAGCAATGTAAAAAATCTTAGTGACTACAGAAGGCCAGCCAAATACGGGTCATTCTTAAGGTTTTCAATTTAGGCAACAGTTTACAGAAGGAAGAAAGTATTCTTCATTGAACAACAAAAGCACAGAGAAATTAGTAACGTATATGTTAACATTTTTTACACTGACAATGATCGTGTATGGCTTGACTTAAGGAGTACACACGATAACAGATCGTATAGTAATGGTCCTATAACAGATTGTATAGTAGTGGTCCAAAAACAGATCATATAGTAGTGGTCCTATAACAGATCGTATAGTAGTGGTCCTATAACAGATTGTATAGTAGTGGTCCTATAACAGATCGTATAGTAGTGGTCCTATAACAGATCGTATAGTAGTGGTCCAAAAACAGATCGTATGGTAGTGGTCCTATAACAGATCGTATAGTAGTGGTCCTATAACAGATCGTATAGTAGTGGTCCTATAACATATCGTATAGTAGTGGTCCTATAACAGATTGTATAGTAATGGTCCTATAACAGATCGTATAGTAGTGGTCCTATAACAGATCGTATAGTAGTGGTCCTATAACAGGTCGTATAGTAGTGGTCCTAAACTAACTAACCTTCAACAAGATGTACACCTGCAGATGAACAAAAAAGAACACGAAGATGCTCACAAAATATTTATCTATTTCGTGTTTGATGCTCAGGTAAAATTTAAAACAATTATCTTTGATCAATTATGTTCTAAGCATTTATAAATATATATGAAAGAGCCTCATAACATGATAATTTGTGAGGTGTCTAATTGTGGTAAACTAACGTTTCCACTTACTCTGATGAAGACAATACAGAAACTTTTTCGATTACATCTGTCCAACTTTTATATTCAACAAGACTTATAATAGAAAGTTCTTGCTCAAAGATGAGAAGGTGATTGATAGATCCAGAAGGTAAATTAGATAAGTGGTTAGAGTTACTGGTTGAAGTGTGTAAAGATACAACTTCTTTGTTTATGATTGATGACTGCGGAAATCTTGACTAGACAAAGTAGGAAACAACCTAACCATACTAGTGGTAGACATTATGAAATTTTAGTATAGGTGATCATACCAAAGCACAGCTCTATAAACAAAGATTTCAAAGAAAAATTTTTTTTTTTTTTTTTTTTTTTTTTAAAGTTTTACATTAAGGACAAAAAAAGCAGTGGAAACTTTTTTTTAAGAGAACGACAAAGTTTCAGATGAAATTAATGTAGAAATTTAACATAATTTGAAACACAACAAAAAAAAGCAAGCTTTAAATGAGACTTGAGTATCAATTTTCTATAGAGTGATAACGTTTCCGGAAGGTTATGCAGTTATGTTATCAAAAAAACAAAAAAAGAATTAACGTAGAAATTTAACATAATTTGAAATACAACAAAAAGAAGCAAGCTTTAAATGAGACTTGAGTATCAGTTTTCTATAGAGTGATAACATTTCCGGAAGGTTATGCAGTTATAGTTATGTTATCAAAAAAAAAAAAAAAAAAAAACGTTTTATCATTTCATCATATAGAGACAATTATGTTTTTTATTTTGATGCTATGCATCTCCTGATTGTTTGTGCCGAGTAAATTGGTTTCCTAGCAATTTTCCTTGTGATTAAATAAAACGTTTTTATGTACATTTCGAATTGTTTATATTTTTTCTTTACAAACTTTCTTTCCATCTTTACCAGCCCTGAATGATCAAAATGTTGACCTTAACCCCAAAAATTCTCTAATTATAACACCATTCAGCTCATCGGTGAAAAGTCCAGAAGCTTTCGTATTGATTTGTGGGATAACAGATATGGTGTCCTTTGGATAGTCACTGGTGTCATAGAACTTGATGTTGTCCTTCATTTCATGGTAAACGTGTTCTGTTTCAACATATACACAAAATGAATCTGTCTCAGTCACGAGTAGTCTCATTATATGGCCATGTTTATTTTTCAACTTGTTGTAGTATAATTCGTGCATTAACCTCTTGTTTCACTCTAACACTGTAAATCCACAGTAAATTTCTTTTCCTAATTTGATTTTCTTGTTTTTAAAATCGATTAACATTAAGTGATTGTCAATAATTGTTCTACTTGCAAATAATAGATTTTTTCTGGAATTTGAAAAATGTATTACATACTATACATATTTTTACTGTTGTTATTTTTCTGAGACTTTCCATCTTTTTTCCAAACATTTATTGATCAATTTGAACAAAAGTTTTCTCGAATTCATTTCTTGATTTATTTGTCTAAAATTTGTGTTCAGTTGAATGCAATGTTTTAACCAATTTCTGCAAGTATGATAAATCACTTTCATCCGCAATTAATTTATCTGGATATAACGGGTAATTCTTTAAATAGTCATGCAAGTGTAATGCAATCTCTAAATCTGCTTCTAAAATACAACCGGTATCATAGTCGTCCGATATTTCCAACTAATTTCTTACATCCAGCTAACGTGTTCATCACTTGCCCAACCTTTTTACATGCATGTATTGAGACATCCCCATCCACAGAGGTTGTTACATCTAGGTACATAATAAAATGAGCTTCACCATGACATTTTCTATTCTCCACCAGATTTTGCTCTCCTTCTTGGTTTAAGTTGTATTTGTGATTTGCTTCAGGATATATGAGGTATCGTGCTGATTTCACGTCATATTTCACTCTCAATCATCAGGAACATGCCGTAGTCTATTAGTTCAATTTCTGCACCTGATATCTAACTTGTATCATGAGGTTTTTCTTTTGCACTATAATAGTGACCAGGGTATAGCTTGTAATTTTTAATGCAGACATTCCTAAATTCCTCATATATGTCACAAAGCATCCACGAATCTTTCTGTATGTACTAGTATTGTAGATCTCCAAGTGTTTGAAGGTTAAAATGGCCCATGCCAATGGTAATGATCACTTAATATGTTTTAATTGCTAAGTGATGAGTAAAACATTTCTATTGTGGTATAGTTGTTTCGCTAAACTTTCAAAGCTATCTGTCTATTCATACGAGTAAATGTCTTTCTCAAATATTTAGACTGCATATTTGCAACCCGCTTCAGTGACTCTTTGAACTTTTCATTACTTAAATTTGTGGGCAGCTGCTCTATTGACTGTCTCATGAATCTAAAGCTATCTAAAAAAAAACCCGATTGTCTTTTTAACTGATATTTCTTTTCCTTCTTTCATGAATCTACCAACTATGAAATACTTGCTAAATGATATGTATTTCTCCTCGGTGTTCGGTATGACTATTACTACATTCATCTGGATCATTTTAAACCAATCTCTTGATGAATAAGTGTTTGTCATAACCAGAAAACTTACGAATGAACAATTGTATGTATTTTGGATATTTAAAATTTAAATTGTTATGTGCTGGACCTCTATACGTGCTTGTTAAATAGTCATGGTCCTTACCTTTGTTTTCAGCTATTTTTATTCTCACAGATGTAAAATTTTTGATGAATTATGTTTTTCTTCTTCTTCAGTGAAAACCATAGGTTTTTGGTCCTTAATTCTTCATAAACTTTACAATAGTTTTGCAATATTGCCCAAAGCATAGCAAAATACCTAAATAAAATATGTACTTCTGTAAGCTACTGGTTTATATATCCTGTGGATTGATTTAAGGTATTAAAACAGAACCCTGATGGAATGTCTTTCTATGTTAAAACTTTTCAGGATTGTACCGTATGCTCTATGTCTGACTTCGGTGTTGTTTCTCTGGGACACTCCGGTGCAATGATACTTTAAACTTTGAATTATTGATAGTTTTGAATTTTACAACGGAAACCACTTCAGGCACAATATCTATCGAGTTATCTGCATTGTAGCATAGTATTTTGTACTGATAATTTGTCTGGTATATTGAAAACATTAAAGCATTGGAGCAAAAATATTGTTTGTATTTTATGTTTGTTTATCTGTGATGACAATAATTTTGTAAACTTTAATAATACCTTCCCATCTTTATAGTCACTGCTTAAACCATAAGAACATATAATTAACATGTCAACAAGTTTTCGTCTTTCTATTTTAGTTATTCTAATAGGATTGATGTCCATTCAGCTGTCTCCCCTATTCCAATATTTTATACACATTTGCGAATAAATCGTATTCATTTTCTTCTTTTTTTAATATCAGTATTTGTACCGGACAACGTTTAAATCAATGACTGTATCAATCTCAATTGTATTTTGATGGTCTCTGGGGATTTTTGGGGGGTGGGGTAGGGGAGATTTAAAATTGAGTCCAAAGCATAAAAATCCTCATTTATTATCCTACTTTTTATGTTTATACACGCATTCTTATTTTTAACCCAAATCTATGTATGAGTTTCCTCTGAGCGGCTGATATCTATGTGCAATTTTAAATGTTCAATCATGTCAAACATCCATTTTGTACCTTAACTAGTTTTCTGTTCAAATTTGGTCTGGAAAATGTCAAATAAACGTTCAATGATACTATCCATTTTGCCTCTGTTTAATATATTCAGACAATTTGTCCGGAAGTAAAAATTGCTGTACTCAACTTGTTCTCATTCTTGAACGGGTCGTTCTTGCCGAATTTTGCAATGATTATCTTCTTTATAAAGTTCAAATCATTAAAAGATTCATGCAAATCTTAATTGTTGACATAAAATATGTAATCCTTAACATTTCTGTTAAAGGAATCTCAAAGTCCTTTAACGGTAATTCTGTTTAAATTTTGATTATTTATACGTATTAATTATATCTAGTTGAAATATGTATTAAGGTTATTTTAATTTGTTCTCACTTGTTTTGGTATCGGTTTATGAAGCGTATGAGTTTTAATATATATATATATATATATATATATATATATATATATATATATATTGTGGTTTATTTAACTAAAATATTTCACAATATTTAACTATTATTTATAGGTGTGAAAAACTATTGCAATCTTTAACATTTCTACCGTCGACCTTTGGCATAAATGTTGACAATAGCCTAATCATAGTGACTGGGTGTTTGGCCCTCCCTATTATCTTTTTCCCCCGCAGTTCAAGGAAGGCATGTTTTTCTTCCATGCTTTTTTTAGTTCCCTAATAAAAAGGAACTCACATCCAGTTGTTAGTGTCGCCGGATCGTGGTTAGCTTCAGCCAACCTTTCGATCCCTGTGACCACTGAGGCCATGACGACAACAGAGGTTTGGCCTTACCCTCTAATCATTTGTAATTCTCGAGACTTCATATCAACAATATTAACGGATGGCAACTCCAATAATTATAGTCAATGCTTTCTAAATGCTACATACATATATCCTCGATTTATATATTGACGGAATATATATGTAAATATTGATAAAACAAAGGTTATGATTTTTATGAAACAATTCAGAAGACTAGATGTTTTATCTAAGTACGGAGATGTGTCTGTGGACACTGGATAATTTTAATTATTTAGGACTTGTTTTACCATCAGAGGCTCATTTCGATGCGCTACAGATACTATTACTGACAAAGGTGTCAAAGCAATGACGGTATTTTTTTGATAATTCTAAGAATCTACAATGTCCAGTGAATATAATGTGTAATTTATTTGACTCCTTTGTATCTACAATATCCAATGAATATAATGTGTAATTTATTTGACTCCTTTGTATCTACAATGTCCAGTGAATATAATATGTAACCTATTTGATTCCATTGTATCTACAATGTTCAGTGAATAGAATGTGTAATTTATTTGACTCCTTTGTATCTACAATGTCCAGTGAATATAATATGTAATTTATTTGATTCCTTTGTATTTACAATGTCCAGTGAATATAATATGAAATTTATTTAATTCCTTTGTATCTCCAAAATTTGTTTTTTTGCTAAGAATATGGGGAGTTTTGAAAGCTGAAAATATAGAACGGATGCATAGAATATATTGCAAGTGGTTATTAAATGTGAAACTATCTACCAACAACATGTTTGTATATGAGAGTTGGGATGATATCCCTTTATGTAAATACATATGTGCGTATTATTAAGTACCAGTTAAAAATTGCTAAACACAGGAAATTGTATTCTTTGCCAAATATACCAATTAATGCTTACCGATTTAGGTATTGTCCTAATTCCGTCCAGATATCTTCCTTTTTATCGCTTTTTAACCAAAGATTAAAAGAGATATTTCATTCTGATTGGAGTTCTGCAATTGGTTAAAACTTCATATATGTATAAAGATATAAACGATATCTTCGAAACCGCTTTGTATCTTAGATTAATTATTAATGCCATCCACAGAAAGGCTTTAAGTAAATTAAGGGATTGATCAGACCCATTAAGTATCGAGACTGGTAGACATGTAGGAAACGAAAGGCATGAAAGGAAATGTGAACTGTGTACAAAAATTATGTCGAAGATGAATGCCATTGTGCCCTAATCTCTTCTCTATACCTCTCACTTAGAAAATCTTACATTGGTCCATATTATTGGCAGAAACCAAGTGTGTATAAACCATAACAGTTATTTGAAAGTGAAGATTCAACAACTGTAACAAAATATATAAAACAATAGATAAATATGTGCATAATGCATTCCAACTTATATTATCTTCTCTCTCTGTCTCTGTCTGTCTCCCTCCCGGAAGATTTATGTGTACACAGATTTTCTATCGCCATCATTCATTCACATATTCATTATTCAATTACCGGATAGCTTCAGCAGAATAATGGAGCGACTTTTATCAAGTAGAAATGAAAAATGTCATGCTTCGAACATCAATGCAGCAAGTTCCATCGTTCAAGCTCCTTTACATAAGCATCATGGGAAACATGGACAATGTCCCAGTGTTCCATGTTCTTTATCCTTTGCATCCAATTTTGAACTTTCGGCCATAACTTTAAACTGGTGCCTGTCCATTCCAGCTGTACGAGAATTGTGGCTACAAACATATCCGCTACTGTGACACGGTTTCCGGTAAGAAACCTATTTTTCTCCAGATAGCGGCGCTCAAGAATTTCAAGATGTCGGCTAACTTGCTTCAGTCCAAATTCCACAAGAGCTTCGTTACCATCAGCAGTAGGAAGCGCGTACTTGTCCAGAAATTGAGGGTATATGTGATTGAAACCAACAGCTCTGTTAAAGAAAAAAAGTTGATCGAAATATAATCAACTTATTTAGACACACAAGACCAACAACACAGACAGAACATGCCTGCACTAAATTTGATCGATTATTAATATTTCATTACTGTTTTAAGGCAAAAATATTATAATTCAATCCGTTTAAAAAATGCATTTGATATACTGTAATCCTCCTCATTTTCAAAAGATTTATACTGAAAACAGTAAGAAACTAATTTTAAACCAATTTTAAAGAAAATATTTAAAATCGTCAATATAGATCCATTTTTTTTGTTTACGATTATAACTTTTCAACTTGACACGACCAAATTCATTACACACATGCATAATAATTTGTTGTATCACACCACTGTCTGACACCAAAACTAGTATTTGTGTTGCGTACTGTCTGACACCAAAAATAGTATTTGTGTTGTGTACTGACACCAAAAGTAGTATTTGTGTTGTGTACTAGTATTTTTTCATTTGGTGTTATTATCTCAAACATTGTGTAATCCATATTTTCAAGTATAAGGATATTATGGACAGATCTAAAAGTCTTCAATAATCTTGTAATCGCGTTTGTTGATAGGCATCACTGCACTAATTCAGCCAACTGCACTAATTCAACCAACTGCACTAATTCAACCAATCATCCGTGATCACCATACTGGACCCTACCGTAGTCCCTAAGAAAATAATCACCACCTTTCTCGGATTTTTTCCTGGAGATGTGCTGACGAGTAAAGAATGTTACTTGTATTCAATAGCATCATCAAATCCAACACAGAAAATAAATACTTTATTGAAATCTGTCCCTTAAATTTGCCTAGAATGACAAAGGTGAAAGATGTAATTCTTATGTATGTTTAGGAAAGGTCACTATTATCAAAGTTATAGTCAAAATGCAACCTTTTCCAGAAAATAGGGAGTTGGTAGAGCGTCGGACTATTAATCAAAGAGTCGCGGGTTCAATACCAGCCCGGGTTGGCTTTCTAGGTGTGTTCTTGGGAAAGGCACTTAGTTCCAATTTTCTGGGCATGATAAAGTCAAATCAAGTGCTCAAAGTGTTGTTAAAAACCAGCCGAGAACATTACAAAATTTCCAGAAAATACCGCCCACAAAATCTATGCTGATTTGTTTGGTTTTTTTTTTTGTTTTCTTTTTTTTTTTATGTGCCCCAGTAATTGCTTGACAAAAGTTGAATATCCCTGGTTTATGTTAACTTGTAACTAATTAACTAGACCTCATTCAAAATGTAGAAAAATAAAGGAAATTAATTAGTGTAGTTATTCCTGATGACAAAGCTTACAGTCCAAAAATGTCACTATCATTAAAAGTTATGGTAAAAATGCAACGTTTTCCAGAAAATGCACTCCCACCAACCAACCAACCCCCCAAAAACAACAACAACAAACAAACCCTACACAGAATATTTGATACATGTTGACGAGCAGTGAAGCGATGTAACTCACATAGGTTGTATCTCTGCTGTGCGCTTTTTATATGTAACGTCCAAAGGTTCTAAAAGTTTTTGAAGCACAATAGCAAATTCCGACTCAAAATCTAAAGTATTTAAACTGAAAACTTGAGAAACGGCCGACAATACTCAGGTTGTGACATTGTCTTCTTCCGCTGCCATATTGTGCCATGTGAACAAAGGTGGTTCCAAATATAGTACTCAATGGCGATGAATTAAGTCCGAGGTTTCTTTCTCGACTTGACGGAAAAGGCCGAAGGTGTTCCGATTGAACTTCAGGTGTGTGTTGCGAATGGTTATTGATACTAACATTGTAAGAACAAAAATTACTCACAAATTTTACAACCTTTAAGGTTAGATGTATCTATCATGACAGCTGGAGCATAAAGTGGCAATAACGGCCCATATTTTTGAATGGTTACCTGTGAAGCTCCCCGTTGGCCCAGCAGATAATAGAATCGCACAAGAACCGTGTTTCCAGACTGATGCCAAACCCGGCAAACTCGGTGTAGTTCGTGGCAAGATACCGCAAAATTGCTGGACTGGAAAATTACAACATTAAAAAAAATATATATATATTTACTTTCAGGTGTCAAAGGGTGCCTCTATAAGAGCACTCAATCTGTTACAACTCAAAAAGAATATACGCTGAACCAATGTCCGCATTATAAGAACAGAATGACTTAACTTGAATTTATATGACTCTTTCTACTCGTAAAATATTTTCCCTTTTTTTAAACCTTGAAAATTCGACCTCTTCTTATTTACCATTCATTAATAATAAATAAATGGAATTTTAAAAAATGGAATAAAAAAATGGAATAAATAATGAAATAAATAAATGGAATAAATAATGCAATAAAAAAATGGAATAAAAAAATGGAATAAGTAAATGGAATAAATAATGGAATAAATAATGAAATAGATTTTGTACAGATAATTACTAAAATGAAGATGTTACTTAATAATCTCGAGCCAAGTTTAACTTTTATTACATACCCATTCAACCATTCATGCATGATCTACACCGTCGCAAGCCACGGGCGACAACCTCTACTCTCCTTTTTCACCTGTGGCTGCCTGCGACAAGATTTCCTCGTTTATAACGAATACACAAAAGCAAAATATGTCATCAACAACACAATGTAATAATCTCCTACACATCAAATTAAAGTGCCCTTATTATCGATCGATTATTTACTCTGTTTGGAAGAGAAACTTTGATTGGCTCATTCAAGAAGCATGAAAGCTCATGTTGGGTCAACATTACGAGAAAATTATCGCAGTGATTGGTTAAGGGAGTTTATGTATATTCATGACACACGAGGGAATCTTATCGTGGATATTCTTCAAAGCACCGAATCAAACTTTAATAAATTCGAATTTGCTTTGAATTTTATTTATACTACATAGCCAAATAAATCTAGATGGCATACAAAGTCGGGTATATAATAAATTACCGATGCTTTAAAAAACATTTACTGAATATGAATTTCTTTAAGATTGTCTCAAAATATTATCTCATTGACCTTTTCTAAACAGACCCATATTATGTCTTTATTGTCTTTCTGGAACCACCGTTTTTTTACTGTCATAAGAATCACGCTCCCATGTCAGTTAAAAGAATAAAACGATAAAAACAACAAAAATGATATAGTAGTCAAATCGCTGAGGCGCAAAGTAAACCAGACTATTATCATAAATGTAAAGACTGTACCAATTATTGTTTATGACGGAACAAAACCGAATTCCTCACTATAACACATAAACGCTCCTTTTTCAAAGATCCCGTTCCATCAAACTCTGATAACAGATCGATCTGAAATCACCTAAGAGAATTAACTTATACAAAGTCAGTACTTCAAAGTCCATGTGAAATTATAATTAATGACACTAGTCACACTGACGATGACCATATTGCAAGCCAATTTAATTTCTTCTTTATTAATATTTCCCGACACACTTGACAAGTCCAATTTTACAGAGCCTAACTTAGAAAACTTACTGCCTTCGTGAATAAAAGAGTACCCGAGCATGTTACTTTATATATCAACTTAGTTACATTAACTGATACTATTTATATTATCACAAAAATAGACACTAACAAATCGGTGGGCCAAGATGGAATTCACTTCAAAATTCTGAAAATGTCGTCATTTGTCAATCTCTGATTAATTGAAAACTGTAATTAACTTTAATATCACTTCCAGCAAATTTCCTGAGTCATTGAAATTAGCCAAGGTATTCGCAATTCATAAGGGAAATGAAAGGAATGACTAATCTAACTATCGACCCTGGATGCATCTTTTCAGATATCATTACAAGTACCAACTCCTACATAAATCATAATCAGGTTTCCGATAAAAACATTCATGCCAACTGCCTTGACGAAACTTATTGACCAGTGGCTACTAACAATTGAATCCGGCGAACTTACTAGAGCAATCTTCCTTGATTTAAAAAAAAGTATTCGATTTGGTTGACCATTCGGTGCTCATTAAAAAATTATCAGCCTATTAGTTTTCTTCAAGAGCATTTATTTGGTTCAAATCATATCTCGCTAACAGATTACAGGTTTTTTGTATGGGTAAAATACTTTTGAGTCGGGTCATATTCTAAGTGGTGTTCCCCAAGGCTGTATATTAGAGCCTCTTCTTTTTTTTTTTTTTTAAAAAACTGTTTATCAATGAATTAGATTTATATCCAGTTCATTTTAACACTAGTCTCTTCGCTAAAGATTCTATAATACACACATCTGGTAAATAGTGTATTAAACCTAGGGTATGTGCTATTTGTATTTACGTCTCCATTTATAGCTTTGTTAGATTTTAGTGATTATTTGTTGATTATGGGTAGTCGGTGATGGGAAGATGTTTCTCAAACCGAGTAATTAGCCAATTTCAAGGAGCAGACGTCATAACGTACAGTATTCACGAGACTTCATGGAAGCATGGTTTAGGTTCGTAAAATGGACCCTCCCTTATTTTTTAGCATAAGGAATAATCAGGATATTATAATGTATAAGTGTTTAGTAATTTGAAATAGGAATAATTCTTTGTATTAGGTGTTTGGGTCATGTTTTGTGGTGCATGGCGTAAAGTACCAATCTTCTGTTCGGAAAGGCTTACTTATGGGTCATACAACTGTGCAGCAAGAAAACCCATGTAAATGTGAAATTAAAGTTTCATGATGTGTGGTCCTTAGGTGATTAGAGGAAAATTATTTGTGGTATTCGCGCGTTTAAGAACCATTCAGTTGACAACAACTGTTGTCTTGAGGTCCTTGGAAATTGGAAATAGGGGAAACAATGGGCCTCAAGCCAGGTTCACGCAGAAGTTGTTTGATTCGCTCGGTAGTGAGACCCCTTGCGTGTTACAGTATCTAAACTCCATTGAACACAAATTTCAAATTGACTCCCAAAAATGCACATGGTGTAAAAAAACAGAATGTGCAATGCATCTAAAATGAAATACATGAGAATAGAACAAGGCAGCGCCTATCCTCTGACATGGACTTTCATCTTACTCAGAATAGTTCAAACTTGTCTATTGTTAAAAAAAAAAAAAAAAAAAAAAATTGTTAGTGTCTACTTTAATCAACACCTCAGCTGGAATTCACATATCGATCACATATGAACAGTAGTCGTCAAAAGAATTACTCTCCTAAAATTACTGTCGAAATTTCTACCTGCCTAGTCGCTTGAAGTTGAGAGAGAGAGAGAGAAGAAGAAGAAGAAGAAGAAGAAGAATCAGCATCACCATTCGAACACTGTGATGTCATTGTCAATAATTATCGGAACTTCTTGATGCGGTTGCCTCTTAAATGCTTCCGGTAGATTTTCCCCGCCCTTTCCAAAGTCGACATCCATTAGTATGTGGGGAATACGATGCTGCAATGGAGTGTGAAATTTAAAGACATCTTTTCTTGCACTTTTAATTCCAATGTAAGTCAGTCTTTCGAGTTTTCATAACTAGACTGTTGGATGTTCGCCACAGCCTAAATTTTTAATAAATTATTGTAGCACATCTAAGACTATTGTGATGAAACAAAGATTGGTGTTTGTAAACTTTTGTCGGGTCGCAGGGAAGAGCTGAAGATAGAGGGTTCCGTTTGCAAACAACAAACTGAATATGATCGTATGATCGTTATTTTGGCATGATAAATTGTTAAGTACAACAATTGTACATACATACATACATACATACATACATACATACATACATACATACATACATACATACATACATACATACATACATACATACATACATACATACATACATACATATAACACAAGAGTTTTTGAAACAAGAACAATTTGCATTCAAGCAGCTAGTGTAATTAGATAGTTCAGTACTGACGTCCCAAAAATAGCACACTTTAAACCAGCTTAAACCGGCCTGGCGCCAAGTTTACTAGACATCTCAAATTTTCTTCCTCAAATTGAGATTTTAAAAATATTTTTCTAATTGTTTTGGTGGACAAAAATGACTTTCTTTTTCACAAAACATTTAGCAGGCACCAATGATTGAATTACAGTTATAATATCTTGATCTTTTCCGAAAAGAGTCTTGTTTATATCAGAGGAAACTTTAAGCAATATTCTCATATCTGAGGTATTTCTCAGCCTTTGATTGTTTCTTTGTTTTGTGAAGAATGAAGACTCCTAGGCGCACAATTTTAATACTAAAGGGATTTTGTTATCACCCTCAGGACCTCTACCTCTGCCAAACAAGCATAATGTGAACGGCACATTGTACGCCCGACCCGTTTCTAATAGTTCTGTATATAGGCACTAGTGGGGTACGGCTGGCTCTGGACAGCATTGACCAAGAAACCAGTTGTCTTGTTAAGGTCATTGTGAAACTGACCTTAAAACTGTATGACTAAATATCTGAAGCTTATTTTACTTCCCATATCAGCAGGCCATCCTTAACGTTTTGTGCCATTATGTAGTGTGTAATTACAATTTATTTATATAAACTGTCTCCTTTATTTTATTACAGTGATCTTGACACCTTTGACCTTTGGAATCAAATAATAAAAAAAATTTATTCCTGGGTGCAAGCCATCCACAAAGCTTGGTCAGGATACGAGGTCTAGAAGAAGATTTGATGTGCGGAAACCATTTTTTGTTTTTATTACTTAATTGTCTCATTGTGACATTAACCAATAAACTTTCGATTCTAAAATCGAATGGTGTCTTTCTCATTCCATGTGCAAGCAGCCCATCAAGTTTGGTAAAGGTATGTTGTCTAGAAGTAAAGTCATTATGCTAAACCGTTCTTCTTCCTTATTTCACCGTGACCTTGACCTTTGACATCATGACCTAAAAATTATAATTTTGTTCTTTCTAATAATGTATGCCATTAACAAAGTTTGTTTAGAACTAAAGTTATAACGTAGAAACAATTTTTCTTCTTTGAGTCAAAGCGATCTTGATCTTTGACTTTTGTAAAAACTTGTTAAGAATGCGGATAACAAGCTTTGCGTGCTCCTTTCAAGTGTCACCGAATCGACTTTAAATCTATCTTATGTACTCGCTTATACGTCGAATCCAACTGCAAACAACATAGACCATGATCTGCCGTCGCAGAATGCCCCGGAAGATCAGGGCCTAACTTGTTTGTTCTACTGATTACTCCTAACAAACAGAAAAGACCCAGATCTGCCGGCGCATTATGTGACGGCAGACCTGGGCCTGTGCAGTTTGCAGTTGGAGTCCAATTGTAAGCGAGTATATACGATACCATTTACTTCCTCTAATAAGATTGTTACCTATGATTTCCTTTTGCAGTCAGATAGTTTGTCGCATATAATCCGCACTTCGCATTTTAACTAGGTTTTGGTTTGGTTTGGTGTTTTACGGAGGCAATTGGAGTAAAGTGCCTTGCCCAAGAACACACCACTGTAGCTGACCCAGGCTGGTCCTATGGTTGGATTCGAACCCGCACCCTTTCGGTCGTGAGTCCGGCACGTTAACCACTGAGCCACCGCGGCTCACCATTTTAACTAGGAATGAACTGTCAATGACCATCTAAGACAACTCAATATGCAAAAACAAAAAAAAAAAAAAATCCTTAAAAGCTCTACATCATGTGTCTGTTTAGCACGTTGACTACTATGATTTACAATCATGAAACTTATTTACTTTCTTTTTTTTTTTTTTTGTTGTTTTTTTTGTTTTTATTTTGTTGCTACATTAAAAGCCGACAAGGGAAAGACTATGGCCCATAATTCAGAATCACATAATCTGTATCCTTCGCCTGTATATACCCTTAGTAAAATGTACCTTGAACTCTTGCAAACTGTATCATAAAGCGCAGTAAATTGTGTCCTTACACAAATCTCATCAATAGAAACAAAAACTCCTATTAAAGAATTGAAGAATTTTCAAACAACATATACCCTGTTTCTAGTTGTATCGCCTTCATTGGACGGTACATTTCTGGATGAATTTGTGCGAGATGCATTCTCTTTCACATTTCTGGATGAATTTATGCGAGATGCATTCTCTTTCACATTTCTGGATAAATTTGTGCGAGATGCATTCTCTTTCACATTTCTGGATGAATTTATGCGAGATGCATTCTCTTTCACATTTCTGGATGAATTTGTGCGAGATGCATTCTCTTTCACATTTCTGGATGCGTTCTCTTTTACATGAACGTTCTGAGCAAGAAACTCAAAGCCAAGATTCAAGTTTGAAAATGTTGATACTCCAAAATTTGATTTATAATACAGCCAGACTCATGAACCTATCACCATTTTCTTAACCTTAGTTCCTCTACTTTTTTCGTGCTAAATTAAAATTACGCAAATTTACTCCAAAGGTCATATATAAGTTTTGCTTGCTAAATTCAAATATACTCCAAAAGCCATATTTTACTCCAAATGCCGTATCCACTTTTTGCGTGCTAAATTCAAATTACGCAAATTTACTCCAAATGCTACATCTACTTTGTAGGGTTTGAGTCTGAGCATGAGTTTAGGACTCAAAACTAGAGTCTCTTATATGAGTGCAAATTTCATTTGATATTTATGAAAAGAGCCTTGGCTAAAAGCAGAGGAGTGGGGAGGATGTGTACCTGGAGTGCCGTGGGTGGGTGGGGGTGGGGGTCGGGGGTAGACCACGAAAGAAAGGGCATCCCTCTACTTCTATCTTGCTGGTGTAACCACGACATTCGACTGTGGCGTGTAAAAAAAACCCACTGTAATACTAGCTGTCTTGAACTACTAGTATCCATTCCAACTTGGTGTCCCACAAATTGCCGAATTTATGAAGGAGTAAAAGTAAGAGCTACGTTAACGAATTGTCAATATTTGATAAGGCTTTGATACACATGCGATAAATTTAATATAAACAGATAAAGCCACAAGTGTGTGCATGCCTGGTATTTATTGATATAGGTAAACAAATGAAGTATTTATTACAGGTATTTTCGGGGTAATGATCAATATCCACAGCTTTTTTATACTCCATATGGTCCTTTTTAACTGACCCAAAGAAAATAGATTAAATATTATACATTTTCCACGCAAACGAGAGACATAACTTTTCAGTCTCAACAAAAAAATAGATTATTTCTGGAAATTATTCAACAAGTTTCAAAAATTCATTATTAGATCATTATCCATTTGGGATTTTGTTTATCACATAGTTTTTATTAATAGTGGAAAGAGTCTAGATATAAAAATAACAAATAATTTTCGACATTTCAGTTAATTCTGACTCAGACGCTACACATTTCAATTCTTGCGCGTGAAAAAAATAGTCACAGACGCAAGTTGAAGCAATATTGCATTATTCGATAACTAATAACATTAAAAAGTAGATTTTTTTTTGTTTACAAATTACAATTCAAAGAGAAAATGTCCCTCCAATCAAGAGAAAATTTGACACGGACATCATTTTTGACACTGGATCTTCGATGGAAATTCCTGTGTGATGTCGGTAAGGTCAGCTGGAGTAGTTCTGGTGGCGCCATATACATGGATTTCAATGAGACTGTTTATGACGTTTCCACCGAAAGTGTGTCGATTCCACCTTAGACATTCACCACAAATGCAGTATTAGATATGACAGAAGAAATAACATTCCAGTTATTGGATATTTTTTGTCTGAAGGGATGATTACTGGATGCAGAAACTTGTACTAAATCTAGAAGTGGAACTGTGGAGGATATACAGTATGACGGTGGCGATTTGCATTCATATTGCTGTCAACGAATTCATATTCCTAGATGTAATGTTTTTGTGACCGGATATTTGCATTATTTGATTTGGAAGAATGTTGTGATTTGATAACTTTTTGTCAGTTAAGAGACCAACTTTTGTTGACAGTCTCTTTATAAGAGGTTAGTTTATTTACTCCTGTAGGTTGACATTTAAACCATGCTTGTCCTGTGGGTGGGGTGCAAGATATATACCGCGTGGTAGCAGTAATGTAACGGTGACAGTCTGCATGACGGTAGGCTGGCGGGCGTTTCTATGCATAGACTCAGCATTTCGCGTTGGATAGCGTGAAGGATTTTATCGGTTTTCACACATTTTACGCTTAACTATGCGAACGTTTACTCGTTTTCAGTTTTTGTTTGGCATTCGGAGAATTCTATGTAGGATAAATGGGCTACTGTGCGTTGTTTTTTTTTTTTTGTTTTTTTTTTGGTGCTATTCGCCTTTTTTTTCTCTCCAATAAATTGGCTCCAGAAGGCGGGACAAGGAAAATTCCCCCGGTCGCAGCCAATCAATAATGAGAATACTGCGCGAGGATTTCATCGGAGTATTTGGACCAATCAGATTCA
This sequence comes from Margaritifera margaritifera, assembly GCA_029931535.1. NCBI lineage: Eukaryota > Metazoa > Mollusca > Bivalvia > Unionida > Margaritiferidae > Margaritifera > Margaritifera margaritifera. Next base: position 1,731,310 of record JAQPZY010001373.1, on the reverse strand, counting down.
CAGAAAGTGGTGTGTTAACGTGTTGACATATAAATAAATAAATAAATAAACCGCAAACATTGTATGTAAAGAGTACACACTATACAATTTAATCCTGACTCAGTTTTCTTCCTTCGGTTAAAAAAAAAAAAAAAATGCATGACAGCGTGCAGCGTGAGAGCTAGAATCAGCACGGTTTGACGTATGCTGCATAAATATCCCTAACTTGAGGTTCTCCGTTCTGTATTTTTTAAATCAGAAGAAATAAGTAAATCTTGTACACCGATCAAATCTCACCGGATCAACATAACTTGTACCCCTTTGTCGCGTTTGTACTGAAATAAAGTACTTGCTAGTTGAGATTGAAAATATATTACTCGTTTGAGTTGAAAATTATGAATTTTATATCTTTTTTTTTTTGGTGGGGGTGGTGGCAGTTAACAGTAACAGAAAAAAAGCTATGGATATTGATCGTTACGTGAAAATACGTATAATAAATAGTCTATTTGCTTATCTATATCAAGAAATACCAGACATGCATACACTAGTAGCTTTTTTTTATTTATATTGATTTGCTCGCGCGCGTATCAAAGTTTAATCAAATATTGATACTTCGTTAACTTAGTTCTTACTTCCGCACTACTCTTACTCCTTCATAAATCCAGCACCAAGAGGGAATGGACATTGCACTTGATATAGTTAAAGACAGATCATATTACGGTGTTTTTCACACACCACAGTCGAATGTATTGGTTACACCAGCAAGAAGTGCCCTTCCTTGCCTCCCTTCCTATTAGGCACTCCAGGTACATGCTCCCCCCACCCCACCCCGCTTTTAGCTTTATCCCCTTTGCTTCCTGGCTTTGCCCCTCTTCTCCTAGATGCAAATATGAACATAACTAATTCAAAATCAATCTTATCAAGAACATGGTTTCTTGGCTTTGTTAATCTATGGTGTTAAATGGAGATTGTGTTTTTTTTTAATTTACCAGAAGATATGGAATACGATGTATAGGCGAATTGATATATCCCGTTTAAAATGGAAAATACACCCTAAGATAGGTATCCCGATCCCCCCAGCGCGGTACTTGCATTTACAGCTTTTAATGCTGCAGTTCCAATTGGCCGGTTCTTCTTAGAGTCACTCTCCAACCAATACAAGTATTTACGAGGGTTATTTGAAAAGTTCTGAAAATGTTGTCATAACTTTTTTGTTTCTTTGAACTCTCAATAAATTTAACACCGATCGATAGACAAAATAACGTTTTATAAAATGATCTGCAGCTGCACGTGCAGCACGTCTGACGCAGATATATGCGTATCACTTAACATAGGCAAATGACGGTGACCTAAAAATGTCGGTGAAGGAGAACAGTTCTGCTACTGAACGAAGAGCATACTTTAAAATCATGGCGCTCTTAGGGTACTCTCTGATTGATATCAAGGCCGCCTTGTTTAAAGTTTACGAATGTAATTCTCTGTCATATCCTACAATTCTGAGGTGGTTTAATCGTTTTTAAAGATGGTCGTGAATCCATGGAAGATAGCATACGTTCTGGAAGACCGTTGTGTGCGTTTGGTGAGTGGGAAGTGGCTGCTGGGAAGTGGACTTTTGATGAAGATGCTCGATTGACAGTGGAAGATATTTCTATTATCACGGGCATTAAGTCGTCAGCTGTTTCAATATTTTCAAGAATCATGAAGTTGAGAAAGGTTTGTGCAAAATGGGTCCCGCATTTGTTGACAGCTGATCCAAAACAGACTCGGGTTGAAATCGCCAAATATGAAAATAGTGACCAGAGACGTTTGAATAAGACTGTCACAGGCGATGAAACATGAAATTACTTTTTTTGAACCCGACTCAAGAGAAAATAATAAAGTTTGGATCGAAGAAAACGAACAGAGACCATAAATCGCTCGACGTAGTCGGACTGTCAAGATAGCTTTATGGACATTATTTTTGACGCAAAAGGCTCGGCCGTCCAGGTAATTGTGCCTGACTCTGCTAGTGTCACTGGAAAATTTTATGCCTCCAAAGTGCTACCAAAAGTTGTGGAACCTTACCGAACCACCCTTTAGCGCACCGAGACTCGATGTATCCATCTACTCCATGACAAAGCATCGGAACATAAATCAGCCGGCGTGACAGACTTATGAAGGAATACAGCATCCAAACTTTGCCACATCCTCCATACAGCCCTGATTTAGCTGAAAGTGATTTTTGGCTGAATCCCGTTATCAACGATTCCCTGAGGGGCAGACGATTTTTAAGCCGCCATGCGGTTGGAAGTGCTGTTGGTTAGTGTATGAACAAAATACCAAAAGGTGAATACAAAATGGCATTTAATAATTGGATAATCAGACTGAGAATGTGCATAGAGGTGCATGTGGAGTACTTTGAGGGGATGCACTGATGCACTGTTCACCAATAAGTAACTTTGTTGTACAGCGCACTAATATTCAGAACAATTTAATACCACTCGTATTTTGCACCTCCAGGTCAAAAATTCGCTTACCAATGCAGTCACATGTCAACATCTTTGGTCTTGAGGATTTTCTTTCTTTTATTTATTTATTTATTTATTTATTTTCTTTCATTTCTTTCTTTCTTTCTTTCTTTTTTTCTTCTCCTGCATTCTTCATCTAAGGGCCACACACATTGCAGCCTTTTGTGCCCTCGAAAATATAAATATCACCTGCACAAACTCTATTAATTTTATCCACGTGCTGTGACCGCTCGTATGTCGTCATGAGGTGGGGATTTTCTTCTTAGATTGAGCAAACAGGAGAACCCCAAGTGAAAACAAGTAACCACGAATAAGTAACAACTTAAGAATCCACGTGCTGGAAAATGGGATTGAACCCAGGACAGTAAAGGTAATGAAACTCATCGCACAATTAAAGAAAGATATGAAATGTGAAATGAATTTATAACTTATGCAGCTGCATGGCTTCACAATGCCTTTTTATAAATCTGATTTTACATGCATACTTTTAGCACTCAGCTGAATTATAGGTACACGCAGTCGATCAAACTTTAATTCTGGATTGCAGCAGTACTACGAAAAATGATATTAAATATTTTGTTGTCGCTGAAGTTTTTATTATTACGATCAGTCTATTGACCGCTATTGATCTTTCAAACAATTGGGATTCAGAATAGTGCTCCGTGCGTGAAAATCAACCCATCTAATAAATATAAATAACCCTGCTTGATTGTTCGGATCAATTAATCGAGTATTTTTTTTTTTTTTAACTTTTTCTAGATTGTTGCTCCACATTTGTCAAACTGGTATCATAGAATGATAACTATTTTTTATCTTCATCAGAGAGTCTGTTTTAAAAGCGGGACATAAGCACGGCAAAGAAAGGGCATAAAAAATGACGAATTTCAACAGTGGCTATGGAAATGTTTTCATTTTGTCTCTGTATAGTGACATATAGGTCACAATTACCCATTTCTGTTTGGACAGTACAATATGTATAAGGATGCCGACCTGAATATTGTAGTTGTTGCGACTATTGAGGTAATGCTGAGGTAGTAAGACACCGATCTAAACACGGACACAAAACTTTAATTTGCTGTATGCACTCTGCCTCAAAATCTGTATCACTCACGACCCCACTGGAAATAATTTGTCTTTTTTCTTTTTATAAACTTTTATGAGCCATCCTTAGCGGATCAATATATTTTCCTATTCTTATTTTTCTATTTATTTTCATATTCATTCTGATTTTTTTAATATTTATACTCATTCTTTTCATATTCATACTCATTATTTTTTTATTCATACGATCCTTTTTATATTCATACTGATTCATTTTATATTCATACTGATCCTTTTTGTATTCATACGGGTCCTTTTTATATTCATACTGATTCATTTTATATTCATACTGATCATTTTTATATTCATACTTATTCATTTTATATTCATACTGATCGTTTTATCCAGTAATGTGGCTTAGTGTGTACTCGAGTCCTGATAACTGTACATGTACATTGCTGTGTTATTTGTATCACTCGTATAAGTGTTCAAGTATTTATGTTATATATTTGTTTAGTCTGCACGTGGGGTTTTTGGTCCATGTTTTGTGTCTTATTAATATTTTATTACGATCTCTATGTTGATCATTCATACATATATATTTATTTGGTATGTTGATCATACCAAATAAATAAACAAATAATCAAACAAACAAATAATATTAATAAATGTTATTTTGAAGGAGACAAATATTTAAACAACCCAAAAGACCAAGAAGCAGAAGAAGAAAAAGAAGGAGGAGGAGGATATAAAGAAGAAGGAAAAGATGGAGAAGGGGGTAGAGGTAAATTAGAATAACAGTGATGACGAAGCAAATGTTATCGACGATAATGGTTGTGGTGGTGATGATGACTTAGATATAAATAAAATTTAAAGAGAATGAAGACAAGAAAGGACGAAAAGGTTGACAACAACGACGACAACGAGAATAATAATAATAGCAAATTAGTTTACCTGAAGCATGTAGAACCATACTGCTCGGCAGGGTGGGGAAATCCGAATCAGGTATAATTCGATTGGCTGTCTGCGGAAACCGTTCATTCCAGAGCGCGTGCTGCTTGCCGTATGAAGTCTGCGACTTTCGCTACTCTCTGTGTCCTCCATAGTTGAATTTCCTCTGTTGTTATCGTGGTATCTTAGTTTCACAGGATTTTCAATACCACGAACAGGAGTGATCACATGCTAAGTATTTCTCAAATACTTATGATAAACAAATACACAGTCTAAATATGGAAGAAAGAAAAACTAAAATTAATTACTGTAAATAACGGGCTGTAACCTCTCCATAATCAGGGGGTGGAGGCATATTCCTTCAATGATAAATATGAATTAACTTCTTCAAACATTTAAATGAACACAGACCCATTATGAGTATTTCTTGCTTAGACTCTACAGCACATAACAATACAGACTAAATACTGACACAAAATACTAATCTGATTAAAATCGAAATTTGCGTTTAACAAGTTCATCTAACAGGCATCGATAAAGGTTCATATTCTGGTGACCTTTGGAATTCAAGGTCCACTTATTTTTTAGTAACGTATCAAATAATGGCGTTGCATTTGTGTTAGGGAGGGTTATCATTAGAAACGTTATGTTCCGAATGACGTTTTTCACTTTAATAAATATGAAAGCTGTAATTTGATTGGAATGGTATATAGTGTTACCTATGTCCGTCCTTCCGGTTAAGCTTTGCGTTTATGTCATTTTTTGAAGTTGTGATGGGGCATTAGTGTTCTATAGACACAGTTGTAGTTTTAAAAGTATTTTTACACCTTAGTCAATGAGACTTCGCTGTTGGTGTGGTTTAAATTATGTTTTGTGTGTCTGCCAACGTCTGCTCAGCATTGTAACCTCCTCAACTCCTACCCCAACCCCGTTTCGAAAATTCCTGGATCCGCGCCTGAATTATCTTGTATCACTAGTTTTAACCAAGTTATTGTTGTAAGCAAAGTTCAACGAAGCAGACTTAAGTTCAAGACCAATTCTTGAGATTTTATAGGAATTCGATATTTATGTGTATATTTTCACAAAAAAAGTTTGTGTCCAAAAATCTAGTACCCATTGGAATTAGATCAAACTTTAGGTTTGCTTGAATCCATAAATTTAATATTAAGTCATCACTGGCAATCAACCAATGAAAACCTACTTTTGGGCTCATTCGAAAATGAGATTGACTTTGCTTTTATCTCTTTAGGCCTTTGTTTCTGACGGTAAATACAATCATTCAAGACTGCCATTTCTGTTTTCGGATTAAATATTTATCTCGAGTACCATGTACAATTTGTTATTTGAGATTTTCGAAGCTTAATTTTCAGACGTTCTGTGAAAAATGAATTGGAAAATTTTAAGGAAAGATATGGGCTAAGATAACCAAACGTTTTCACCTACCGGATAAATGGGTTTAGTCTGTATGATAAAATTGTGGATTTTTGTAAAAATAAAATTGTAATTAAATTGTATTATTGGATGTTAGATTCAAATTTGAAAGCTATACTTTTTATCTAGAATTGATCGATTTCGTCTCGATTTCTATCCTAATGTAAACGTAACCACTGAATATTTTATTTGAACGACGGTTGGGGTCAATACTCCTCTATCGGACGCAGGTGCCCGTCTCCTGCCTATTTAGTAGTCAAAGCACATATTTTTGTACGGTCAAATTTCAGGACATAGTGTGTTCATCTATATGTCTGGTAATAGATTACGAATGCCTTAACAGTACAACATTGATCTATGTCAAAATTACCAAAATCAGAGTGTTACAAAAATCTATCTATATATCCACCTACCTACCTGCCTATTTAGTAGTCGAAGCACATTTCAGGACATAGTGTGATCGTCTATATGTCTGGTAATAGATTGCGAATGCCTTAACGGTACAACATTGATATATGTCAAAATTACCAAAATCAGAATGCTACAAAAATCTATCTATCTATCTATCTATCTATCTATCTATCTATCTATCTATCTATCTATCTATCTATCTATCCATCCATCCATCCATCCATCCATCTATCTATCTATCTATCCATCCATCCATCCATCCATCCATCCATCCATCCATCTATCTATCTATCTATCTATCTATCTATCTATCTATCTATCTATCTATCTATCTATCTATCTATCTATGTATCTATCCATCCATCCATCCATCCATCTATCCTATCTATCTATCTATCTATCTATCTATCTATCTATCTATCTATCTATCTATCTATCTATCTATCTATCTATCTATCTATCTATCTATCTATCCATCTATCTCTCTATCTGTCTATCTCTCTATCTATCCGTCTGTCTGTCTGTCTGTCTCTCTCTCTCTCTCTCTCTCTCTCTCTCTCTCTCTCTCTCTCTCTATCTACCTATCTATCTATCTATCTATCTATCTATCTATCTATCTATCTATCTATCTATCTATCTAGCTATCTATCTATCTATCTAATCATATAGGAGAAAGTTTCCGAGAAATGGAAAACATAATTTTCAAGTATCAAGGCGCAAGAAACGAAAGCAGAGTTGGATAAACTACTTTCAATCAAAATTGAAAACAAAATTTATTCTTGATCTGCACTTCATATAGTGCTGCTGTCGATGATTCATGTCGTTGGTTACATTTCTCGCGGCGCTTTTATCTTGTAAAAGAGTATTATGGTTGCTACCTTGCTGAAACTGTTTTTGAAAAGAACTACACATTTTTTGAAAAATCCACGTTAATCAAAGTAACATAATGCTAATATAGATTGAAACTTTAGAGATGAAATCCTATTATTCTTTGTGATATTGTATAATGTTTTTGTCACATATAGGTAAAAATCTTGAAGAATGTCTTTTGCAACATATACTTTAACAGCTACTTTGTCTGCAGACCACGTGGATTTTAAATACATATGTCATCTTTCTTACTTGACTTCTTAATCGGTTCCAGGTCTTAAGTTCTTTTTTTTTTTTTTTTTTTTTTCTTCGCTTAAGTGGTAGAATTATCACGTATCGCAGTTGTCAATTTAACAGACGTGTCTGAATTTTACCATGATACTTTCGTAACTGAATGGCAACGATCTTCTACATACAACACAACCGGCAAAGGACATGCCAAAAATAGCTCAAAAGAGTGGTATCTTTATTAGTGTGACCGTAGTTTCATAATTTGACTTTTCATAAAGTTGAGATAAAAGCTAAACGTTCGTTGGTAGGCAATCCGTTCCTGTTACGATTTAGTTGTGAGTGGTCTTGACTTTTCAAATCATAGACTGGTTACACTTCTTTGAAGCATCAAGGACTGTCGGCTTTCACACAGATAAAAAATAATTGGGGAATGGTTTCGCATTTGAATAATATCGAACGAAGATTTGGATTACTTCGTTGCCACTTTAAGGATTTGTGTACCGGGAACTCACAACAATTCAGCATGCCCCCCCCCCCCTTAGTGAGTTACTTTTTGAACATACTGCATTGCATGTAATTAGTGACTATCAAAGTACACTTTCCAGTACGAGATCGATTCAGGAGTAAATTCATTGACAGTTTTCCAATTCAATTGAGTACCAAACCTTATAATTGCGACTCAGTACACTTTCTATAGAAATTAACAGGATCTTACCTTGACAGTGAATTGGATAACGATAAAGACTATCTGTTCAGTAGTAGTTATTTTACTCTTATTGTTGAGTGTGCCGTGACTTTAGAGAAGCAAACTCGTAGCGAACTTTATGTTGCCCGCTTGATAAACGGTATATATTTTGTATGGGTTATTAATGTAACATAAAAGTACCAGTAAGGGAAGGTTACAAAAGTTATATTTTTATCTGCTATTATATACGTTTTTACAAGTATGGTGTAGAATGAATACCATTGTACTTTTGTAAGATTTATATGCGCTTGTCTTCACCTTTCTGATGTAAACACACACACACACACAATATAGCCAGTAGCCCGGTTAGGGATGGCTGTTTCGCCTTTCTCCACACTGGGTGTTGGGTGGGGTGGAGAGACATTCGCAACTTCGAGGTCAATCCTACAGATGATATCTCGAATGTATGCCGAGAGCTGCCATTTGGATCACCTCGATTATTTATGAAACAAGGATTGACTGAGAAGTTGAGAATGCATCGAACTATTGTTTCATTCGCAACTTCTCGGCCAATCCTACGGTCAATCTGATCGTAGAAATAGTCAAGATGGTCCGGATGGACTGCCGTTTCCTTTATACAAAGAAATTTCCGGCAAACAAAATGCATGATTTTTCTGTAAATTACTGCGCCGACATACATCAAAGGCATATTTTTGTCTCGCAGAAATAGCACAGGTAGTCTGAATGGGTAGAGAGACTGTCCGTAACCATTCCTCATCGGGTAATGTTCTGGAACGGTATATCCCCACAGAATAATTCCTAATTTCCACATCCTGATCTCTTTGTGTGTATGTGTGTGTGTGTGTTTGCAATGTATTGATTTTTGGTATTGACATGTCCTTATCGTTTCCTAATTCTTATATGTATATATTGCATCATGATTCTACTCAAGGAAGAATTAAAGATTATGATGATCATGGTGTCATCCGAAGTTACATGGATTTTTAAAAAAATAAAATAGCGCAATCGAAATTTTTTGACCCCATAAAACCATTCGTCAAATGGAGTATGGCATTATAGGTTCAAGGGCAATTAAGGGGTCAACAATGGGAATTTAACATAGTCCTATTGACCAGCCCTCACATGTAATGACCAGTACATACACCTACTGGCTATCTCCCACACCTACTGAGCAACACAAGCTTACTGACCAGCACCAACATCTATTTTAGTATTTGCCTATCCCCTCAACAGTTTGTACCCCCCTACCGATTTGTAAAACTAAAAGCATCAAGGATATATAAAAAAAATGCACAGAACTTAGTCATTTCATTCATCAATTTATAATTTCTAACCTGATCTTCGCATGAGGGTCTCTAACACTGTCATCTTGTTCACGTTTCAAACCAACGGGAGTTTCTTCACTAACACGGTCTCCATATTTGCGTGGGCGAGTCTTTTTTTTCAGACAAGAGATGTGATGTAATGTAGTTCGTCGTCTTCGATAAGCTCTGAATAATTCCCTAAATCTCCGTAGTTTTGGGAGTTACATTCCTTTGAACACATGTATGTCAGAGTTACACCTTTTTATTTTGTTCAATTTCTTTATAGAAGTATCAAAACTAGACATTGCAAATATTGGATGCAGACGACACAATTTTTACTGAAAATGGGCTGTTCTAGAAACCGGAAAAGGACAGTGAGCAGTCTGTCTGGTTGTAAATTTTGTTACAAGTTGTAAAAAAAAAAAAACATTAATTATGTTTTACTTAGTTTTGGGATTACTTTTTAGTCTCCACTAAATTCCATATAAGTTTCAGATTTTCAGTATTACTTTAGCCTCGGTCATATATTTTTTTATTTTTTCCTGATTTGTTTCCGTCTCCGCTAAATTCCGGATTTGTTTCGGAATGTTAGTGTTACTTTCAGTCTCGTCCATATTTTAAAAAAATACTGCACCTTATTTTAGTCTCCGCTAATTTTTGTATTAGTTTCAGAATTTTGGTATTACATTAGCATAAGCCATAACTTTTACATTTTGTCACGGATTGTTTCAGTGTTCGCTAAATTCTGTATTTATTTCGGAATTTTAATATTACCTTTAGCCTCAGCCATATTTAAAAATTTTCCCCGACTTGTTTTTACTCTCAGTTAATTTTGCATTTGTTCGGTATTATAGTAATACTTTTAGCCAACATTTGTACTTTTTTCCGGATTTTTTCAGTCTCCGACAAATTCCGTACTAGTTTCGGAGTTTAGTATTATTTGTAGAATCGGTCATATTTTTATATTTTTCCGGACTTTTTCCGCTAAATTCCGTGACTGTTTCTTAATTTTACATCAAATTTAGTCACGGCCATTTTAGTGCTATTTTGAGTTGGCTTCTTGGTTACAGTTATGTATAACATCAGTACCATTTATGCAAATATATCGAAAATGTGAACGTAATCTAAGGTATAGGTAATGCTTTATGTATACACATCGGATATATGCATGTAGCCACTAGGTAGCATTCTGTCTAAGGGAGTTCCCTTACTCTAATTGGTTTGTAAAAAGGGTGAGTGTCTGTCTAAATTTAGGTGTTAATCTTCATTATTTCACCCCAATACTTTACATTCGACGCTTACGCATCTGTTTGTATGTATGAGTTTCTTCAGTACGTGTGGATGTTGATCAGTAGGTGTGTGTGCTGGTCAGTAGGTGTGGGTGCTAATCAGTAATACTGTATTGGTTTAGATGGCGTGGATATTGGTTAGTAGATGTCAGTGTTGGTCAATAAGACTGTGTTGGTCATCAGGTGTGGGTGCTGGTCAGTAAGACTGTGTTGGTCATTAGGTGTTTGTGATGGTCAATAGGTGTATGTGCTGGTCAGTTAATTGAGGGTGCTGATCAATACCACTGTGTATTGGTTTGTAAGCGCGAGTACTGGTCAATAAGACGGTGTGTTGGCTAGTAGATGTGGGTGTTGGTCAGTAAGACTGCGTGTTAGTCAGTACGCGTGGGAGATGGTCAGTAGGTCTATGTTAAATTCCTATTGACCCCATAATTCAATACTCCATTAGACAAATGGCTTTATTGGGTCAAAATAGTAGCCTAATGTTAAATTCCTATTGACCCTATACAGACACGTAATGTTAAACCAATGGACTAAGTTTAAATTCCCATCGACTCCAATACGGCTAGTTTGAACAAGACGGTCCCATTTGACCCTACGGTATCTCCCTATACTACTACTACTACACACACACACACACACACACTATACCAGGCCCTTGATGCCAAGTAAAGGATTGGCTCTATGAAATTCAGATAATTGATGACACGTTATTAGTCGGGCGAATTTAATAACCAATTTAATATAAAGGATGATATAGCTATTATATTTTCTCACACTCGCAATTTGAGAACGGGTATCTGATATTATTTTGGTGGCCAAGATTTTGCAACTGAAATCATTAGAAATATGTTGAAAAACTCAAAAGGTTTAAGTAGTAAAAACTGTATAGATATGTCAGAGAGAGAGAGAGAGAGAGAGAGAGAGAGAGAGAGAGAGAGAGAGAGAGAGAGAGAGAGAGAGAGAGAGAGTGTGTGTGTGTGTGTACTTACATAATTCAACGATGAATAATCCCTCATGGCGATCTTACATCATATTGTTGCCTTCCCAAGGAAGGTAAACAATCCGTATTCCAGAAGGAAAAATATAGATATGAAAATATTTACACAATGGACTTTTCATATAGCTGCTTAAATTGTCCTTTCACCTTAACCAAAAAAGAAAGACCAATTAAAATTGTTTGTTAAACTGTCTGCTCTCACACGCAGATAACACTAGAATACCTTCCTCTTCTGAATGGCAGGCACGGCTTTCAAATAAATACAGGTCGAAAGTTCTCTACCTAAAATAGCGACTACAAAAGAATAGATAAATTAGTTCAGGCAGTCAAAATAATTTGTATGTTATTTGGGTCCCCTCAAGGATTTTTATTATCCACCGGCTTTTTATAGTACTGTGCACAACTGTAGAGCAACACACTATATTTTGGATGTTTTGCCCTGTCAACTTATGAAGTTTCAATGTTTTTTTAAAGGACAAAACTTTTTTGATGGATTGAAACAAACATCGTCGTGTCCGTACAGTCGTTTGTCCTTGCCAACAATTTAATTTTCATCGAGGAGTAACTTCCCCTCGAGCTGCATTTTATATGAGATGATCCATTCACAGATTGATTTTGAGTCTTTGAGCCAACCAACCAACCAACCAACTAAGCAACAAAGCAGCTGATAGATTGTTAAAAAAGATATATAAATGAATATGAACTTTCAACTTTCAATGAGTCTTGTTTTTGAAATTCAGCTGTTCTTCTTTTGAGTTGATGTTAATGAATACTAATATTGAATTAGGAACTGAAATGGCTTTTGTTTGATTTTAACAGGATGAGTGAAATTTAGCCAGGATCAGTAAAAATTATATTATGGTGATTCTGTGGGTTAGTGAAAACAAATCCTCATTTCAAGCCCTGTAGCTATCGATTGATCGATCAATCAATTAATGATCGAAAAAGTTCAGATATGTCATGGTATATCCTGCCTGTAAATCAGAATAAATATGGTAAATCAGTATCGATGCAAAAGTAGAGTTTGCTGGATTCATACTGATTGTGCATGCAATAATGGGTCTACCCGAACACATCAAGCAAGTCTGAACCGGAGTTAAATAATATCACACTTGTATAGGTCTGAACTAAATCGCAGTTACATATCAAAGCAACGACAATCCAATTTACCGGTGGTAAACATGGTTGAATGTAAATTGATTGATATTTAAAAGATGAATGCAAAGGATAGCTGATCTATCCTCTTACAAGGGGTGGAGGTGGGAAAACCCTTGTAATGGTGCTACATAGTTGTTGGGTTTTGTTTTGTTTTGTTTTTTCACATGAGATCAGGGTTTTCATCATTCACCCGCAATCAAATATGCGTGCATTAATGTTAAGGATAATAGGGGAATAGTTAGATACCATCAGTTAAAATATGAAAGGTAAATTTGCATTGATAATAAATCAATGGGTCGGAAATATAATGTTAGGTTTTCAACTATAATTACAATACTTTAAATATAAAAAGTGGCATGCCCACACTTTAAATATACAATTTATTAATCTGTTTGTGCTTATTTATCATCACGGGTGAAATATATGGGGTATGTACAGTGAAACCTTCCATAAAGAACAATCAAAGGATCCAGTGGCGTGCTAAGGGTAAATGGCGCCCGGGGCGACAATGATGGCCCAAAGGGGCTGAATACGAAGCCCGAATTTTTATCAGCTGTTTTGGCGCCCGAAGACCTCTGGCGCCCGGGGCAATCGCCCCGTCCGTCCCCCCCCCCACCCCGTTAGCTCGCTACAGAAAGGATAAAATAATAATAATAATAATAATAATAATCTGAATTTAACGAGGATAACACATCTGATTATATGGTCCTCAATTTTTGCAACAGGTAATGTTAAAAACAATTTATTTTTTTTAAATGACTTACATACACTCACGTATGCTCGCACATGTAATCACAGATTTAAAATGGATTAATATATTAACTATAGTGGTCAACAGATACATATATGAACAAAATACTATACACAGGTATATACATTTCAGCATGTCAGAAGTCGTATATACATAGATATAATTAAACATGCACATATTATCTCTGGATACAATGATAAAATTCTGTATTCGGAGGCTTTAATATGTCATTCCAGATGGTCAAGAAAGAATTTCTTTAATGATGTTTTAAACAAAGCAAGGGAATTTGAATTACGTATCCTCAGGGTAAGGTATTCCAAAAGGTATGTGCTGATACAGTAAAAGAGCTTTTGAAATGATTGGTTTTCGACCAAGGAATCTGGAGTTCGTTGTTACCTGTTGATCAGATATTACGTTCAGTATTTGATTATCTTAGTTTAATTAGGTTAGAGATATAATATGGAGAAATATCATTTAGAGACTTATATGTCATAATTCCTTTAAAATAAAGAATACGTTTTTGTATAGGTAGCCATTGTAGACGTGAAAACAAAACATTCGAGGGAGTCGAAATAGGACGTTTCAGGATTATTCGCACGGCCATTTTCTGGAGTTTGTCAGTTCTGGATAGATTATAATTGGATGTACTTCCCCATATGGTACAGCCGTAGTCTATCAGTGGTAGTATATATCCCGAAAAATATAGTTCAAGCGACTGGGGAGGTAGAAATTTCGACAGAAATTGTAGGAGAGTTATTCTTTTGACGACAATTGCACATATGTGATCGATATGTGTATTCCAGCTGAGTTGTTGATCAATGTAGATATCAAGAAGTTTTTGATTTTTAACACTAGACACGTTTAAGCCATTTAGAGTTAGAAGTAAATCCATGTTAGTGGATAGGCGCTGTCTTGTTCCGATCGTCATACATTTCGTTTTAGATGCATTAATATGCATTCTGTTTTGTTGACACCAAACTGATATATTGTTGATGTCGATTTGAAGTTTATTTTCAATGAAGTCAAGAGATTTATCAGATGTATGCAGTGTAGAATCGTCAGCGAAAAGATCAGTGTTAGAGTGTATTGGATACAAGGCTAAGTCATTTATAAACAGTAGAAAATGAAAAGGCTATAAAAGTAGAGCCTTGAGGAACACCACTTAAAATATAACTAGAATCGGAAGTATATTTACCCGTACAAACAACATGGAGTCTGTTAGTGAGATACGACGTGAACCAAGTAACTGAGTTTGAAGAAAACTTGTAGGCTGAGTTTTTTAATGAACACCGAATGGTCAACCAAATCAAATGCTTTTTTAAAATCAAGGAAGACGGCACCAGTAAGTTCTCCCGATTCGATTGTGATTTATGGAGGAGTTGATACTTGTTTAGATATCATGAAAGATACTTGCTGGCATGTTTTTCAATAATTTTTGAAAGTACAGATGGAACAGATATGGGTCAATAGTTAGATGGGTCATTCTTTTCATTTCCCTTATGAATTGAGAATACTTTTGCTAATTTCAATGACTCTGGAAATTTACAGGAAGTGATACTACAATTAAATATTTCTTTCAATGACTCAGAGATCGATTAAGCCGACATTTTCCGAATTTAGGGGTTAATTCCATCTAGACCGGCCGATTTGTTAGTGTCTATTTTAGTGATAATATCAATAGTATCAGTTAATGTTATTAGGGTGATATTAAAACAAACATGATCGGGTACCCTTTCATTCACGAAGGGAGGAAGTTTTCTATGTTAGGTTCTGTAAAATTGGACCTGTCAAGTGTTTGGGAAATATTAGCAAGAAAAGAGGTTAAGTTGGTTTGAAATATCGTGATCATTAGTGTAACTAGTACCATTAAACTATAATTTCACATGGACTTGGAAGTATTAGTTTCGTAGAAGTTAGTACTCGCAAGTGATTCCAGATGGATCTGTTATTCAGAGTTTGAGGCGATGGTTTCTTTTAAAAAGGAGCGTTTATATTTTACAATGAGGGATTTTACTTTGTACCGCCATAAACGATAATTGGTAAACTTTTTATATTTATGAAAGTAATTTCGTTCACGTTGCGCCTCAGCGATTTAATTAGTATACCATTATGGTTCTTTTGATCGTTGAATTCTTTTGATTTGTATGGGAGCGTGTTTATTTAGGATAGTAAGAAAACAGTAGTTCCAGGTAGACAAATCATAATCCGGGTCTGTTTTAGAGAACGTTAATGAGCTAATACGTTGAGACAGTTCAGAGAGAAATTCATTTTCAGTAAATTTATTAAAGCACACGTATTGCATATAGGAGTGTCAATTGTTTTTCTTTGCGCCATGTTGCTTGCGAGTTGCACATATGGGATAGTGATTACTAATAGAGAAACAGGGTACGTTAATCTCGTAGAGGTTGTCAAGGTGGGTAGTATAGATGTGGTCAATCAGAGTACAAGTACAGACTGTTACTCTTGTTGGAACATTGATTACCTGTGTAAGGTCGCACAGTTGTATAATATGAAGCCACTGAGTGTTATTATAGGGGATTAAATCTATAGTAAAGTCTCCCATGATAATTACTTCATTGTTAAAAGTTAAAGTATGCCATGAAAATTACTTCTTTGTTAAAAGTTAAGTATGCTATTTTTAGACGGATATTCTTTCTTTACATGGAGGTATAAACTGTCAAGATGACCGCGCCAGAAATAGGAACACATCGCTAATTGTATATCCTATACAGAAATAGGAACACATCGCTAATTGTATATCCTATATGCTCACTTACAAGTCAGACCCAATTGTAAACAACATAGACCCAGATCTGCCATTGCATAATACACCAGCAAATCAGGGTCTATGTTGTTTCTTCTAGTGATTTGTTTCAACAAACAACATAGATCCAGATCGTTATGCGATGGCAGATCTGGGTTTATGGTTGTGTACAATTTTGATATGGGAGTATATACGACAACTCTCATCCCGGCTTTTCCACATAATAGAACCTGTCGTTCAAGACGAAGTAAATATTTTTTTTAAACTGACTTATATAAGTAAGCAAGTTGATGTATTCTCTATTTTAGTGCTCAAATCCTTTGTCACAATAAACAGGTAACCTCAAATAGTGACCGAGGTTACATTTACCGTCTGTATCCCGTCACATGAAGAGAATATCGTTGGCTAAGGATTTTCAAATGCAACGGATTTTTTCAGAAGTCTGAAGATACATTATTATGATCAAGGCGCTGATTCCAACGATATCATTGATGTTTGTGTTTATAATCAGGAAGACCGATCTGTCATTTTAAGCACAGCTACAATTTTCTCAAATTTTGCTACTCTATTTTGAACTTTACTACAAAATTCAGATAATGAAATATTGCCGCCCCGATTTTGCTTACACCAAAATAAAATCCAAGTTCAAAGAATCTCTCATACATCTGATCCTGTACCATATATTGAACATTTTTATTTTGTCAACATTGTACATTCATATGTCACGCTTTGCAAAGGTCAGTGGGTGAAAACACATATTACAGCTTGTAAAAAAAAGTTTACATTTAATTTAAAGTGTACAATTCAAACGGAATTGTATTTTTGGTATACTATAATAGATATTGCAGGGTAAGGGGATTCATGGCAGACAATGGATAAGTTGGTTACTTCCCCCACATCCCCTTTTTCGAAAAAGTGTATTGACCTCAGCTTCGCTTTGTTCGATATACCGCTTGAATGGGTGCACGAAACGGTCTATCAAGTCCATAACGGATTCAAGCCTCGGAATCATGCGATGTTGTTTTATTTTGTTTTAACAACTTTTAGCACATTATTGGCTATACCATGCCGAGGAAATGGGAGCTAAGTGCCTTTCTTAAGGATACATTGATGGTGCCGACCCGGGCTGGCTTGGGCGGGTATTAAAACCCGCGACCCTTGGATTATGAATTTGACGCTCTACCAACTAAGCTATATTTACTCTCCGTCATGCAAATATTTGATAATAACAACACGTGTTTGTCTCAGAATTTGTACAGCTGATGCTCACAAAAAAATCTGACAAAATACATAAATAAATAAAAAAATAAATAAATAAATAAGCACCCTAAAGCACTCATTTTTTTCATTTACTGCCTTGTAGTTAAATTTTTTGGGATACAGTTCTTCAAGTGGCTGATGATAAATGCATACGCCTTGTTCATTTTAACTTCACAGCAGTAGATACAATATTAGGAATAAATAAACAAAACAAATATGATAACATTTTTAATTTGATTTAGGAAAGAACCATATATTTAAATCAAATATTAACAATAATGTACCAAAATTTGGAAACATTTAAGAAAGAAATATAAAAAAACTTTGATGGGGAGAAATTCGGTCATAAATGGGAAGCTTATGTAGGTATAATATATAATTTTTTTTATGAATCATTTGCAAGCTACTTTAAGGTGTAAAAATTATAAGATATATAAGGGAATGTCGTCAGTTTTGACTGATTTCTTTAAGGGATTAATGTATTTGACAAGAATAAGTGAATAATTATTTGAATAGTAGTGTATTGAATGTATAACATGAATATTTTCTCTCTCATCGGTTATCTCACATATAAATTTCCTTCACCCTGTACTATAATGATTTATTTATTGAAAGGATTAGAATGAATAATAACAACCCAAACATACATTCAATTCATTATTTAAATATGTGACTGTAACAAAATCTATGTAAGGTAGTCTATGGGATGGTACCCTGGCCCACAGTGTGTGTGTGTGTGTGTGTGTGTGTGTGTGTTATTAGTCATTTCCGATTGGTGTGATAACACATTCATCTGGTTTCTTGGACGTTTTGAGGGAATTCGGTTTATAACAAAAATTGTGACCCTATATGTTAAAGATTTCATTTTTTAAAAATTGTACCTTTCATTTACATATACCTTTTAAAGACTTTTAACATCTTTAGCTTTTTTCTTGTAGTACTTCGTGTTTATGTTTATTTTCCTAATGTTTATTTGGAAGGGTTTATCTTCCTTATGTTTTGGACGGCAATTTTTTATACTGACATTTTTAGAACTTTACTTTTCGCCAGTGTTGTGCTGACGTGCCGTTAAATCCTAATACATACATTCAGTACTTGCAGTCTTATCAGAGCCAGATTACTCATACATGCATTACTTGTAGGCAGTCTTATCAGAGCCAGATTACTCATACATGCATTACTTGCAGGCAGTCTTATCAGAGCCAGATTACTCTTACATGCAGTACTTGTAGGCAGTCTTATCAGAGCTAGATTACTCTTCCGTGCAGTACTTGCAGGCAGTCTTATCAGAGCCAGATTACTCTTACATACAGTACTTGGAGGCAGTCTTATCAGAGCCAGATTACTCTTACATGCATTACTTGTAGTTAGTCTTAATAGAGCTAGATTACTCTTCCATGCAGTACTTGCAGGCAGTCTTATCAGAGCCAGATTACTCTTACATACAGTACTTGCAGGCAGTCTTATCAGAGCTAGATTACTCTTACATGCATTACTTGTAGTTAGTCTTAATAGAGCTAGATTACTCTTCCATGCAGTACTTGCAGGCAGTCTTATCAGAGCCAGATTACTCTTACATACAGTACTTGCAGGCAGTCTTATCTGAGCCAGATTGCTCTTACATGCATTACTTGTAGGCAGTCTTATCTGAGCCAGATTGCTCTTACATGCATTACTTGTAGGCAGTCTTATCAGAGCCAGATTACTCATACATGCATTACTTGCAGGCAGTCTTATCAGAGCCAGATTACTCGTACATACAGTACTTGTAGCAGTCTTATCAGAGCTAGATTACTCTTCCGTGCAGTACTTGCAGGCAGTCTTATCAGAGCCAGATTACTCTTACATACAGTACTTGCAGACAGTCTTATCAGAGCCAGATTACTCTTACATACAGTACTTGCAGGCAGTCTTATCAGAGCTAGATTACTCTTACATGCATTACTTGTAGTTAGTCTTAATAGAGCCAGATTACTCTTCCATGCAGTACTTGCAGGCAGTCTTATCAGAGCCAGATTACTCTTACATACAGTACTTGCAGGCAGTCTTATCTGAGCCAGATTGCTCTTACATGCATTACTTGTAGGCAGTCTTATCTGAGCCAGATTGCTCTTACATGCATTACTTGTAGGCAGTCTTATCAGAGCCAGATTACTCATACATGCATTACTTGCAGGCAGTCTTATCAGAGCCAGATTACTCGTACATACAGTACTTGTAGCAGTCTTATCAGAGCTAGATTACTCTTCCGTGCAGTACTTGCAGGCAGTCTTATCAGAGCCAGATTACTCTTACATGCAGTACTTGCAGGCAGTCTTATCAGAGCCAGATTACTCTTACATGCAGAACTTGCAGGCAGTCTTATCAGAGCCAGATTACTCTTACATGCATTACTTGCAGGCAGTCTTATCAGAGCCAGATTACTCTTACATACAGTACTTGCAGTCAGTCTTATCAGAGCCAGATTACTCTTACATGCAGTACATGCAGGCAGTCTTATCAGAGCCAGATTACTCTTACATGCAGTACTTGCAGGCAGTCTTATCAGAGCCAGATTACTCATGCATACAGTACTTGCTGGCAGTCTTATCAGAGCCAGATTACTCTTGCATACAGTACTTGCAGGCAGTCTTATCAGAGCCAGATTACTCTTACATACAGTACTTGCAGGCAGTCTTATCAGAGCCAGATTGCTCTTACATGCATTACTTGTGGGCAGTCTTATCAGAGCCAGATTACTCATACATGCATTACTTGTATGCCGTCTTATCAGAGTGAGATTACTCTTACATACAGTACTTGCAGGCAGTCTTATCAGAGCCAGATTACTCTTGCATACAGTACTTGCAGGCAGTCTTATCAGAGCCAGATTACTCTTACATACAGTACTTGCAGGCAGTCTTATCAGAGCCAGATTGCTCTTACATGCATTACTTGTGGGCAGTCTTATCAGAGCCAGATTACTCATACATGCATTACTTGTATGCAGTCTTATCAGAGCCAGATTACTCTTACATACAGTACTTGCAGGCAGTCTTATCAGAGCCAGATTGCTCTTACATGCATTACTTGTGGGCAGTCTTATCAGAGCCAGATTACTCATACATGCATTACTTGTATGCAGTCTTATCAGAGCCAGATTACTCATACATGCATTACTTGTATGCAGTCTTATCAGAGCCAGATTACTCTTACATACAGTACTTGCAGTCAGTCTTATCAGAGCCAGATTACTCTTACATGCAGTACATGCAGGCAGTCTTATCAGAGCCAGATTACTCTTACATGCAGTACATGCAGGCAGTCTTATCAAAGCCAGATTACTCATGCATACAGTACTTGCAGGCAGTCTTATCAGAGCCAGATTACTCTTACATACAGTACTTGCAGGCAGTCTTATCAGAGCCAGATTACTCTTACATACAGTACTTGCAGGCAGTCTTATCAGAGCCAGATTGCTCTTACATGCATTACTTGTGGGCAGTCTTATCAGAGCCAGATTACTCATACATGCATTACTTGTATGCAGTCTTATCAGAGCCAGATTACTCATACATGCATTACTTGCAGGCAGTCTTATCAGAGCCAGATTACTCATGCATACAGTACTTGCAGGCAGTCTTATCAGAGCCAGATTACTCTTGCATACAGTACTTGCAGGCAGTCTTATCAGAGCCAGATTACTCTTACATACAGTACTTGCAGGCAGTCTTATCAGAGCCAGATTGCTCTTACATGCATTACTTGTGGGCAGTCTTATCAGAGCCAGATTACTCATACATGCATTACTTGTATGCAGTCTTATCAGAGCCAGATTACTCTTACATACAGTACTTGCAGGCAGTCTTATCAGAGCCAGATTACTCTTGCATACAGTACTTGCAGGCAGTCTTATCAGAGCCAGATTACTCTTACATACAGTACTTGCAGGCAGTCTTATCAGAGCCAGATTGCTCTTACATGCATTACTTGTGGGCAGTCTTATCAGAGCCAGATTACTCATACATGCATTACTTGTATGCAGTCTTATCAGAGCCAGATTACTCTTACATACAGTACTTGCAGGCAGTCTTATCAGAGCCAGATTGCTCTTACATGCATTACTTGTGGGCAGTCTTATCAGAGCCAGATTACTCATACATGCATTACTTGTATGCAGTCTTATCAGAGCCAGATTACTCTTACATGCGTTACTTGCAGGCAGTCTTATCAGAGCCAGATTACTCATACATGCATTACTTGCAGGTAGTCTTATCAGAGCTAGATTACTCTTACATGCAGTACTTGCAGGCAGTCTTATCAGAGCCAGATTACTCTTACATGCATTACTTGTATGCAGTCTTATCAGAGCCAGATTACTCTTACATAAAGTACTTGCAGTCAGTCTTATCAGAGCCAGATTACTCTTACATGCAGTACATGCAGGCAGTCTTATCAGAGCCAGATTACTCTTACATGCAGTACTTGCAGGCAGTCTTATCAGAGCCAGATTACTCTTACATACAGTACTTGCAGGCAGTCTTATCAGAGCCAGATTACTCTTGCATACAGTACTTGCAGGCAGTCTTATCAGAGCCAGATTACTCTTACATACAGTACTTGCAGGCAGTCTTATCAGAGCCAGATTACTCTTACATACAGTACTTGCAGGCAGTCTTATCAGAGCCAGATTACTCTTGCATACAGTACTTGCAGGCAGTCTTATCAGAGCCAGATTACTCTTACATACAGTACTTGCAGGCAGTCTTATCAGAGCCAGATTGCTCTTACATGCATTACTTGTGGGCAGTCTTATCAGAGCCAGATTACTCATACATGCATTACTTGTATGCAGTCTTATCAGAGCCAGATTACTCATACATGCATTACTTGCAGGTAGTCTTATCAGAGCCAGATTGATCATACATGCATTACTTGCAGGCAGTCTTATCAGAGCCAGATTACTCTTGCATACAGTACTTGCAGGCAGTCTTATCAGAGCCAGATTACTCATACATACAGTACTTGCAGGTAGTCTTATCAGAGCCAGATTACTCTTACATGCAGTACTTGCAGGCAGTCTTATCAGAGCCAGATTACTCTTACATGCAGTACTTGCAGGCAGTCTTATCAGAGCCAGATTACTCTTACATGCAGTACTTGCAGGCAGTCTTATCAGAGCCAGATTACTCATACATGCATTACTTGCAGGCAGTCTTATCAGAGCCAGATTACTCTTACATACAGTACTTGCAGTCAGTCTTATCAGAGCCAGATTACTCTTACATGCATTACTTGCAGGCAGTCTTATCAGAGCCAGATTACTCTTACATACAGTACTTGTAGGCAGTCTTAACAGAGCTAGATTACTCTTCCAAACGTGAGTGAAAGCGAATCATGATTAAGAGGCATTTATTATTTATTGTATTTATTTCATGGTAAAATGTCCCATAGGGAAAAATGTCCCATAGGGAAAAAGGTTCTATATTATCTGGGGAGCGTTTTGGAGGCACGAACCAAACGGGTCTGCGATGACCGAGGGTTCGTGACCTATAAACATGTTTTTAAATATTATTTTTTTCAATAGCAAATAGCCGGTCGAACCTTGGCCAAGCGAAGCCCATCGCCGCTGTGATGTACTGTTGTACCTGCTTTCGTATTCTCCTCAGCGAAAGTCAAAACAGCTTCCGGTGTCATCATTCGTTAGATTGTCGTGGATGTAAGTGTTGCATAAAATTACACTTAAATATACAAACCAAGGAAAGCGATGTCATTTTAAAATGATAAAAATATGAATATATGATTTCAAAACATTGTTTCGAAACAACATTATCCAGCGAAGAGTGATCTAGTTGTCGTTCTCTCTCAAAATGTAACGTACATTAACGAACACGTCCAAAATATTAATATGGTTCAATTTGGAAAAAGACTGAATTTGTAAATTTGTACAACCTATTATGGAAACCTATTTAGACTACAGAAGCGAGCCACTTATATCAACAACAACAACAACAACAAAGATCTGATTGAATTCCGTAGAATGTGCCGTATTGCCGTCGCGCGGTGTCAGTCACTACACTGTATGCACATGACGTCACAAATTTAAGTCAACTGCGCTCTGTAGGCTGTTTCTGCTGTTAGTTTTCCGTCTATTTAATGAGCCAAACTTGAATCAGACGTGTATATGGAACTTTTATGTAATATTTGTAAACGAAACAGTACACGTTATCTGCCAAAATGTAACTAATTCCTAACTGCTATTACAAATGTCAGCTTAGATTTTACTGATATGTATATGAAATATTAAAAACATTTTCACGCTGCTTGCTGCTGTTCTCTTGTTTCGGGAAATGTCGTTCATCTTTACTCTGGCTTGGTCCTGTGAGATTTCACGGAGCCACGAGAGAGCCTGGTTGAATGAGACTAGTTTACGGGTGAAGATATCTCGAGTCAGAATTATGATGAACTTTGCTGATAATGATTAATTAATATAGTTTTTCTTTCAAAGACGCCATATTTGCTCCGCACATAAAATAAAAATTTATAGCGTTATATAATTATTGAATGGTAACGTTTTTTCTTCAGCGACATGTTTCGTGCTTGTTTCCACGGAGACTCACCAGTCCACCATCTTGCAACGTTCACATAACCGAGTGTAAGAGTTGGTTTAATTTTGGTCGGAACAATATGCTATTACAACAAAGGTTTCTAAGTGCAGCGAAATATGACCAGAGGTAGACATGTATATGGAAGTTTTATGTTGTATTTGTAAACAAAACAGCACGCGTCTAAACACATCTCCGATCGCACTTATTCTCTCAATGTTGATCACGTCAAGGACGCAGCGTATGTTTCGACCAAGGTGAACGAAACAATGCATAGAGTGCATTGTAACGAAGGCATTGTATCAAGGGGGTAATACGGGCAAAAGCAAATAAATTATGGAGATACTTAGGAGAATAATGACGTATAGAGACAATGTAATTAAATAAAGAAGTTATTTTTTCAAGATATCAGAGCGATTAATGTTTTTCTTTCTTTTTTTTTTTTTTTGTTATCTCGTTTTCATACTGAACTACTTTGTCTAATAGAAAGTGTATTCAATTAGACTATCAAAAGTAGAGCTTTTGTGTGTGTTTATAAAAAACAAAAACCAAGGTATGTCTATATTCGTTATACGGATGTCTGCCACTTTATTCGTTATACGGATGTCTGATGTGAAAGATGACGTATAGTTTACTTATTTATTAACAACAAGGAACAATGTAGGGGTATATCCGTATCATCTTAATAAATGCTAGATAATCAATATAGTCCACGATACAGCCTTCCCGTGGGTCCGCTCGATTGTGCTAAAGAGAAGGTCAGAAGAATATTTAGCGTTTAGAAAAAAAATGCAATTTTTACATATAATGAGAATCTAATTTACTCTGTGATTTGATAGCTGTAATAAATCAATGACACAATTATAAATATGTTGCTTGAAAGGAAGGAAACCAATTATGAAAATGTTTGTCAAGATATCAATAGGCCATATTTTGTGGATGAGGCGAGCAACTTTGGAGTGCAGTCATGTTCAGACGGTGAACAGAAAGTGTTTGCATTGAAGTTTGCAAACAACATGTAAATATATTTAAGCTTCGTTTTCACTATTTAACTACGATTTCATGTGGAGTTCAAAGGTCAAAATATCGAGTCTATTTTGTACATATGGGTATGAGCAGGTGTCACAAGGTTTCATACTGAGATTAATATTTCGTATTACCTATTTACATACCCAGGTGATAAATATAAAGCAGCGAACGAGTAAACAACGTAGAGTAGCTTTATATATGATCATACATTTCATGTATCAACTCAAGGACAAACGAATTCTGCGTGCAGCTCAATGTACAGTACACATCTGACCTTTCACCCTGCCATACAATCGTAGTTAAATGGTACCTACCTAAAACGTTGGCGAGGGTAAGGCAGTATGGAATAGTTGGTATTATAGATTCAGGCATGTGTAGATTAAAGGTGTACTTCAGCTTTATCTACAAAAACTTTCTCTATTTCGTCCCCTTTTTGTTATCCTCTGAACCTGTCTACTCAAGAAAATATGTGACTCCCAGTCCGTCTACTCAAGGAAATCTGTGATTCTCACTCCATCTACTCGTGAAAATCGGTGATTCCCACTCCACTCCTTCTACTCAAGAAAATCTGTGACTTTCATTGTCTAATTAAACGTGTAACGCACTGAAGTAGGAAATTATAAGTTTCAGGTAACAAGTAGACAAAATCTATACTTTTAGCAGGAAAGATGGATGAAAATCGCATGACCATTCAAGTACTGAAAATTAAACCAAGTAAGGTTATATGGTGTGGGCTTTCAGTTTTGACATCTGGAATCGCTTCGCTCCACGATGAAGTATATAAACTCAGGAAAATTATGTGCAAAGTACTAAATCAAGAGCAGTGGAAGAGATTGCAGACGTAATAGAATATGCCAAGGAAAAGCCATAACAATAAAAATGGATGTAATCATCAACAAGGATCAATACACTCAGTGAACACTTGAATGCATATGGTAGACTCATTAACCTTCACCTTTGAACTTGCCGTCGTTTTGCGAAAGGATAGTAAGAAAAAAATAAAAAAATAAAAAAATAAAAAATAAAAGCAACAACCTCGTCGATATCAGAATAAACACCGAAGGCTGAATTTTATGGAAGCTCAAAAATTGTTGTTGCAAAGCATTTAATACGTTGTGCGAATAATTTACTGCCATTTGAATCAAATGACTCAAACATTCAATCAAAGACGTATATTTGTATACTTTTTAGGAGTCAGTTGTTACATCTCTCTCTCTCTCTCTCTCTCTCTCTCTCTCTCTCGGGAGTCGTGGTAGCTCAGTAGGACTTGCAATGCAAGGGTCACGGGTTCAGTACCCGCGCAGGCCAGCCCAGGTCGGGTGTCTCGTTGTGCCCATGGGATCAGTGGCGGCACGAGGGGTGGGGGTGGGTGGATGGGGGTGGGGTGGGGCAATAGCTTCCGTACGCCAGGCGAAGGGGGGCGCAGTCGGGAGTTTTTGTTCTTGTTTTTTCTTTTTGCAGCTGAAATTTTCATAGTATTTCACCTTCACTTTAGTATTACTAGGGCAATTTTTCACAAAACGTATATTTAGGAAGGGGGGGGGGCAGCTAACATAAAACGGTTATCTGTAAAAAGTAGGGGCGCCACTAAAGAACATTGCCCCCGGGCGCCTCGAACTCTCGCGCCGCCACTGCACGTGATAGGCACATAGCTCCCATTTCCTCGGCATGATACGGCCAATAATGTGCTAAAAGTGCATTAAAAGCAATCAACCAACTTTCTCTCTTTCACTCACAAATATTTTAAGTATAGTTATTGTTTTGCGGTAATTCTATTTTCAGGCAGTTCACGATGATCTTTTGTGCGCGAATATGTGTTTTGTTAAAGTTTAACTAAAGCAGTCTGCTTCTATAAATATCATCACTCCGCAAAGTCATAATTGCGCCAAATAGTAAAATAATCTGGGGTACATGATTCATATGACCTCGCAATTGTATAACTGATCTGAATAGTCAGATATCGACTTTAAAGTTACTAAGCGAGCCCTTTCAAACAATTTTCTAATCAGATTAATATTCTGCTATGTTCCAAGAAAAAAAAACAACAAAGCAAATGTGATTCTTCCTGATAGCTAAGGTTATTTATTTAGAGTGCCAAAGTACCGAGATGTCGGAAACATATTAGCCGATATATGTCCCTCGAAACGTGGTGTGATGTGAGACCAGTACTTAAAACTATATTTTCAACACCATCACGCATCACGCATAGCTGGATAACCGCATATACTCGCGTATAGGTCCAAGCCAACTGCAAACAACATAGACCCTGATCTAATAATTCAGGCAGATATGGGTCTATGTTGTTTGTTGTACTGATTAATCAGGACAAACAACTTAGACCCAGATCTGCTGTCGCATGATGCGACCGCAGATCTGGGTCTATGCTTTTTGCAGTTTGATGAGACTTATATACGATCATATACGGTAATATAACTGCGATGACCACTTGTTTCAAACACAATGGTTTATATTATGCACTTTGCATACTTTGAAAAATGTTCGAAATAAATATGGTTTAAACTAAATTAATGCCTTTCGTCAACTGTCGGTGCATACTTTTTAATGAATTTCAAAAAGCCATCTTGATAAAGACGCAGTTTCAATTCAAATCGACAGAGAATATGTTCTAGCAAGCAGAATATTAAAGCGGACATTATATATATATATATATATATATATATATGTATATAATTGGGGAGCCGCGATAGCTCAGTTGGTAGAGCGTCGGACTCCAAGGGTCGTGTATCCTGTACCCGCCCTGCTGAGCCCGGGTCGGCAGCTTTGATGTGTTGTCTTTGGGAAAACATGGGCGTCCGCAGGGGGTGGGGTGAGGGGCTACTCCCCTGGATTATTAAAAAATCCATTGTGCAGTATATATATATATATATATATATATATATATATATATATATATATATATATATATATATATATCTGTAAGCCTGCGATAAGATTTTTTTTAAAAACCCAAAATATTAAACCACCCAAATCCGACTGTGGGAGCTTGCCTCTCCCCTTGACCCTATTGGCATTACTTTGAAGGTTCGTCCCTTTGATTTTGGCTTTGCCCTGCCCAAACTCCAACCCCCTGGAAAAATTCCTGCGGACGCCCACGTTGGGAAAGGCACATAGCTCCTGTTTCCTCGGCATGATACAGCCAAATAAAGCGCTGAAAGTGCCGTTGAAAACCAACAATCAACAACAACTGCTTATCAAACATTTGATAGTCACTGATCAATCGTTTCTCTATCCTGCTCAAATGACTATGTCAGTTATAAATGCCATTTTAAATCATAGTTTAGTGCAATTGACTAAAATTCCTCTATGTTAGCGTGTCTGATGAGTAATGAACCTGATGACATCCTGTAATGATAAGGACAAAAAAATAATTGAGCTTAAATGTGTTATCAATAGAGAACAAAATATTCTTAAACTCAACATTAATGTTGAACCATATGACGAAAATAAGTGTGAGTCATAATATAAATGAACTTACATACCAGTTAATACATGATGATGAAGGCATATGAATAGACAAAGTTTGTACTTATAGTAGTGAAGGTCAGTGACAACTGGGCCAAGAAAGCCATGACTTATAGCCATTTAATAGAGTAGGAAACGAAGATAACAAGTAACCCTCTCATGTCAGCTTTAAAATACCGTCTATAGTCGCTTATAAGTCGAGTCCAACTGCATACAACATAGACCCTGATCTGCCTTCGCATAATGCGCCGGCAGTTCAGGGCCTATGTTATTTGTTCTACTGATTACTCCTAATAAACTGCATTGACCCAGATCTGCCGACACATTATGCAACGGAAGATCTGGGTCTGTGCAGTTTGCAGTTGGACTCGACTTATAAGCGAGTATAGACTGTATATAAATTTGATGCCAAATTCTGGTATAGAGCTATATTTCACAGTGACGGGTGAAATGTTATAGTTGTGGGTTTTTTTTTTTGTTTTGGGGGATTTTTTTTCGTCAGTTGAAGTATGTTATCATGAAGATGTGACCTCCCATTGCACGTGGTTCCCAAACATACTTTGCTTTTCATCGAGGAACTTACTCACTTGTACGACAATCATTTGGACCTATTTATGCAGACAAAGAAGAGTTTATGTCAACACGGATGTCCACATAAGTACAGCGTATCTAGATGTGAACAATCTGAAGGTTGAATGCATACAATGCAACTTATCAGAAGACAATATAATTCATTTGTTTTGCTTTTGCTAAGTATATATTCTTTTACATTGCACAAAAAGGAGAAAAAGAAAGCACCGTTACAACATTGTAATATGCTGCCCTATCGGTATTATGGGGTTAATAAGAGAGGTGTCTGTAAGCATTACCCTTTGGTCCAAGTTTTTGTTTTGTTGACATCAATTTGACTGACTTAGACCCACCCACCCCTTTCAATTCTCCAATTAGGTACTTTGCCACACCCATCACCGTCCTTCCTGACTCCGACCCTCGGTCTATCCTAAAATCCTAATGTCAAAGTAAACTGACACAGTTTTATACGGTCCCAGATATATACAAATGCCAATGCCTGTTCTAACGTCGTGCACGATACTGAGTATCAAAGTGTACACTAGTGTTTCGAGATTAATTGGCGTCATATTTGGCCATATGCAAATATTGATAGCATACTTAAAATCTTATGACCAAGCACTCATCTGACCTGATAATGCCTTTTATAGAAGTTATAAAAAAAGCCGAACAAACGCAGTGATATTTCCCTGGGCCGCTGCGTATCACCATGAGTGACATTCGTCGCGGGGCGAAGAGAGAGAGAGAGAGAATTCAATCCAAAAGTATTCATAAGCTGAAGATCGTCCTAGAGAATGTTTAATTAGAATATAGGTTTTATGTAAATAAAATTTTACCAAGCCTTTCTAACAAGCATTGGCATTAGTTAAAATCGCATCACGTGACGCAGAAAACAAGAAATTATTATTAGTTCATAACTCCAGAAAGGAGCTACTTTCACTAAGGCTTTTCCAGGTTTCTATAGGCCGTTTTGTGGCGACCTGTTATCCAAGTACATCAGAGGACGCCAAAATATCGTCTTCAGATGTTCTTGGATGTTCACGGTAGTAAACGCCTAAGCGTCTAGAGTTAATCTCAGAACAACAATCATGGCGCATCACATTTGGCATGTTCCGCCATCTTTTTTCTCTTTACTTCCGCTTTAGAGGTGGTGTGAGTTCTTAGCGCAAGAACGATGTTCGCAAACAATGTTTTTGTCTTTAGGGCGAGAGGAACCACGAGAACATTGATTGTTTGCTTGTCAACAACTGTCTCGCCCAAAGATGCCCTATATTTAGTCAATAGCCACATAACGATACATGTACACATTTGTAAACAAGGCCTCAAAGATACAAGACATAAAATAGTTTGTTTTTGGTCGCAAAAATACACCACTAAGAGTACAATGCAAAATCTTCATAAATCGACGACATATTTCAAATTGGACGGTGTCGAATATTTACACGGTAAAATTATTATTATTATTATTATTATTATTATTATTATTAAAAGAAATTAATGTTCCTTCCTTTCAAACGAGGGTAAGAAATGTATGACAAGAATACTCATTTTAAATATTTGTGGAAATTATCATACACTGTAACACTGTCATACACTGTAACACTGTCATACACTGTAACACTGGATTTAGGATAGATAGTGTAGATACATTTTACTGCTAAACTGGGAATAATTTTAAAAACATTTTGATAAATTGTAATGAAATCGTCCACTTTTCGCGGAAATTGATTTTTGACATAATTACAATTTTATAACCTGCAAAATGTATGACAAAAACATCTAATGCTAGACTGTTCATGGTAGTCCCGAAAGTAAACATGCAAATAATAATAATAATAAAAAACATCTAATATTAGACTGTTCATGGTAGTACAACATCTAATGCTAGACTGTTTATGGTAGTCCTGAAAGTTAACATGCAAATAATAAAAACAAACATCTGATCCTAGACTGTTTATGGTAGTCCTGCAAGTAAACATGCAGATAATAATTAAAAAAAAAAAAAAAAAAAAAAAACAACATCTGATCCTAGACTGTTTATGGTAGTCCTGAAATTAAGCATGCAAATAAAAAAATAATTAAAATAACATCTAATCCTAGACTGTTTATGGTAGTCCTGAAAGTAAACATGCAATTAATAAAAAAAACCCCCAGCATCTAAATGCTAATCGAATCTTTGGTTAATAGGTGCAGCCACTTTAATTATAAGTATTTGTTCACATGTTTCTAAAACAATTATATCAATAGCATACTTTACAAGTTTTAAGTCCCACTATGTAGTCTTAGGCAAAAGATAAAATTCAAAAATTTCAAGCCTTGCGTTGTAGTAACCGGTTTTAGTTTGCAATTTTAAAATACAGTGTGAACTTTGCTTCACCAACATTAGTAACATGTTGTGACTGAATGTATACATTTTCAAATTTTGAACTGGACTACAATGTTAGCTTCTCATACTTTTGGCTACAGTTTCGGATGAGACAGTATAATACTTACGGGCTTCATCCATTCCAAAAAGCAAATTACCAGAGAAGTTATATTAGAAGTTTAATTAAAAAATCATAAGAGAGTTACAAAGACTGAAGACTGGTCAATTTACTAATATTTAAATGTTTTAACAGATTAGCTCTGAAAACATCACAGAAAAACTTGCGAACTTGAAATGAATCTCATTAAAACTGACTCTGGTGATAACATTTAGCATTAGGGTCAGTAAGTTGTAATGGTATTATAGACCACACACTTGTTCCCACGCACGAGTACGTGCGAAGTCGTTCCTTTCCACAGAATAAACATAGGATATGGTAAGTAAACATATACTACAGTATCAAACTGTAAATCGTTCCGGAGTCTAGTTATAATTAGCAGTTTCATTCTGGTCCATTTTCCGCATTAACCAGAGGGATAGTCAATCCACCCCTCCTCAATTCCAAACAATAAAATCCCTTCATACATTTTAGCTGTCACGTCAAGAGCACGTTATTACAAAAGAGATTTTTTAAAAAGTACCATCACCTCAATCGGTATTCTGGGATATCCGTTCCAATGCTACTTACAGAATAGTTGTCTGTTTATATCGAATTTGTAGTATTTGATAACACATTCTGAATAGGGCAGTGCACAAGCTTTGTAACTAATTGTTTATTTGAGATGAAAGGAAAAGGGAATCATCTACTACCCGATAAACAATACGAAAAATGTGTTTATCAGATAATGTCATTCATGGAACTTAAATCCAATAGAAGTTATTTCCAGTACTGGATTTCTACTGACTGATGATACTTTCAATTTAATTTTTTAATTTTATTTTTCCGAAGCTTCAAGTTTTCAAAATATATGCCTCCAGAGGCAGTCGGATGGATTTGATGAAAAGAACTATGAAACCATATAGGAGGCGATGAAATAGCTAGTCGAGAATATTGACAAAGTTAAAAATGTATTCAACTGAAAACGCTTGCAAGAGCTTTGATAGATTATAGTCGGCATTGTAGCATTTTATTTGTTCCATATGTATGACTGAGACAGACCTTTCCAGTACCAAATTAAAGAAGATTAAAAAGTTCTTTTTGACCATTATGGGGATTCATATGTCTAAAAGGTCAAAAAGAAAGGTGAACATTGATGAAAAAGAGCACCTCAATCAGCAAGACAGGACACTCAATGAAGGTGCTTTAGAACGTACAGAATATCCAAGAAGTCTGCACCAAACTGTTTCTAAGTATACCGAATCAGAGGGGAATTTCCCTAGTGACGGAACGACATTTCAGCTGCAGAATAAAGAAAAAGACGAAGTTTCCTGTTGTGACTTCGCTGTTTCGACTGATGAACACCTTTTCGAAGAATTCATCGATCTTTCAGATAATAGCAGGACAAACTTCGACTTGAGAAGATGGTCTGAGGGTGAGCACATTGTTGTATGCAGAGAGCACTTAGGGGGCAATAAAACCAGTTATTCCACGAAAGAGGGGTCTAGATATGGACATCAATCGGTTATTTCGATGCAACGTGGAAAACATGCTGGAAGACACGTCCCACACGCGGTTCATTCGTGCACTGGACAACAATGCACTTTGATTCCTGGAACGGTTACTGAATCTGAGGACAGTAATTATAAGCAAGCGATTAGAGCTTCAACAAGCGACCCAAAATTTCGACCATGGACAGCGAAAGGGCAGAGACTGTTCTTTCAAAGCAACACCACTACAGAAAAAGATATTTCGTACGAGTATCCGGAGAAAAATCAGGACAAACGTGGTTCGTCAGATGTAAATTTTGTCTTCGTTACCAATGATGGGACAAAACTGGAGTCTGCATCTAGTTTAGTTCCTACGACTGACACACTACGATCCGAAGAAAGTAATGAACCAGCAAAGATAAAAGACATAGCACGTTATGAACATAGAAAAAATATTGAATCCATATCTACAGAGAACGAATTTTCTGTTTCAGGTGAAACGGAAAGAAAACATCGAAAAAAGAGGTCAAGATTTAAGCCTGTAGGTTATAAGGTGAACGTAAAGGTTAATCCACTCTCAGACATCGTGGACATTTCCTTACCAGGGCACGTGCTGGGTACTTGGAACTAAATCATGATTCAAAGTAAAATTATTCCAAGAGGACAGACATGGAGACATTAGGTATTGTAAACAATCTACATCCAAAGTATGTACGAGAAGGAGCATGGTTACAAAAGTATTTAATTTAAAATCATATTGTGTTACTTATGACATACGTAACCACGTATTTTACATTTTAAATGTTTCTTTCCAGTTAAACACTGGTCGAAAAAAAGAAACATTCTTTCTACTCAAGCAGTCAAGTTTTATATGTGTACAAACTAGGAATCCCAAAAGCACGACTGTTAAAATATGATCTTGTTCACAAGTTGAACTGTATATTATTAGTTTAAATAAGTGTATATTGATCTGATCAGGTCGTCATGCATGTGACAATTCATAAACACTATTCTTATTTCCACTATTTTATGACTGTAACATTGTCATGATGTCATAAATCACTGAAGAGTAAGGTACGATGTGACCAAATGGTACCGAGACTTTCGCCCCATGTACGTTTCGGCCCAAGACATTTCGCCCCACTTCATGGACGTACCTGGACGTTTCGCCCCATGGACGTTTCGGCCCAAGACATTTCGCCCCACTTCAATGGACGTTTCGGCCCAAGACATTTCGCCCCACATTCAGTGTACATTTCTACATTTCTTAACTATCATTCCCAACAAATATGTTTACCCTTCATATTAAAGTGCATGTAGTTAAGCGGCATTTCGTTTGATCTTTGCACATACTAGTTGTCATCTTGAATTATTCTGAGACTTCTGTAGGCGAGATTAAAGAACGTGTCGCTGGTTGAGAAACTTACTCGCGTAAACACCAGGCATTTCCTTGAAGTTTGTTTTTGAAATTCAGCACCAACACCTTACTGAAATGCTGTGCCAGAATGTATGGCCCATGTTAGACCGATCAACATTAAAGCTGGACTGAGACCTCATCTTTTTCTATTACACACCAAGTACATGCCATTTGTTTCTTTCTTGATTAAAAGATTATGCCTTTGAACTCTTCTGGACTTATTTTAAACAATAATATCAGAATTGTAAATCAAACAAAGAAGAAAACATTGAACTCCTTTTTTGCAAATGACCATCACCAAAAAAGGACTTTCATCAGTTTTCGTAACTGCGAAAATAAAAATATCGCAGTATAGAAAATAATGATCACTGTAAACGATAGATTCATTTTCTGATCAGCCTTAGTACATAAACGAAGAAAAAGGGGAAAATATTGTCAGATATAATGACAGGCTGAATGTAAATCTAACAAATTGAAATGGGTCTGTCAAATAGTCTAAGTATAAGCCTATTCTTCTTCATCTTTTTAGTATTATTATCATTATTACTATCTTATTCTGATATGAGGATAACTTGTCTTACTATCTCTTATTTTCTATACTATCACGATACATGAAGAAAAGACTTGTTTCAAACATAATTATAATTTCAAAAGAACACCGTTTTAAACGAACATAATTATTTATTAAACGATGTCATGGTCCGAAACGACCATTGAAGTGGGGCGAAATGTCCATTGAAGTGGGGCGAAATGTTTATTGAAGTTGGACGAAATGACCATTGAAGTGGGGCGAAATGACCATTGAAGTTGGGCGAAATGTCTTGGACCGAAACGTCCATGGGGCGAAACGTCCCTGATTCGACCAAATGTATATCAAAGTCTTAGCTAGACACTTTTCGAAAGGTACGATGTGTCCAAATGTACATCAAAGTCTTAGCTAGACACTTTTCGAAAGGTACGATGTATCCAAATGAACATCAAAGTCTTAGCTAGACACTTTTCGAAAGGTACGATGTGTCCAAATGTATATCAAAGTCTTAGCTAGACACTTTTCGAGCAGTTTATAGAATAAAATCGTCTTATTTCGTCATGTAATATACAGTCTTGAATTTATGCTTTTCTCAAAAGAAGTTTATGAAACTAACAGAATTTTTAAAATTTTTTTGCTCCGCATGACTCACATAACATTGAAATAATTAAATGTTTCCAGACATCCGTGTTACACAGGCTGTCTTTTTTTTCTCAGCAAAGTCCAACTTAAAAGGATATTTGAACACCGATTACTCTGTTATTTGTAGACATATTTGGATGAAATAAAGGGCATTTGATAGGTTGGCAATATTATTAGAAAATAGTGTCATGGAACTGAGATTAAAAGTCCCTATTTTTAGCAATGTCCTTAAAGGCACCTCCAGTTGAAAGAAAAACAGTATGTTTTCGAAAATCTGACTCCGTTCCTTAATATAGGATTTTGTTTGATCATACTGACATACTTTTAAAACAAAATAGGAACAAAAATTACTCTAATATCATTGTTAAAATGTGAACATTTCAAATCATAAATGTAAAAGTCTTTTGTACTGAATATGGATTGATTTCGTCAAACTTGAGATCGAAAATCTGACTCCGTTCCTTAATATAGGATTTTGTCGATCATACTGACATACTTTTAAAACAAAATAGGAACAAAAATTACTCTAATATCATTGTTAAAAAGTGAACATTTCAAGTCATAAATGTAAAAGTCTTTTGTACTGAATATGGATTGATTTCGTCAAACTTGAGATGTAATATCCTTATTTTTCCAAAGAAGCTGATATTCAATAATTTACCATTCTTACCTTAAGATCTTTTAACTAATAGACATGTTACCACTATAATCATTCCTTAGATATAATAACAAGACTTACCGTACAGCGGGTTATTATATTGGATTATTATAGTGGATTTAACAAGACTTCCCTCTACAAGGGGTTATTATAGTTGCTGTAAGAGTTAGCGGATTGGAATTTAAAAAGTATTTTAAACAGTTTTAGCGATTAGTAATTAAGACAAGATTGATCTGACAGATGATTTTATATTTGTTGTCAATGATGGGGACAAAACTAGATTATGCAGCTGATATAAAATGGGACTTACAAATCATCAGAACATCATAATGGATCTGGAAACAACACAAACACAGTATTTATGATAGAAACAGAGAAAAAAAATTGTTTACACCCGTATTTACGAACGATTATTATCTTGTGAGTCACAATGAAAGAAAGTGTCAAAATTAAGCCTGGAGATAATAACGTTAATGTCCCATCATGCCACTATCTACCATCATAGAAATTTCTTTGCTGCGCTTATGCTCAGTAAATTGGAGCCAAATTATGACTTATGAGAAAATTAGTAAGAAAGGAGAGACCATATGCAACAGTAAACCATTTACCTTTAAAATTGTTTTTCTTTTACTGAGCATGGACAAGGATTTGAGCAAACAGTACGTTTTTTCCATTTTTGACCTAAAACTCACATTTTTAATTTTTCTTTCTGGTCAACCATAAGCCACATAGAGTATGATATACTTTGTGGACAAACTATCAAGACTGGTTTGCTTAATATACATGAAGAGTTGTTTTACTATTGTTTTGTGAAAAAAAACAATGTACAAGATGAACACAGAACTAAGTTTATTAATCCCAATTATCTACATGCATATTAAATGGCACATAAAACAATTCATTATCTACCTGCATATTAAATAGTGCATAAAACAATTCATTATCTACATGCATATTAAATAGCACATAAAACAATTCATAATCTACATGCATATTAAATGGCACATAAAACAATTAATTATCTACATGCATATTAAATGGCACATAAAACAATTAATTATCTACATGCATATTAAATGGCAGATAAAACAATTAATTATCTACATGCATATTAAATGGCACATAAAACAATTAATTATCTACATGCATATTAAATGGCAGATAAAACAATTAATTATCTACATGCATATTAAATGGCAGATAAAACAATACATAGAATGAGTTTTAATCTAAGAGAGTTTAATATTTTCATATTATTATATACCACATGACACACACTTTACACTATATACCACATCACACACACTTTACACTATACACCACTTGACACATACTTTACATTATATACCACATCACACTTTACATTATATACTACATCACACACACTTTACACTATATACCACACATGCTTTACACTATATATCACATCAGACACACTTTACACTATATACCACTTGACACATACTTTACATTATATACCACATCACACTTTACATTATATACTACATCAGACACACTTTACACTATACACAACTTGACACATACTTTACATTATATACCACATCACACTTTACATTATATACCACATCAGACACACTTTACACTATATACCACACACGCTTTACACTATATACCACATCAGACACACTTTACACTATATACCACATCAGACACACTTTACACTATATACCACATCAGACACACTTTACACTATATACCACACATGCTTTACACTATATACCACATCAGACACACTTTACACTATATACCACTTGACACATACTTTACATTATATACCACATCACACTTTACATTATATACCACATCAGACACACTTTACACTATACACAACTTGACACATACTTTACATTATATACCACATCACACTTTACATTATATACTACATCACACACACTTTAGACTATACACCACACACGCTTTACACTATATACCACTTGACACATACTTTACATTATATACCACATCACACACACTTTACACTCTATATAACACGACACAATTTACACTATATACCACATGACACACTTCACACTATATACCCCATTAAACACACTTTACACTATATACCCCATTAAACACACTTTACACTATATACCCCATTAAACACACTTTACACTATATACCACATCACACACACTTTACACTATATAACACATCACACACATTTTATACCATATACCACACACACTTTACACTAAATTCCATATAAAACACACTTCACACTATATAACACATCAGACACACTTTACACTATATACCACACACACACTTTACACTATATAACACATCACACACACTTTATACTATATAACACATCACACACACTTTACACTATATACAACACACACTTTACACTATATACCACATCACACTTTACACTATATACCACTTGACACATACTTTACATTATATACCACATGACACACTTTACACTATATACCACATGACACACTTTACACTATATATCATACACTTTACACTATATACCACATGACACACTTCACACTATATACCCCATCAAACACACTTTACACTATATACCATACACACACACTTTACACTATATACCACATCACACACACTTTACACTATATAACACATCACACACTTTATACCATATACCACACACACACTTTACACTATATACCACATCAAACACACTTCACACTATATAACACATCAGACACACTTTACACTATATTACACATCACACACACTTTATACTATATACCACACACACACACTTTACACTATATAACACATCACACACACTTTACACTATATACCACACACACACTATAAACCACAAAGACACTTTACACTATATACTACACACACTTTACACTATATACCACACAGACACACTTTACACTATATACCACACACACTTTACACCACACAATTTACACTATATACCACACACACACACTTTACACCACACAAAAACACTTTACACTATATACTGCAAACACACACACTCTTCACCTTAACCTCCACAAAAGATGATCATAATGAAGATAATACTGCAACTCTAAAAGTGCATACACAAGTATTCTTTTCAAACTTTGACATATTTTTAATGAACAAATACACCTCTAGTATGCTGTCTTGAAGTTAGATTTATTTTCTTTCTCACATACTTTGAGTATTTTTGAATATGGCAAGTCTATTTTCACTTAGTTCAGTGGTTTTTATGAAAATATGGTAATCTATACAAACTGGTATAGATTTGTCAAGAAACCAAGATAAACATAACAAGGTGTCACCAAATTGTGTGTACTAAAATACATTTGTATAATATTTAAATGAAAATGAACATGGGTTTTGTCGTCGCATACAGCTTTACCTAGGGATGTATAGTTTCAGCTTTAGCTATTTCAAAATACTGAGTTCGGTTTACCCATTGCTGCACAATAAAAATGGCAAACCCGATTAGCTCAAGTTCTCTGGCCGTGGATTTGACCATAACCAGGGTACTTATAGCCCAAAATTCTCTCTGTAAAGTGACAATACAGGCAAGTTTTGTAAGGAAGCTGTCCACTTTACGGAAACAATCTTCTGCTGTAGAGGTATGTAAAAATGAAAATGTATTCTTTCTTGCTATCTGTTTTCTATGTGATCGAATTGTTTTCTATACTGGATGTTTCAGAGTTTATTCTAATTTGGCAGAGTCAGACCCATGTCACAATAATGCCATGCTATCAGGTAGAATATAGTCTGTTTCATTTTAGCCATTTTTATAGCTGAACAGAAAAGTTGAATTCAATTATGTGTTGTATGCATTATATGATTGGCAGTGTCTCTGGTTTATATGATGTGCCCCCACTGTATCTGGGTTCTGTGATGTGATCCAATTGTATCCAAGTTCTGTGATATGCCCCCATTGTATTTGGGTTCAGTGAATTGCCCCCACTGTACCTGGGTTCTATGATATGCCCCTACTGTATCCGAGTTCTGTGAATTGTTCCTACTGCATCTGGGTTCTATGATATACCCCTACCATATCTGGGTTCTATGATATGCCCCTACTGTATCTGAGTTCTGTGAATTGTTCCTACTGCATCTGGGTTCTATGATATACCCCTACCATATCTGGGTTCTATGATATGCCCCTACTGTATCCGAGTTCTGTGAATTGCTCCTACTGCATCTGGGTTCTATGATATACCCCTACCGTATCTGGGTTCTATGATATGCCCCTACTGTAGCTGGGTTCTATGAATCACCTCCACTGTATCCGTGTTCTATGATTTGCTCCCACTGTATCTGTGTTCTATGATTTACCCCTACTGTATCTGTGTTCTATGATTTGCCCCCACTGTATCTGTGTGCTATGATTTGTCCCCACTGTATCTGGGTTCTATGATTTGCCCACCCCCATTGTATCTGGGTTTCGATGATTTTCCCCCACTGTATCGGGGTTCTATGATTTGCCCCCTCCCCCATTGTATTTGGGTTTCTATGATTTTTCCCCACTGTATCTGTGTTCTATGATTTGCCCTTACTGTATCTGGGTTTCTTTGATTTTCCACACTGTATCTGGGTTCTATGATATGTACCCACATTATCTGTGTTCAGTGAGTTGCAAAACCTTTAACACAGAATCTTAACCTTTATGATGTCACTGCCACCTAAAAAAGATGGCTATATCTTGTCATTTTCTAATGCAAGTTTGGTTTCTTTGGTTTATTCTTGGAGTTTTACAGCACTTCAATACATAAAGGTCACATCATGATGAGGCAAGCAGAATAAAGTGTCTTGCCCAGGAACACACCATGGCAACCAATCTGAGCTGGTCTATGGGTAGGATTGAAACCCCCACCCTTCTGGTTGTGAATCTGACACGCCAACCACTGAGTCACGGCAGAAGTGAAACAAAACTAAAACAATTCTGAGGGGCCCTGGGTGGCCGAGTGGTCTAAGGCGCTCGCATTTACAGATCACTGACATCTCACCTCTGTCTGCGTGGGTTCGAGTCTCGGGCTCAGCCAACATGGGTATGTGAGAAAGCTTGCCAGTAGCTTTCCGTGGGTCGGTGGTTCTTCCCATGGTTTTCTTGGGTTCTTCCTCCACCAAATATACTGGCCGCCATGTATAGCCTATCATGTGCTGAAAAATGGCGTTAAACCCATAACAACCAATAAACCAACCAAAACAATTCTGGAGAGAGGAAGTAGATAAATGATGATATAGATAAATGTTCAAAACACAAATTACTTCTGATCTATACTGAGTGTAGCATTTGTCTCTGCTACACTGACAAAAAACACCTTCCTACAGCTGTGACAGTTTGCTCATAGGCTTCAAACTCTTTCTAAAACCAGCTACAAGAAATAATTTGAACTGAGAGTTACCTCCTTTTGGTGGGATGGCCTGTATACTGTTCCTGCTTATTTCAGACACAACTGCACTATGATCCAGACAGTATTTACCCATGAGTGACCATACAGTATTTACCCATGAGTGAGAAAACAGTATTTACCCATGAGTGACCAGACAGTATTTACCCATGGGTGACCAGACAGTATTTACCCATGAGTGACAAGATAGTATTTACCCATGAGTGACCAGACAGTATTTACCCATGGGTGACCAGACAGTATACCCATGAGTGACCAGACAGTATTTACCCATGGGTGACCAGACAGTATACCCATGGGTGACCAGACAGTATTTACCCATGGGTGACCAGACAGTATTTACCCATGGGTGACCAGACAGTATTTACCCATGGGTGACCAGACAGTATACCCATGGGTGGTTGTTCTGCCATGACAGCCATTATAAATACATGCAGACTCTACACTTGTTTCAACTAAAATTGCCATCACTGGATGTGATCGGTCATGGCTTGGAAGATCGCACTCTTTCTGAAACAGTTATCACCAGAAGTGCACAGTGATGGTTGCCTCGTGTTGCCAACTTGATGTTTGACAAATGCAGCTGATGTTACACTCAATCCAAAATAACTGTATGGGAGGCAACTCTTGAGGAGGCTTGTGAAGGAAGCATATAATGAATACTACAAGGTATAATTTGTATGAGGAAAGCAATGAAAAGCTAACACAATATTTACTTTTGTTAAGCATTTATTTTTCCCCATTCATTGTTTTATTGGAAATTCCATCTCCAGCTATGTTACAGGCTCTAGATGTTTTACTGTGTATAAGTCAATACCTTACACACATTAATGAAAACAATTTCACTTTCTGATTTTACATTTGTGTTCAGGTGCATTGTCTACAATATTTTCATAAAAGGAACCATAAGAATGATAAAATAGCAACTATGTGTGTGCCACAATGAATGAGTATACATTAAGCGAAAGTGAATTCTTTCACCATGAGTGACCACATAATAAGCTCTAAATCATATGCAATGAATTCAGAATTAATGCCTTTGACAATCATAGAGGGCTCTTTAATTGAAATGTAATGAGTAAAGAAAAAAATTGTACAAACTACCGTATCTGTAATTTTGTATGCACCTTTTATTAAAATATTTTTTTCTGAAGTGTATGAATAGTTATAAGAAAAAAAATTATTATGATTTTCATCTATTTCTTAAATATGAACATTTTACAAATAACAGCTAGACAAAAGTTCTTCTAAGAAAAATGATAGATAATATGTTAATATCTCCAGTAATATGTTCCCATTATTCAACTCTGTCCCACTTGTAAGACATAGGAGTCGCTTCCTGTCCAGTGTCCGTGGAATTTAAAATCATTTGTTATCCAAATCATCAGTCTAAGAATTGTTCAATGTCATTAGCCTAATTAATGAAATCTAGGCACATTCTAGTCACAATCCAGACGACAAAATGTCAGAAGGTATGCAACGTTTTCTGACAAAGATTCATACAGAGTTAGTAGCCATCTAAATCATTCAGTTACATTCTCTCCAGAGGCCGGACTCCAAGCAAGCTGAGACCATTACCAAGGGTAATTTTACTGGCATGGAAAAGCTGAAGATTTGCCTGAAAAAAAAAAAAAACAGAACAAAAAAAAAAAACTATAACGGTGTCTACAGGGCACAGATGCTCCCAGCCAATATGGTTTAAAGAAGCATCAGCTAAAAATGTTGGCACCTCAAAAATATTTTCAATTGAATCTGATCATAATAACAAAAAGTAAAGAGCTTCTAATGCATTTAGATAAAATAAAAGTTAATGTTTCAGAAGAAATAAGCAGATTAAAGTTTTGAAAAACTTGTTATCAGTTGTAAAAAGTATTTGTTTGCTCCATCCCTTTTCTGAGTACACCAGTCTGTACACTCTGTCCCCTTTTCTGAGGTCACCAGTCCATTCTCCATCCTCTTTTCTGAGGACACCAGTCCATACTAGCACTGTATTTCTCTTATTGAAACACAAGGATATACGTGTGGAGTGAGCGATGGGTAGACCTGATATATGACCATCTGAGCAAAAAAAAGGAATAAGAATAACATAGCAACAAGACTGAGAATGCGGGAAGTAAAAAATACATTTGAGTAATCAATTGGATTGTTGGAATGCTCTAAAATAGAAGATTAATTAAAAATTGGACAATAAATGGAAATAAAATGTAAAAAAATCTTTGAAAATGCTCTTTACAGGTTTGATCTACCTCCAGAAAGTTATGACATTGAAACATTTTGTTATATTAAGATTGAAATTTGGTAAAATAAGGAATTTATCTTGAATTCTTGCATACCTCAACCACAAAGTGTTGAAGCAATTTTGAAAACCACAACAGACAGAGTATTTTTCACAAGTAATGGACATTTCGGAGACCAGAGTGCCTGTAGTGCTCTGAGGGTTATGACTTTTCTGGAAAGTATATAAGGCTAAAAGGAGAGAAAGAGATTTCTTTCTTTTGATGTGTTTGAACCACATTCCACATGTAATTCAAACTTTTTCCATGCGTAGTTATTGTATCCACAACATC
Source organism: Margaritifera margaritifera (assembly GCA_029931535.1). Lineage (NCBI taxonomy): Eukaryota > Metazoa > Mollusca > Bivalvia > Unionida > Margaritiferidae > Margaritifera > Margaritifera margaritifera. The sequence goes on along the minus strand of JAQPZY010001373.1, from coordinate 1,686,845 downwards.
ATGGTTATACCAGGTGAATGTCATTTTATAGCTCAACCTACTTTAACTGTCCATTTTAGGTTTCATTAATATAGTTATTTGTTTTTGGTCTCCACCTGATAAACAGTTACAGCAATGTGCATGCACTGTGCATGATTTATGTGAGATATTTCTGCCATACTATGCATGCATGATGCATGCACTGCACTGCCTTTTTAGCGAGTGGACCTAGTCCCTCATGAATATTCCACTAAAGGTCAAACTGATGGATCATTCTGGCCAATACCCAACTTTGTTTTTTTTCTGCTTGCAGATGTTTAAGGAGCAAATGCAAATTAATATAAGAAAATGGACTCAAAAATCACTTTGCTTTTTTCCTTGGTCAGAAATTCTATCTGGCATGTACTCACCCTAAAAAATGTAAAAGAACAAGAAAATGACTGTAAGCATCACTTGCATAGAATTGAATAATGTAGTTAATACCTCATCAACTATTTTATGCCTACTGTAATGTCTCGATTTTATTCTTTTCTTATCCTTCAATTTGCAATCATTGATGAATGAAGAAATTGGTTTGGTTTGGTTTTTATGGGTTTAACGCCATGTTTCAGCACATGATAGGCTATACATGGTGGCCAGTATATCTGGTTGAGTAAGAACCCAGGAAAATCCAGCGAAGAACCACCGTCCCACGGGAAGCTACTGGCAAGCTTTCTTACATAACCACATTGGCCGAGCCCAAGACTCAAACCCACGCGGACAGAGGTGAGATGGCAGTGATCAGTAAAGGCGAGCGCCTTAGACCACTCAGCCACCCAGGGCCACCTGAAGAAGTTGAAAGCAAAATGTTGATCATTAAATTAAAACAATTAATCTGCTCCAACTTACTCGTGCTTTTATCTGCCATTATGCCATGCAGGACGTTTGAACAGTAATGTCTATGCAACCCAGCAACCAATCTGAATTAAATTTTTTTATTTTTTTATTCTGCCAATGAAACTTCTGGATAAAAAACTATTATGAATTACATTGGATGATTACTTTAAATTATGCTACCGTATAAGCCTATACCAACTGCAAACTGCATAGACCCAGATCTGCTGTCGCATAATACACCGGCAGATCTGGGTCTATGCAGTTTGTAAGGACTATTCAGTAGAACAAACAACATAGACCCTGATCTACCAGTGTATTATGTGACGGCAGATCAGGGTCTATGTTGTTTGCATATGGAGCCGGCTTATACACGAGTATTTACTGTAAATACAGATGGTGATACAAACTTAGTCAATCAGATCTGATATCACTTAAAAAGTGCAGATGTCACTTATAATCTATCCTTTCCAAGATCTTAATGATACAAGGTACATGTACGTACCATGTTTCATTAGAAACAATTAAAAAATACATACTTTATGGTGGTTACAAGCTCAGGCAATCATTTGCCAGATTATCTGATTATAATAGTTTGCACAGATGCAACATTTTTTGGTGTGTGTGTGTGTAGTTCCATCAAAAGTCTCAATGTTATCCGGTCAAAAAGTGGAGAGTCCCAAGCAGACATTTACACATTTCTGAGAGAACTAACTTTTTCAAGCTCAAACTGATTATCTTTTCCAAAAACAGAAGCACACAAGTGTTCATGATGATCAACAAACGTCTAAATCACCAGGACTAAAATGGCACAGAATTAACATTAGAAGAGTTTATCACTTTGAAAGGAAATGGTTTTTTTTTCTTATTCTAATTTCATGGTGTTTGTTTTTCGTAATCATATCATTATATATGGTGTTATCTAATGTTGTAAAGCGCTTAGAGCTTCTAAAGATTAGGCGCTATACAAAGTCCTCATTATTATTATTATTATTAAATGACAGATTTTGCATTCAGATAAGAAAGGCTGCCTTGAAAAACTAAAATATGTAAAAGACGTGAATCATTTTCATCCAATTTCTAGCAATAATTGTTTTTATTTAGTCAGATCTTGATAAGGGTACAAGTCTCGAAGGTCCCAGAGAAAACTCAAGTGAGATCCGAGAGTCCAAGTAGATAGATACAATCTGACCGTAAAGTTAAGGCAGAATCAGACATCATCTCAAGGCAAGATCCAAGTTAGGCCTCTACACCTTGATTTTGGACAGGGTGTGTGTAAAAGGGTTTATTTACCTTAGCAATGTCTCGTGGTTGATCCTTAACTTTGAGGTTGACATAGGCTCCATTTACTAAGTGGCTGAAAAATAAGTTATAAATAAATGTGTACATGTGGGGGAAGAATTGTTTCCACTGATCCAGTTCTGTAAATTATTGTATTTCTCACACAAAAAACAACAATTGATGACAATGGTATATATAAAAAATGACAAATGATTTGCTTGTCTGGTGACATTTTTCTCCTGATAACCTTGTTCTTGTAGCTTGGAACTTAATAATGGTATGTTGCAAACTATACCTGTATAAAATTTCATCAAAATCCCTCCATCAAATTGGATATATAAAAAACAAACAAGAGTACCACAAATGTCACATGATTCACAATGAACATTAGTTAGTTGAATGAATGTATTTTCTGCAGCATACTATGAGTACACATGAAAAGACATGCATGGACATGGTTCCTACAGTATGCCTAGGTCAATCTTTACCAATATGGGATTTGTTCCTGGTCTAATATTTTCCAAGAATTGAGCTGTTCAGGGTTCTTTATCTTGCAAAGGAAAACATATAGAATATATACCAAGTTTTCTTGAAACTGGTTATAAAGAAGTTCATTTACTGTCCAGAAATAAAATGCATGGACACAAACTATTTTTAGTAATATTAACCTTGAACTTCAAGCTACAGACTTCTGAATTGATCAAACTCTTTCTTAGGTAAAAGAATTATAATAAACTAACCAGGTTTTGTTGAAATTCGTTGCAGAGAACTTATGTTCTGGTCCAGAATGAAATGAAAAGGCCAAATCTATTTAAAGTAACAGCTACCTTGACCCTGATGGTACACCGCACCAAATCAAAAGATGTCTTTAGTGAAGGGGAACACATGCAGAAAGTTTCATACCAATATATTGTGTGCATAAGTTATTATCCAGAAATGAAATGCACTGGCCAAATCTATTATAACAAATGTACTACATTTTGTTCAATTGTGTTATGTAGAACTGAAGTTATTCCCTGGAAATGAAATGTAAATTCAAAATCTAATTTTAGCAACAATAATCTGGATCCTGGAGCTATAGTTATACTGACTCTAAAATCAACAGGGTTCTTCCTTGGTATAAAGGGAATGCATGTACGATGATGGATTGAAATCTATTCACTGGAAGTAGAGCTGGAATTGGCATTCATAAACCAAATTGAACACCTGCTTGCCAGATGGATGATGGTAAACTATAATAATTACCAACTTTTGGTGTAATAACAACTTTTGTTGGCAGGGTATAATGATTAACTTCCAATGTAATCTTTAAGAAGGTATCATGCTCTTTCTTATCTTACTCATTCAAACATTAGAACTGTAAACAACACATTATATCCCTGCCCCATACTTAATAGTCCTCTATGTAGGCATTACTATGGCACGGTTGACTCTTGAAATTATTGACCGATGGGTTTCAATGACCTCTTGTGAAGGTAATGCAGTCTTGAACTAAATTTAATGTTCAGAAACTGTAATTTTGTATTAGATTGACTAGGACTGTAACCTCTGACCTTTAGGTCACAGAATCTAAGAGTTTCTTTATTACCCCAAATTTCAAGTCATCCATAAAGTTTGGTCAAGGAACTTACTCTAGAAATGAAGTTCTTCTCCAAAACCCATTTTTCTTTCAGCCACAATTATCTTGACCTTTGATCTTTTGACCCCCAAATCAATAGATCTATTCCATACCTTAAGTGCAAGCCCTCCACAAACTTTGGTCAAGGTACTTGGTCTAGAACTAAAGATATTATGCAAAAGCATTTGTCTTCTTTCAGTCACAGTGAACTTGACCTTTGACCCCAAAATCAATGGGCTTCTTTCTTATCCAATGTGTAAGTCATCCACAAACTATACATGCTCGATAACTGAAATTTTTGTGCAAAACCATTTTTCTTCCCTCAGTCACAGTGAGCTTGGCCATTAACACATTAACAATTTTACCCCAAAATTGATAGCCTTCTTCATTATCCCAATTGCTAGTCATCTACAGGGTTTGGTTCAGGTCTGTGATGTTGAACTAATGTTACTGTGCAGAAACCATTTTCTTATTTCCCCTGTAGCCCACAGTGACCCTGACCTTTGACCTTCTGACCCCTAACATCAATAGGCTTCTTCCTTACCCCAAGTGCAAGCCATCTGCAAAGATTGATAACTGTAGATGGTGCAGAGTTCAAGTTGTTGTGCATAAACAATTGTTTTCTTCTTACAGTCAGTGACCTTGACCTGTGACCTTGAAATTAATGGGGGTTTTAAGTGCAAGCCATCTACAAAGATTGGTAACTGTAGATGGTGGAGAATTCCAGTTATGTGCATAAACCATTTCTTTCTTCTTACAGTGACCTTGACCTGTGACCTTGAAACAGATTGGGTTGTTCCTTACTCAAAGTGCAAGCCATCCACAAACTTTAGTGACTGTAGATGGAGAACTCAAGTTATTATGTAGAAACAATTTTTCTTCCTTTAGTCACTGTGACTTTGATCTTTGACCTTTTGACGCTGAAATCAATAGGGTTTGTCCTTATACCAAGTGCAAGCCATCCACAAAGTTTAGTAACTGTAGATAGAGGACAACTTAAGTTATTGTGCAGAAATGAAATTGCTAACAGACAGATGGATGGACAGACAACATCATAATATAATATGCTCTGCCTTATGGTGGGTGTATAAAAATGGGTACTATCTTCTTTTTTTTTCTCGGGCAATTGAACACAGATAAGTTCCAGTTACATTTTTGTGTTTGTAGTATTTTTTATCCTAGTTTTAAAAGTGAATTTTTACAAATTGACAAAGGTACTGATTTTGGATAGAAACATCAAATATCGAAATACAAATTAATACAAGAGCCTTCTAGAGAGAGAATATCTCCACCCCCCACAACCCCCAGGCGCCTATGTAAAGACTCCCACTGAAAGTACCCCATGATCCATCACTCACAATTTTTATACTAGTTATGCTAGTACCCTACAGACTATCAATGTGCAGACTACTTATGCTAGACTTTGATTCCATGGTAACAAAAAATATTGAATGCAGAAAATTCTAAGTATGAAAAGGCACTCTATGCAACTTGCTTTACATGTGTACCAAGTCTTGTTTAAATACCTTGAACAGTTTGATAGTTATGCTCCAGAAACAAAAATGTTACACTTTGATTCCATGGTAACAAAAAATATTGAATGCAGAAAATTCTAAGTATGAAAAGGCACTCTATGCAACTTGCTTCACATGTACACCAAGTCTTGTTTAAATACCTTGAACAGTTTGATAGTTATGCTCCAGAAACAAAAATGTTACACTTTGATTCCATGGTAACAAAAAATATTGAATGCATAAAATTCTAAGTATGAAAAGGCACTCTATGCAACTTGCTTCACATGTGTACCAAGACTGGTTTAAATACCTTGAACAGTTTGATAGTTATGCTCCAGAAACAAAAATGTTTACAGACAGATAGATATTGCAATAGCTTTATCTCCATATAATGCGTAGCTCGAGGGATAACAAAGAAACATCAAAGGACATTTCAAATCAACAAAGTATCATAATGCATACCCGGAGGGATAACAAAGAAACGTCAAAGGACTTTTCAAATCCACAAAGTATCATAATGCATACCCAGAGGAATAACAAAGAAACATCAAAGGACTTTTAAGATCCACAAAGCATCATAATGCATACCCGGAGAGATAACAAAGAAACATCAAAGATCTTTTCAAATCCACAAAGTATCATAATGCATACCTAGAGGGATAACAAAGAAGCATCAAAGGACTTTTCAAATCCACAAAGTATCATAAAGTGTACCCGGAGGGATAAAAAAGAAACATCAAAGGACTTTTCAAATCCAAAAAGTATCATAATGCACACCCAGAGGGATAACAAAGAAGCATCAAAGGACTTTTCAAATCCACAAGTATCTCACATAATGAATGTTGTGACAAATGAAAACGACAACTATGTAGGGTTGGACACATAATAACTGTTGTGACCAAACAAAAATGACAACTATGTAGGGTTTGAAAAAGTGTGTAGAAGGAGTATAAAGAAAATTGTATCTTACCACAGCTGCAACAAGTACTGAACAATATAGACTGGTTCCAGAGATTTTAAGGCCAATTCAATGACATCTTCATACCTAAAAATATGCAAAACATTTCTATTCTTTAATTTTAATCATTTTTATTGATCAAAATATTATACATATAGTACTGAGAAAGAAAGAAAAGGAAGGCAAGAAAGAGATAGAACAGAATTCCACATACGAGGGCCTTCTCAAAGTGGTGAAAATTTTGCCACAGCACAGTGGAGGGAAATGCTTAGTCAATCCAAATTGAGAGTAATAACAGTGATGCCACATGTGATAAAATGACTGATAGCAATTTACTTCTCTTTCAGATGTGACTCATTTTTCATGCTTTTTTTTAATAATTTGTAATTTTTCATCATAGTTTTAAAAAAACAGTGGCAGATTCAGAGGAGGTTGGAGTGGGAGATGGGAGTTGGCACTCCCCCCTTTCTCTTCCAGTAAAAAAAAGTACACTTTTTGGTGAAAAACTGAACATTGACTATTCTATACATAATGAACCATCTCAGAGGTTGTGCAAGCTTTTTTGTGCATATATCCTAGAACATATGCACTAAAAATGCTGTGTTTCATGTTCTTTAGTTTGCATAACCATATACTGTTTATCAGTAACTAACAAAGAGCAAGATAATTTAGCGAGTTTTCACTAATGACTAGTCAAAATTTTCATTTCCTAACAATAATGGTGAATCTTCTAAAGCTCTCTCATCTAGTTCAATTTTGGAAGATTTTATTCCTCAGCTGAACAGATCATGGAATATCTGGCACATATTACAGAAAGACTTTTCATATAATTGCAGATGTATGTACCATTTTGTTTAGGTGACACATGATCACATTTAGTACAGTGGTCCATCTCTCAACTATAGGTCTTCAAAATAATAATAGATAGGTAAGGATCAGGAACCAGAGTTATACAGGGGTAAAAATCTACATCAACACCAGAGTTATACAGGGGTTAAAATCTACATCAACACTGGATATAGGTACACATGCAGAAGGTGTAAATGATCATGACTGAGTGAATATATTGTATACCATAATGGATGTAAGTCATGGAACAGGAAAAAATAATTATTTTTCGTGTCCAAAGTCTTTTATGCACATACAAAATATAACCTTTGTCAGTGTCTACGGTCTATTCTAGAACTGAAAATTTAGGGGGAAAATCCCCCAACCATTTAAAAAAAGGGGGGAATTTTCTGAATATAGATTTAATGAAGAAATAAAGGTACAACTGAAAATATAATGAACAATTTTTCACACATTCAATTGATTTTTCAGTGCAAATGCAACAATCGTGTGTCCTAGAATATACCCTGGGTGTCCCAACACTTACAGGCATTATAAATTTGAGATGTAATTGGCAAGATCACCACACATTACACATGTAGTGACCAACTCTTGTTCAATCATCGAGTCAATAAATTGTTAATCACTAAAGTGATTGCTTTCATATTTGATTTTATGTGCATATTTTCTTATTTCTCCAACATAAAAATTAGAATAAAGGTAATTAAAGACTGACTGGGCTGCATGGTAATATGAGACTTCAAATAGACTTACAGTACTTACTCTGTGCATGGTAATGTGAGACTTCAAATAGACTTACAGTACTTACTCTGTGCAAGGTAATGTGAGACTTCAAATAGACTTACAGTACTTACTCTGTGCATGGTAATGTGAGACTTCAAATAGACTTACAGTACTTACTCTGTGCATGGTAATGTGAGACTTCAAATAGACTTACAGCACTTACTCTGTGCATGGTAATGTGAGACTTCAAATAGATTTACAGTACTTACTCTGTGCATGGTAATGTGAGACTTCAAATAGACTTACAGTACTTACTCTGTGCATGGTAATGTGAGACTTCAAATAGACTTACAGTACTTACTCTGTGCATGGTAATGTGAGACTTCAAATAGATTTACAGTACTTACTCTGTGCATGGTAATGTGAGACTTCAAATAGACCTACAGTACTTACTCTGTGCATGGTAATGTGAGACTTCAAATAGACTTACAGTACTTACTCTGTGCATGGTAATGTGAGACTTCAAATAGACTTACAGTACTTACTCTGTGCATGGTAATGTGAGACTTCAAATAGACTTACAGTACTTACTCTGTGCATGGTAATGTGAGACTTCAAATAGACCTACAGTACTTACTCTGTGCATGGTAATGTGAGACTTCAAATAGACTTACAGTACTTACTCTGTGCATGGTAATGTGAGACTTCAAATAGATTTACAGTACTTACTCTGTGCATGGTAATGTGAGACTTCAAATAGACTTACAGTACTTACTCTGTGCATGGTAATGTGAGACTTCAAATAGACTTACAGTACTTACTCTGTGCATGGTAATGTGAGACTTCAAATAGACTTACAGTACTTACTCTGTGCATGGTAATGTGAGACTTCAAATAGACTTACAGTACTTACTCTGTGCATGGTAATGTGAGACTTCAAATAGACCTACAGTACTTACTCTGTGCATGGTAATGTGAGACTTCAAATAGACTTACAGTACTTACTCTGTGCATGGTAATGTGAGACTTCAAATAGACTTACAGTACTTACTCTGTGCATGGTAATGTGAGACTTCAAATAGATTTACAGTACTTACTCTGTGCATGGTAATGTGAGACTTCAAATAGACTTACAGTACTTACTCTGTGCATGGTAATGTGAGACTTCAAATAGACTTACAGTACTTACTCTGTGCATGGTAATGTGAGACTTCAAATAGACTTACAGTACTTACTCTGTGCATGGTAATGTGAGACTTCAAATAGACTTACAGTACTTACTCTGTGCATGGTAATGTGAGACTTCAAATAGACTTACAGTACTTACTCTGGGCATGGTAATGTGAGACTTCAAATAGATCTGTGCATATTTTGCTTTGCATCACTTATATTCTTGCTTATTCTTAAAGAAATATGAACAGATTTTAACTTGTTCATTATTTTTACCACATCTCATTTTAGCCATATTTCCATTGAGATTTGTTATTAACTTTATTTCATGTTGTCAAGAGGTGCATGTTATTATCATTTGTTATTGATATAAGTGATCATACAAGTGTCACAGTCCATATAAAGACATGAATGCTCAATAAATCTGAAACACATAAGCATCATATATTCACATAACCATCACATATTCACATAACCATCATATATTCACATAACCATCACATATTCACATAACCATCACATATTCACATAACCATCATATATTCACATAACCATCACATATTCACATAACCATCATATTTTCACATAACCATCACATATTCACATAACCATCACATATTCACATAACCATATTTTCACATAACCATCACATATTCACATAACCATCACATATTCACATAACTGTCACATATTCACATAACCGTCATATATTCACAAAACCATTATATATTCACATAACCATCACATATTCACATAACATCATATATTCACATAACCATCACATATTCACATAACCGTCATATATTCACATAACTGTCACATATTCACATGTCATAGATTCACATAACCGTAACATATTCACATAAACATCATATATTCACATAACCATCACATATTCACATAAACATCATATATTCACATAACCATCACATATTCACAAAATCAGCATATATTCATATAACCATCATATATTCATATAGCTGTCATATATTCATATAACCAGCATATATTCATATAGCTGTCATATATTCATATAGCTGTCATATATTCATATAACCATCATATATTCATATAGCTGTTATATATTCATATAGCTGTCATATATTCATATAACCATCATATATTCATATAACTGTCATATAGTCACATAACAAACATATATTCATATAATCATCATATATTCACATAACCATCATATATTCATGTAACTGTTATATATTCATATAACTGTCATATATTCATTAGTGAATTATTACAAGCTAGAATACTGAAGAAAGGAATAAAGATCCAACTAGGTTGTTAACAATCCATTTTAGTTTGTTTTTTGACTCAATACAAATTGTAATTTCAACATGCTATTCATTCCATTGTTGATTTTGGCAAACTGGTTGTTTGGCACATCACTTTGATTATATTTGTTGGATCTTTGTTGCGGTAATACGTCTTTTGTTTTATGACAGCAATCCAAACCAATGAAATGTTTTACACACTGAAAATGGCTCAAGAGAGGAGGTATTTATTCTGGTGGTAATACCTCCATTGTTCAATGACATTTAATCCAAACCAATTAACGATTTTAAATTCAAATGAGATTTAGAGGGGCAGTATACAATTCGTGACAGCGGTATTCTAATTTGCACCATAACATAGATATAAGATTGACCAATCATAGGCTGTTGAGTGAGGTATGCACACTTAATCAGTTGAGTAGAAATCTGCATGATTACTATAGCTGAGCATACATGTCAAAACTTACAGCCAATTACATTAAAATCAATGTACCACTATGCTAATATTTCAAATATTTTCAAAGCATTAGTTATGTGACTTCTCTATTATTTTTAATACAGGTATTAGGTTTACTGCAGTGGTACCTATGATTCGAAACCAAGAGGTGTACTTCATTCAGCACGAGTTAAACATTTTCAATGTACAAGTGGTGATGCCATGATGTTAACAAGGTCACACAAGGTTAACAAGGTCACACAATCAATGCAAATGAACCATAATCGGGTGCAATTTTTGTTGTTGTAATACTGGCATTACATAATATTGAGTCTAGTATTTAAATTTTCAAGTAGAAATCATTGTAATTATTGGTAATTGGCAACAGTTTTAACCTAACAATACATAATGCTACAATAGTAAAATAGTAAACTAGTGCAAAAAAGAGAGAAGTCAGTATTGATTTGGGTACAACATTGTAGCAATGCTTAATAAGAAGAAAACAGATAAAACTTAAATATCTTTATTGATCTATCAAATAATTTACTATTATATCAATTTATTTCAGTTCTATCTATTCAATAATGGAAGCAGTCCCTTGAAAACCAATAAGTCAGGAGCTCTAACATTAAGATTGATAGAATAGATCAGCAAGTTGGGAGGAAAAAAAGTTCTCAGGTGTTTCAAATCTTATAGTACATGAAAAAAATTTACTTTGTGTCTGGACTTTAATAGAGGATGAAACATTATTGTTGAAACTAATTAATAGCATCACAACTTTGATAGTGTCCCAAGACTTACATTCATTATGGTACAAACAGGAAATAAAATGTAAATATCATTTCAGTAGTGGTCATTTGTAACCATTTCTCACTTCATGGAGATTTTTAGAGAATTGTGATGAACAAAAACTATGGCAAAATTGGATGCATCTTGCCATCCTGTTACATCCCACTCCTGATTTTTTGTGACACAGAGATGCATAGCAGGATCTTTTCTGTCTGGATTGATTATTTTAAAGTCCAGAATATACAAATGATAAGTCCAGAATATACAAATGATTATTTTAAGTCCAGAATATACAAAATTTTGTGCTACTAAGACCTCTGACCATTCCCTCATAAAAACTACCCAATCGGTTGGGCGTGGCATATGTCAATCAAAACAACCCAATCAGTTGGGCGCAGCATATGTCAATCAACAATGGCATAACAAACATTCCAATGAACCTCAGTACAATTGGATCACTCAGGTACAGATCCTGAAATGGGTAATTTTAGCAGTGAAATAAAAACAGAATGCAAATTAAATACAGAATGAATGCAAATGAAATGCAGAATGAATGCAAACAAAATGATGAATGCAATTTAAGGGAAACAAAGAATGCAAATGCAAAACACAGAACGCTGAATGAGAAATTAAAAGTAAATAAAACAATTGCATTTCACGGATTTGAAAATCTATTTACGCATATTTTGGGCTTTCACTAAAATTCCACATTCAAAAGCCCTTTTGCATGATAATCCAGGATCAGATTCTTTACACTGAAAATTTGTCACTACTTACAAGTTGTGAAATTACTCTAACAACCACCATTGATGAGATGACATCACTGGTATTTGTATCTGAATAAATTTTATTTGAACAAAATGAAATAATAAATAAAATATGTAGACTAATACTCTACAGCTGTAGTTTAACATTTATTGTGGTTGTGGTTATACTCTATGTATCATAAATTCAATAATATCTTTTAAATTTTATGCAATTTCTATTTTATTAACGTATTTTTAATAAGATAATGAAAGCAATAGTTCTCTCCATTTAATACTATCAAAAATGTAAATTCTAACTTGGTAAATGCATTCCAAATGATCAAAAATGAAAGGAAATGCTGAATGGAACTGATAAACATGAAATCAGGATGAATTCTGAGACAATAACAGAAATGAAAAGATGACAACTAAAATGCAAATGTGAAAGAAATGCAAATCGAATGCAGAATGAAAACAAATGGAATGCAAATTAAATGTAGAATGAATACAAATGGAATTCAAATGAAATGTAAAATGAAGACAAATTAAATGTAAATGAAGCACAAATGAAATTCAGATTTGGGAAAATTACCCCTTTCAGGATCTGTAAGTGTAATTAATAACTGTTCACATTTGTACAGGTAGAGTTTGGCAGCGAGGTAACAATCTGTCCTACTGAGTGGGTAACCAAGAAAATTTTGCCTGCACAACATGTATAATTTCAAATCTTCAAAACTCAAGTCTTTTTTCATCAAGTTTTCATTAAATTTTGACAATTAACTTAAATTTACTCTGTCAATCACCATTATTTTTTTCAGTTCCAAAAACACAATTTAGACAAATAGCTATGCTAATTACTGGGTGGAGAATATGTCTCCAACATTTACACGTGTAAATGGCTTAATTTAGTTTACTGCCTACAAAATCGGTAAGCATGTAAATAACATGGACATGATTTATCTGGTATTAGCCAATGTGCATGTCAAGACAGTACATCTGGTTACATTCTTGAGTTTTTCATCATGAACATACTGTATATACTTGCTTATAAGTGGACATTCTTACTGAAAATTTGATTCATGCAGAGTAGGTGTCATCTTGTAAGCGTGACATACAAAATATTTGATAAATCTAGGGTCTAGTCTGTTTCTTCATTTCTTTTATCTTTTTTAATTGTTGAGCATTGAAATCATCCGATATCTTTAGAAACTACGATGTATCAATGTTTGTGTTTTGTGCATTTAACGCCAATTTTCAGCACATGATAGGCTATACATGGCGGCCAGTATATTTGGTGGAGGAAGAGCCCAGGAAAACCCCGGAAGAACCACTGACCACTGTGTTCATAAGCTCAATGAAATATAGATATGCAGGCAGTTACCTCTGACTTGACCATAGGGCCAAACTTGTTCACAATTGTAAGGACATGGTGGTCAATCTGCACCATTTTCATTCACTACCAATTACATATTGCAAGAGGTGTTTTAGTGAATGCCCCATGTCAATGTTACCATTCTTCAAGAGGTGTTTTAGTAAAAGCCCCATGTCAATGTTACCATTCTTTCAAGAGGGGTTTCAGTAAAAGCCTCATGTCAATGTTACCATTCTTTCAAGAGGTGTTTTAGTAAAAGCCTCATGTCAATGTTACCATTCTTTCAAGAGGTGTTTTAGTAAAAGCCCCATGTCAATGTTACCATTCTTTCAAGAGGTGTTTTAGTAAAAGCCCCATATCAGTGTTACCATTCTTTCAAGAGGTGTTTTAGTGAATGCCCCATGTCAATGTTACCATTCTTTCAAGAGGTGTTTTAGTAAAAGCCCCATGTCAATGTTACCATTCTTTCAAGAGGTGTTTTAGTAAAAGCCTCATGTCAATGTTACCATTCTTTCAAGAGGTGTTTTAGTAAAAGCCCCATTTCAGTGTTACCATTCTTTCAAGAGGTGCTTTAGTAAAAGCCCCATGTCAGTGTTACCATTCTTTCAAGAGGGGTTAAAGCCCCATGTCAGTGTTACCATTCTTTCAAGAGATGTTTTAGTGAATGCCCCATGTCAGTGTTACCATTCTTTCAAGAGGTGTTTTAGTAAAAGCCCCATATCAATGTTACCATTCTTTTAAGAGGTGTTTTAGTAAAAGCCCCATATCAATGTTACCATTCTTTTAAGAGGAGTAGTGAGAACATGATTGTTGTCATGGCCACTATGGTTGCCATTTTGAGATCATATTGCCACCATTTTCATTCACGACCTCCCACAAATTGTTATAGTGTTTTAGTGAAAAGGTTATGCTGATACAACCATCCATTCAGGAGCAGTAGCCATAAGATTTCAAGATGGCCACCATGACAGTCACTTTGAAAGTTAGATCAGCATTGTTTTTAATATAACACCAATTACATACTGCAAGAAGTGTTTCCATGAAAAACCCTTGTAGGTACAACCATATGTTCAGAAGGAGTAGTCATAACCGAATTTTCATGACACCAGTAGCATCATTGCTAGACATAAGATCAGCACCATTTTTATTTTGTACCATCTACATATCATAAGAAGTCTTTTATTGAAACCTTTGACTAGAAGAGCTAAAAATCCTGAATCCACCACTGTACAGTTAAACCCAGCAGTCCAAGGCAGGTGTATGTATATAAATATTGATTCACAAGCTACGCACCTGGCTATGTGTAGAAATAACACTTGGGCCTCTTGGCTGGTCAGGTGAACTGGGTCACAAGTAACTTCCAGTGAAATACCACAATTTCTTTCCAAGCTGAAAATAAAACATGAACAATAACAAGCTTCCATTTTAACCACTCAAATTGTATTTGAAAATCAGAATTTTTGCAAATTTTTATTTTAAGAAGTCTCTCATCAGCATCCATGTACTGATATATCTCCCCCACCCCACCCTGTATTTGACAATAAAAACTTATTCATAAAACTTTAACATTGCTGGAAAAGTGATAACTATGTCTGTGTGTCTCACCATACTTATACAGGTGAGATAAAAGGCAGTATCCATACTTATACAGGTGGGATAAAAAGCAGTATCCATTGGTCAAGTCCAATGCCTATTTTAGAAATATTAACAAGGCTGCTCCAAAGATGAAATTATGTACAAACCTACATAGTCTGGAGTGAGCATACTGAAGAAAGACCCCTGAGTCTGCTTTGAAGTTGAGGACTCTTTGCCAGCTGAAGGTATAATTATTCTGCCTCCACTGGTTTAGGTCCTGAATAATGATTGCACTGACCCCTAAAATATCTGCTACTTCCTCTAGATTCTCTGTCTCCTTTGTAGCTAATAATTGAAGAAAAGAAAAAGAAATTTCATAACCAAAAAATAGTATACTGATATAATGAGAAAGCACTGTACCAGTGGGAGTTACGGTTAGTAGCATATTTAAGTGTGGTCAAAATTAAAAAGTGAGATGCTCTATTGCTCCTTAATGTCACTCATCAGAGACAATTAATAAGAAAATTCTTAAAAATTTTTTATTAAAAATTCCTTTCTAAACAAATCACCCAAAAAATGTATTTCCTTGCTTGTAATGAATGTCATTGGTCCAGACATTTTCACTGATATGTAACCTGGATAATGAAGTAAGACATTCCCTTTGCACCTCTGCAGTCCCAGGTTTGATACTGGGTTCTAAAACATGCAAATATAATTGGTTGCCAATCTAAGGTTGGTGGATTTCTCTGAGTTCTACAGTTTCCATGACCTAAATGACCAACCTATACCAATATCACAGCCATTTTGTCTAGTTTAATATGATCAATGCCAAATTAAATTTCAATGTCAAAAGACTTTGCTACCCATCAATCGCAGGTCCCCAGATGAACACATGGGAAAATTCTAATGACTTTTCATTGATGCCAACATAAGGCACAACTAGTACATACAATCTTTGTTAGACAAAGTTGAATACGTACAGGTAATGGACAAGAAACAATGCCATGATTAGGTCATGATCCACAAGAATGTTGTTTACTCAACCATATTGGAAGACTGCCTTTCAAGACATGTTACAGGTTCCTGAATGATTATGGTTAATATCTGTGCTGTTTTATGCTTCTTTACCACTGAAGATGACAAGAAGTATAATTCTTGCTATAGGGTACCATTCATCACTAATCAGAGTGATCAGATGAGAAATTCTTAATATATATTGTGCTATTCATCATCACTAATCAGGGTGATCAGATAAGAGATTCTTGCAATAGGGTACCATTCACCATTAATTATGGTGATCAGATGAGAGATTCTTGCAATAGGGTACCATTCACCACTAATTATGGTGATCAGATAAGAGATTCTTGCAATAGGGTACCATTCACCACTAATTATGGTGATCAGATGAGAGATTCTTAATATATATTGTGCCATTCATCATCACTAATCAGGGTGATCAGATGAGAGATTCTTGCTATAGGGTACCATTCACCACTAATTATGGTGATCAGATGAGAGATTCTTGCAATAGGGTACCATTCACCACTAATTATGGTGATCAGATGAGAGATTCTTGCTATAGGGTACCATTCACCACTAATTATGGTGATCAGATGAGAGATTCTTGCTATAGGGTACCATTCATCACTAATTATGGTGATCAGATGAGAGGTTCTTGATATATTGTGCCATTCATCATCACTAATCAGGGTGATCAGATGAGAGATTCTTGCTATAGGGTACCATTCACCACTAATTATGGTGATCAGATGAGAGATTCTTGATATATTGTGACATTCATCATCACTAATCAGGGTGATCAGATAAGAGATTATTGCAATAGGGTACCATTCACCACTAATTATGGTGATCAGATGAGAGATTCTTGCTATAGGGTACCATTCATCACTAATTATGGTGATCAGATGAGAGGTTCTTGATATATTGTGCCATTCATCATCACTAATCAGGGTGATCAGATGAGAGACTCTTGCTATTGGGTACCATTCATCATAACTAATCAGGATGATCAGACGAGAGATTCTTGCTATAGGGTACCATTTATCACCACTAATCAGGGTGATCAGATGAGAGATTTGTCAGCATAGTGATAGAAGATGTGGCTTGTAAACCCTGGTAAAAAGGACCTAAATCCAACAAGTTACAGTAATTAAAAAGTATGTTACAGTAATAACTTAGGACATTATCTAAAACATTTTAGTAGAGCATTTTAAGATACACATTGAAATTTTGTCCTTCATTAAATCCATTGTAACCTTTGATTTACAAATCCTAGTGCTAAAGTGATGATTTAATTTCGTAATAAAAACTCTAAAACACACCAAACGTGGTCAGGATACATTCATAACTTAAGGTAGCAGTATCAGAGACATTCCTTGACCTTTAAGTTTCTGACCTTGCATTTATCCTGGGTAAAGTCTCAATAGGAAAGATCAACTTCCAAGCTGCATAATCCTAGTTACTTCCCCTACATACTGATTGTACAAACAGTGACAAATTATGGAACCTACTTTGAAATTGTCAATAGGCAGGAGATAAGTGTGTAGATAAAAAAATTAATTTAAAGATTTTTGTATGCTCTAAATCACCAATGGTTAAAGCAATTTGTATTTTGGCACAGTGGTTGCCCATAAAGAAGATCCAGATATATATTGTTGATAAACACTTCATTCTGTGATATGGTGATCTTCTACTGCAAATGTTTATATTATTCTAAATCCAAGCGTATTTACTGAAATCAGAACATGACTATTTGACATTATTTATTACTGATTTGAAACACAATCATGCTTCAAAGTGCAACACCTAGAATGATAATAATTTGTGCTTATTACTAGCACCTTGGATTGTTGATTTTTGAGTTCATGCTTTGCGTAACTACATAAAAAGAAATGAACCGTAAAATGGTCTCCTTGGTTGCTATAAGTCTTGGCTATAAAAACTGTTGAAAATACCTCATTCTAATAACAATAACAACAACAACAACATTAATAATAATAATAATAATAATAATAATAATAATAATAATAATAATAATAATAATAATAATAATAAAGTCTTTATTTTATGGGGGTGACACAATTAGTACAAAAACTAATCTACCTTGTGACCCTTAATTATTTACATATGTACAGGCAAATATATAAAATGCAGCTGGGAAGCAAATATACAAAAAATGTTTGGACCATAAAACCAATATTTTTTATACAATATACTTTTGGGCTTAGGAAAAATAAAGTTATTAGATAACAGATATTAGGTAAACTAGTATCTGTTTTAGTTTGAAATGCGTGGGTTCACATCCTATCAGGTAGTACCTTCTTTTAGTATCTATATTAGTTTGAAATGCATGGGTTCACATCCTATCTGGCAGTACCTTCTTTTGGTATCTGTATTAGTTTGAAATGCATGGGTTCACATCCTATCTGGCAGTACCTTCTTTTGGTATCTGTATTAGTTTGAAATGCATGGGTTCACATCCTATCTGGCAGTACCTTCTTTTAGTATCTGTATTAGTTTTATGCGCCCTTTTATACACATATCATTTATAAAGATGGGCATAGAACCCTTAAAAACTTTAAACATAAATTTAGCTTTTCTTAAACATATTCTTTCACCGATAGTCATGATCTTCAAATCATTCATACACTGGTAGACATTAAAAAAATTGTTGTCAATGATAATTCTTATCGTTCATATTTGAAGTCTGTCCACTTTTAACACATTTGTTTTAGAAGCATTACCCCATATTATGTTGCAATAGTCAAGATGAGATTGAATATAACTCTTATAAAACATTATTCTGTGCTCAACAGTTAGGTTTTCTTGATTTCTTTTTATTTCTTATGATCAAAGGGAGATTACTCTACATACTCTCTTTAGTTTTCATCGTCTCTATCATCCTTTCTTTAGCTTCATCCAGTATGTCCTTTAGGAGGACGACTTTTCCACGCCTTGTGCTCATACCCATCACCAATCCAAACTTGACATGAAAATCATCGCCTAAACTGGAAATAAAAGCTATGATTTAAATGCAACAAAAATTTATTTTAAACATTTTATAAATGCAACAAAGAAATTAGATATGTAGGCATACTACTGAAAGGGAGATAACTTTCCGAACGTTTCATGATTTTATTTTTAATACAGAAATTTTTCTATTCAAAGACTGAATTAATGCCAGTTTCTTACAGTATCAAAACATACACTGAAACTTTAAAAAAAATTAAATAACAAATGTAAGTACCTGGAATTATACTATATTAAATATGTTTGAATACAGGTAAAGCAGTCCATTGCTAAAAATAGTGACTTTGCACCCAAAGAGGAACATCTAAAGACTGAATTGCTAAAAAAAACAACCTGGATCTGAATTATAAACAAGAGTCCCTACAAGGGACTGATGCTCTACTGGCTGAAAAGAATTTCCAGGAAACCAAAATAAGACCCTTTGATTTTTAACTGCTGAGTATTGGAACCATGTCTGATATTCCTGAGAAACTCCAGCATACCAAATTTGGTAAGAAACTCTTTTCTTCTGTTCGAGTTAACATGTTCACAAGATACCTGTAAGTGCAATACAGAATTCTTTATCATGGGCTTTGACCTTGAACCTGATACTGTGAAACACTTTTAATTCGTAGGGTTACAATTTTAGTGGTTTTCATGGCTGAGCAAGACGACAAATTTAAAGTCACAACCAAATATCAAGGGAGCTGACTTTCACACACACCTGCCCCCCCCCCCCCCTCGTCATATGCAGTGGAATGGCAAGGTATCATTTGTTTCTTTCTTGGTTGTTAATACCATGGTTATGCTGAAAATCTGAAATATACATTAGGATAAGTACATGCATGACTGATTGATTACAATTTATTTCAAATACAAAATTTCATGAACATGAAAACTCATGTAAGATTGTGTCGACTCTACCTGATGTATAGTAATAAATGCAGATTTACTTGCTGTCTGTGTCCTCCTTTATTTCCCAAAGCACATATTATTCCCATTCACCCCAACTTTACAGATCCAATTTTGGACAAGGTCAAGGTCACTCAGCAACAAGGGATTCCCATGGGGCAATTTTGGCAGGCTTGTCAGATTTACAGTCATTGACTTTATTCAAGCGTGTAATCCCTAATTGTTGAGACCTTCATGCTTTGATAGTGGTCTTTAAGAATGCCTGAGAACTTAATTACTTAAGATTACAATAGTGGTGTTAAACGTTTCAGCTCAAATGCATGGAAAAAGATATCTGCATTTAGGGCCGATGTAAGCAATGAATAACTTAATTAATCAACTTAACTACTGCAGTACAAATTAAACCTGTTTGCTTGCACATGTGTGGAAATGAATGTCAATATAATCTTTTACAGAGATGTATACATTGTTGTTTTTTTGTTTTTTTTGTAAATGATAGATCCGAGAAATTAGGTACGCATGAATATTTATTTTTTACCCAAACCACGAAATTTAAAACCCACGAAAATAAAATATTTCACAGTATCATGAATAGAAGATCAATTAACTTGTCTCAGACAATGTCAAGCTATAACCAATTGGTAAATTTGGTTAAATCTACAAGTAATATTTTTTGGAAATGAAAATGAAGTTATTGAAGTGGTATCAAGCAAGATATTCGTCAGATATATCCACAAAATGGATTTGATAAAAATCCATTCATACTTTTTTATGTTATCATGCTCACAAACAAGTACACCTAAATGCCCGAGTTGACCTTAAAATCAATGTCAGAGTGCTATCAACTTGTTTACTGGAATGCACGCAAACCACTGAGCCATTGTGGCTTCTTTTTATTCTTTTAGGACCAACTAGACATCATAAGAAGTCTTTCAACAAAACCCCCATGTCACTACAGGTATCTGTTTAGTAGAAATAGCGATAGCAAGATTGTCAATATGGCCAATAAGCTGGCCATATTGTATGTCAGATCAGCATCATTTTCATTAAGTACTAACCAGACATGATAAGAAGCATATAGGTGAAAACCCCATGTAAATAAGGCCATCCACTTATGAGAAGTAACAATAAAAAGATTTGATGGCCATGTTGGACATCTGATCAGCACCATTTTCATTTAGCATGAAGTAGACATCATAAGCCTTCTAGTGAAAACCCCAATTAGATACGACCGTTCATTCAGGAGGATTAGTGATAACAAGATTTTCAAGATGTCCACTGTTGCAGCCATAGTGGATGTCTGAGGGGCATCATTTTCATTTAGGACCAACTAGACATCACAGAAGTCTTTCAGTAAAAACCCCATTTAGATATGACCATCCATTCAGGATATGTAGCAATAACAAGATTTTCAAGAAGTACCTTTTTCATTTAGGACCGACTAGACATTGTATAAGTCTTTTACTGAAAAACCCATGTCAATATAACCATCCATTCAGGATGAGCAGTGATCAAACTTTCAAGGTGGCCACAGTGGCAGCCATATTGGATGTCCGTGAGCATGTCCAATTGGTACCATTTTCTTTTAGAACCAACCAGACATCATATGAAGTCTTTCAGTGAAAACCCCATTTAGATATGACCATCCATTCAGAAGGAATAGTGATTTTCAATGGCAGTTATATTGGATGTCAAGTCGGAGCCATTTTTATTTAGGACCAACTAGGCATCATAAGAAGTCTTTTTGTGAAAACTCCATGTTGATATGACTACCCGTTCATAAGGAGTTGCATTAACAAGATTTTCAAGATGGCCACTTATGTCAGATCAGCACCATTTGCATATATTTTGTTTTGTTTTTGTTGGTTTCAAAGGCACTTTTAACACATTATTGGCTATATCATGCCAAGGAAATGGAAGCTAAGTGCCTTTCCCAAGGACACAGCAAGGCAGTAAACTCAGGCTGACCTGGGCAGGTATCAAACCTTTGACCCTTGGATTATGATTCTGATGCTATACCAACTGAGATACTGTGGCTCCCCTATTTGCATACAGGACCAACTAGACATCATAAGAAGTCTTTAAGTGAAAACCCCATGTCTATATGACAATTCATTCAGGAGGAGTAGTGATAACAAGATTTTAAATATGGTTACAATGGTGGCCATATTGGATTTGTGAGGGGCACCATTTCATTTAGGACCAACAAAACATCATAAGAAATCTTTTAGTGAAAACCCCATGTCATTATGACCCCCCCCCCATTCTGGAGGAGTAGTGATAACAAGATTTTCAAGATTGCCACTGTGGCAGCGATACTGGATATCAGATCAGCACCAATTTCATTTAGTACCAACCCGACATCATAAAAAGCATTTTAGTGAAAACTCCATTTTTATATGACAATCCAGTCAGGAGGAGTAGTGATAAGTAGAATTTCAAGATGGATGCCATGGCAACCATACTGAATGTCCAAGGGGTATCGTCTTTATCTAGAACCAACTAGACCTCGGCATGAATATGTTTGTATCGTGGGAATCCAGTAGCTAAGAGTAACGATAAAACTTATACTAATGGACACCAGATACTGGATAATTGACAAAAGGCCATCGCATAAGCTTTTCTGGTCTATAACCAGTAAAGCTAAGAAACAACTGACATTGACCACAGATGACTTGTTATAGTAAAGTACTATAATAAGATTATCATTGGAATTTTTACATTTTTTTAAATAAAATAAAGTGCAGTATATCAACACAGTAAATGTGCTTCTGAACTTATTTGCTATGGACCTTACTGGAAATTTGCAAAGCATCATGGGTAAAATAAATTGGGCAACAAAATAATGCCAATTTTGTATGTAATCGGTAATTTAAACATTACAACTAATTGATTGTTGGTTTTTATTTAATCAAAAATATTAAAACATTAAAAGACACAAAAATAATATAATTTGTTTTTGCAAAATAATAAAGAATGAAAATTCAAGCTGACATCATGTAGGATTGAGTGTATATATGCTTATAGAGAGAGAGACTGAGAGATTTGACATTACTCAAACATTTTATAAAAATGCATAAATTTGTTTCAAGGTTAGAATCAGCTGATGAGTACTCAGTACCCCTTGATTAGTACAATGTGACTACTTCTATATACCTAACCTAAGACAACGGATTCAACTCATGATAGCTAGTGAGCCATTATTGAAATTGTTCATCTGAAATGACAAAAAAAATGAATTCAAAACTAAAGTTCATTTGATTTAAAACTGTTTTAAGCATTTTTCTAGGTTCTAAGTGATGACTATATGCAGAGTCAGGGTAGGAATTTTGTTGTAGTTCTAGGTCTAACTCTCATCAAGGAAAAAGGTAAATTAAACCAGGATATATCAAAATGTAGAAGTCTGGATCAACCATTTCTTTCCACTGGTATGTTTAATCATGCTAATTCATTAAGTTGTAGCCAGTCAATTTCCAGTCTCTGTCATCCTCTCTCTATTATATAAAGCAAGAAATTTTATCGTTATGTGCGTATTGGAAGAAACAAAAACATCTTCCAAACATTTGTACCCATGATGCTTTGTAAATTTTTAATAAGGTCCATTGCTTTGCTAAATATTTTATCAAATATTCCACCAAACTCTAACAAAAAGACTCAATACCTCAATACAAAGGATACTGGCTTATAAAAGACACATTTAAGAACTGGTGCTTTTTAATTTCCCTTTCATATTTTACCTATATGTAAAAGATACCTGTCCAAAAAGGACAGCATTTTCTGGTCCCTTCAGTGTCCTTTATAGACAAGGTTTCACTGCACTTGAATCTGGCTGAGCTATTAGACATGGAGAATTATAATACAGTCCAACCTGTACTTAAGACTATCTCTTCTATGAAAGCACCTGTCTTAAAAGACCATAAAATTTGATCACTTATTTGCTATTTGCAGATACCTAATTCGATGTAATACCCATACTATGCACTTAAGAAATTATTTTTGGGGTAAATTTCATGAAGTTAATCTCATCATAAAAGCACAATCCAACAATGTCATAATTGTGTGTATTTATATATTAGTAGAGTTAGCTCCCTTTGACAATGTTGGGAGCTCTCGTCTTTGAGGAAATATTCTCTCTCTTCCAATATCGTCAAATTGAATAAAGCACATGTAAGATCCATTTTTTTGGTACTGATTTAATCAAGTTAAGTGGTAACAAGAAAAAGCACAATTTTTTTATGGAAGTTTTAGCACCTGTTTCCCTTCCTTACGCCATTCTATGATTGAAACGTGCTTTTAAAAAATGAGTTGTATGTAAGTTTGGACAAAAAGAGGGGTGTGTGCTTATGAAGACATGCGCATGTACTACGCTGAATGCAGCATCCAAAATTAACTGTATTAAAGAACCACCTGTCCTCATTTTTTGCTTCCCATAAGTGGTCTCTCAAAACAGGTTCCTTTGTACTTTGTACGTCTACACTACAATGCTTGTATATTTGTATGTTTGTGCATTTATTCAGAAGGGGGGGGGGGGAATAAAGCCAAAATCTCAGAAAGTTATAATTTAACATTCAAATATTACCTTTAAGGCAGAAGATTAAAATCAATATATACTATGCAATACTTCTCAATCTGAGAATTGCTCCATTTTGATGATAAAAAAGTAACAAGAAGTTTGTCATACCTAGCTGCCCAAGGCTCTAATTTTTTCAAAACACCTTTAAGATGTTGAAAATGTAGATGCTGTCCATTTTCCACCTGCAATAAAGGCAAAATGTAAAAAACTTAATTGGGTAAAATAATTGGGTTCTCTGGGTCTATAACATTTCCATAAAGACTGAAGCAGCTCTAACCCCCTTCCCCCTTTAAAACTGATAAATTCCATCTCCACTTTCTGCATCCTGGTTTTAGCCTTGCCCAATCAGTCTTAGTCCTAAAGACACTTACAGCATGATAATACAGTGCATTCAAAACATAGATTTGTCTTTGCATGTGATCAAAGAAAAGATGGCACAAGTTTGTGCCAAATAACAGCAGGACCAACAGTGCTCCTGCCATGGAACATTAATGAGGTAAACAGAAGTAGATGCACACTTTTAAATTGTTTTAGGTTATCAAAGATGATATACAGGCACCTGATGAATGGAAGTATATACAAGTATTGAGAGTATTCTGGGAGTGCTTTTATTGGCTGGTAAAAAGCCATCTCTTATAACAAAATGACAAGTGTGAGTGTGTCTGAGGCTGATTCTTTGTTTTAAAGATATGCAAAATATGGCTGTAAAAGCCTGCCACCTCATTCGCTTTTGAAAAAAGTAACCAGAGAACTTTAGTTGAACCTCCCAATCACAAAGGTTGTATCAGACATATGATGTAATGAACCAGATGATGATCTAGAAGATGACATCATAAATTCAATTCTATAAAATTTACAGTAAAACCTGACTCAAGAGACCACCTCTTCTGCCAACAAAAAGTGGTTGCTTAATGCAGGCGGTCTGTCATGACAGGTTTGTGCAGAAGGGACAGTTTTCAAAGTTAAAATTCAACCGCTTTAAGAAGGAAAAGTACCCATAATTACTGTGCATATATTTTGTTCTTTATTCATTGTTCTTGTTAAAATATTACATGCATTCATAAATTTTTTTAAAAATTATATAGCACTAAAAATACATCAATCATAAACATTTTCATTTTTATCTAAGTTCACATATTGTCTATTGGTATTATGGCATATGAACTGCAAAGTGAACTATAAGGTAACATTTACTTTGTAAATTGCAAAGTCAGCTATGATAACACTTACTCAATAAATTTATTTACAGCCAAAGCCAAAACTTAAATCACCTTTGATATAAATAATAAATGGATCAACTCATGATAAACAAAAGGATGTAACAGATGTGCCAAGGTGAATAAATAACGAGATCTCTGATGGTAGCATGTTTGGCTTTGTGTATGGGTTTAAATAACAGTAACATTGATAAAGCAAGAAAGAATACAGACCTTTACAATACCTATAAAATTAACTTATCAGGAAAAAACATATAACTTATTATGAGAGAAACAGGACAAAGACATCATCAGTCACCCTAATCAATATGCATTATAACTCTAAAGATAAACTATTTAAATCAGTGAAAGCAGTGTGAGAAGATCTCTCATTATTACATTATCGGCATTGTGTGGGTTTTCAAAACAGATAAATGAACAATATGAACCTCTGAAATGATTATGTATGTCCATGATTGCTAATCCTTTAAAGACAGAATGGTGAATCGTAATAGTGATTTTGATGACCGGCATTAAAATGGTGGTTTGTGACATGTACACAAGTTTGGTTTACAGTCTGTGGCATACAACTTTACCTTATAACTCTAATGAAACTGGTAACCAGACTCAACTTTTTCCCTCATTTTTTGTGCATCTCAGTTTGGAACAATCTGCACTCTGTCTGCAGTCTCTACTCAGCAATCAAGGTTACTAAGGATTAAATAAAAGTCTGATTTGTTTATATCTGGTTTTACTACACAGTCATTCATAGCAGTGTTGAAACACATATTTTGCCAAAAATCATGGTTGATGGTAGCATTTTAGCAAGTGGCTGCTCATGCCAGTGCATTTATATGGTAAATTTGGTCCATAGGCTGCTCAAATCAGGTTTTCCTGTATTTGAAAAATTACAAATAATGACCTTGAAGAATGGAACAGACTAAAATTGCTGATAATTCTATCCATGCAACAAATTCTTTAAGACGGTAAATTATAACGATAAGAAAATAAAATTAGATGCTTCTTTTATAAGGACCCTAATGTTTGGGATGGCTCATTTCTGTTTATGATATATATATAATTTTTTTGTTTGTTTTATGTTTCCATTTTATTTTATGCATACAAAATTTTGTGGATTTACTCTCTTCATCATTCTGCCTCCAGGATTGCAAACCATTCTTAAATTCAAACTAAGTTACAAAATTCTGACATCTGATTGGCTGATGTCAAATGATTGACCAATCAGAAGTTAGAAATTTGAATTGAGTCTGAGAAGTGTTTGAAATCATGGGATCTGGTATTTTATTTCCTATACACAGTTTTGCAATTACAATTGAAAAACGAATATTGCACTCCCCTGATAAAAATATACCTGACAGCATAGTATGCCAATATTTTGTTGTTAAAATATACCTGATAGCATAGTATGCCAATATTTTGCTGTTAAAATGGTTTTATGCAGTAGTCTCTTCCTTCAGCACATAATTTTGAGTCTATATTTTTTAAAAAATTTCCCTATATATCCACTGTAGGATTTAATTTGGTGTTTGCTATGTTTTTTAATTCACAGCAAGAGTTCTGCAAAACATGGTGTTTCACCTGCATACATTGCCATGAGGTACCCCCAGTGTAGTTTTTAATGCATAATCTTAACACTGGCAATGCTGATGTTGCCACCATACAATTGGCCAAAGGAGCCAAGACAAAATGTTCATCTTATTAATGAAAGGGGTCAATATTAAAAAGCTATCAAAATCCTTCAAGGCGTTGAGATACAAAATCATACTCACAATGTAATGTATCTTGTCAAACTTGTATCTTTCATATCTATCTAGTGCCGCAGAAATGTCTCTGTGAAGAAAAGATCTAACTATAGGTCGTCAGACAAATAAATTAAATCATAATTTTATTTTCATTCATAACATCAAATAATTAACTGATAAATTAAATTATAATTTATTGTCATTTATAACATCAAATAATTAATTAATAAATTAAATTATAATTTTATTGTCATTCATTACATCAAATAATTAATAATTTAAATTATAATTGTATTGTCATTCATACATAAAATAATTAATAAATTAAATTATAATTTTATTGTCATTCATTACATCAAATAATTAATAATTTAAATTATAATTTTATTGTCATTCATTACATCAAATAATTAATAAATTAAATTATAATTTTATTGTCATTTATAACATCAAATTCTTTACAATATAGTGTAGGTTCTTGAACATTAATATAGGACTTTGCACAGAAATATGCAAGTTCCCTCACTCTCTGCAATTGTTCTATAGTTTTGTTCGAGAATTTCACAGCTGTATGCCATAAAAATGACAGATTAATTGTCTTATTACAATACCACACATTGCTGTGCATAAGCCGGATCAAACTACAAACAACACAGATCAATTTCTGCCATTGCATAATGTGTCAGCAAGTCTATACAGTTTATTAAGACTAATTAGTAGAACAAACAGCATAAGCCCAGATCTGCTGGTGCATTATGTGATGGCAGATCAGGATCTATGTTGTTTGCAGATGGATCTGACTAATATGTGAGTATAGATGGTAAATCATTTCAACAAAAGAATAGGCTTCAATACCACATGAAATATGAAAACAGTTTTCGCACTTCATCATTGTGTAAATTTACATGTGAAATAATAAGTGTGAAATTCACAGTTTGAACACAATTTCTTATTTTTTTAAATTGCTCTTTCACCTTGTCAAATAGAGCGATGTTCCATCACTTTTCAAAATGGCAGCATTCCTTTGGTTCTCATCAACTGTGTCTACTTCCACATAGCCAATGCCAGTGTCTCTGTTAAAATTAAAGATCAAAGATTCAATGAAAGAAAACAGATGATAATCATCATCAATCTACATTATAATATGCAGTTAACCAATTACTTAACTATGCATATAAAGGTGAGAGTGGTCTCATTTTAACTGTCATAGCCTGTAGGACTGCATGTTAATATGTTAATTACTTTAAAGATTAATTAGTTTTTTCCATTGTTACCTATGAAGCGGATCCCATGGGATGTGAGGATCGTCTAGAAGATAAATAATAAGTACTATAAGCATACATGCCCAGTTAAGGTTCATGTTCCCACTTTGGTCATTACACAATGTATTTTGGTCGTATGACTTCATCATGAGCAGTGCAGAAACTATATATTGTTAGTGCTAGAAGTACCCAGATTACATCATGGTAATTGCTAATGTGTAAAACTATTGAATAAAATTGCCACTAGAACAATCTTTTTTTAGTTAGTTTCTAAATCTTCAATAAAAAAGGACAAAGTCTAAAACATTTCGAAGTTATTTTGAAACAAACCCGATAAATGTACAGAAATCACATGCACAAATATCTTCACACCAAAGTGATCATATATTCAAACCATTGTGGTAACTGATGTTATGGATGAGCAGCTTCAACTTTACAATTACAACTTTAAAGGTAGACAAGAATGCTATGTACATGTACCACAATCAGGAATCTTAATTTGTTAGAGATTCACATGTGCTGCGAAGACTTGACACACATTCATTCACTGGATCAGGAGAGATGGATTTTTAATTACCACCAAAATGTGATTCTACGTAAACAGCTAAGCGACTCAATGTAAACAGACCAATACGCATGGCTGAGTTTGTGACGTCAGTGGAGGAACTGTGTACAATATGCATAATAGTCAATGATAGTACCAATAACACTTGCTTTTTGTTTTTGCAACACTTTTTAAATAATGTGTGTATTTCTCTTAAGTAAGGTTGACTATCTCTGACACCTATTTTCATTATGTTTATGTTTAGCACTGACTTGCATGTCATAATCTTGACAGAGTTCCCAGAAAAAAAGACAACTTATGTTTCTTAATGATTTTCTTCACAAGAACAATGTGCAAACCTTTTGTACCATAGTAATAGCCAGATACTAAATAAAGAATCAATCATCTTTATGTTGAATATATATCTGGACAATTAAAAAAATCATTCCAGAAGAGTCTTGTATATTCAATACATCAGTTTGGGTGTCATTTATATTACACAAAGTATTCTGACATGGAGCGTATTATTTAACAGCCCCAGTTATAGCCCAACAATTAATTAACAGCCCCAATTATAGCCCAACAATTAATTAATGGCATAAGTTTGATAATTGGACAATTGATAATTGATAACTTCAGATTATGCTTATAAAAGACATCATTTATATTAAACAAAGCCATCTGACTTAAAGTGTTGTAATTATCAACAGTGGAAGTTTGATAATTGATTGATATTTGTAAAAACTGGATTAAATTTATTGCTGAAATGAATACATGTAATAATATGGAAAAATGTTCATGATTCCAAGACTAATCTCTCTCTCTCTCCCTCAGTCAAGGGTCTGGCTGGCCCCCAAGATCTGAAATTGTCAGTGATTTTTCAGGGAAGGGGGGGGGAATTAATCTGTTGCTGTAGTTGTCTGTCTTCGCCAATTCTGCATACAGGTCTCTACTCTCTCTCTCTTTCTCATGAATGTGAGGATTTTTAAAAATAGCAGCTGCATATGAAACTTCCTGATCCAATTCATGGTATTGTTTACATTGTTTGTGATGTTGAGATGGCTACTCATGCTGCTACACCCACAAATGACACACCTCCTTCTCATGCTGAATAATGCATGGTCAGAAAACAATCCATAGAAACTTCACACTCAACAATGGTAGAATAATGGTGATTCACAATGTGGGGTTCCTCCAGTGACATCACAAAGACTCGAGTCACGGAAACTGCCCAAGTTGTACATAGCCTGGGGGGAATATTCTGACATGTATATTTAAACTTGTATATCTCACTAACTGTTAATTGCAATGAGTCAAAATTTCCAGATATTGCATAAATCATCATGTTGAATAATTTAGAGGTAAGTGATACGAGGGTCTCAGCTCTACCTTTGAGGGGTTAATTCAAAACTGAATTTGTACATACTTGAAAGTCCCTCATATCAACTGAAAGTCCCTCATATCAACTTGAAAGTCCCTCATATCAACTTGAAAGTCCCTCATATCAACTGAAAGTCCCTCATATCAACTTGAAAGTCCCTCATATCAACTGAAAGTCCCTCATATCAACTGAAAGTCCCTCATATCAACTGAAAGTCCCTCATATCAACTTGAAAGTCCCTCATATCAAAATTCTTTCTGTCAAATATGGTCTAATTCTGTTCAGCAGATTTTCAACAAAAAAAAATCATTTGAAGGTTTTTCTATTTTTTTGCAAACAGTGGCCATATCTGTTGGTGGATCAGCATTGTTTATAAAAAAAAAACTGAAACCCTTCATGCCAGGATACTTTTTGTCAAATCTGGTAAAATTCTGCTGAGAGGTTCTTGAGAAGAAACCGTCTAAAGGTTTTTCTATTTTCAGCAACAATGGCCATATTTGATAGTGGATCAGCATCATTTGCATAAAGTTGAAAATCCATCATGCCAAAATGCTTTCTTCCAAAGTTGTCATCAGTTTTTGTTGAGAAGACATTTAAAGGTTTTTCTATTTTTAGTAACTATAGCCATACTTGACAACAGATTAGCATCATTTGTATAAATTTAAAAGCCCTTCGTTTCAGGATGCTTTCCATTAAATTTGGTCAAATTCCATTCAGCATTTTATTTAAAGAAGTTGTTTAAAAGTTTTTCTAGTTTTAGTAATGATGGCCATATCTGATGGCAGATTGGCATCATTTGTTAAATTCTAAATCCCTTTATGCCAGGATGCTTCTGACAAAATTTTTATCATATTCTGTTGTTCAGTTTTTGAGAATATATCATTAAAAGTTTTTCTTTATTTAGTAATGATTCTGATTGTGGATTGGCTCATTTGTACAAAATAAAAAGGCCTTTAAGCCAGAATATCTCTGCAAATTTTGGTTGAAACCGTTCCAGTGGTTTTTGAGAAGAGGTTGAAAATATCAAATGTTGCCAGATGATAGATGAACAAGTTAAGTCAAAATGTATACCGTATATACTTGCGTATAAGCTAATACCAACCGCAAACTGCATAGATCCAGATCTGCCTGCACATTATGCACCTGCAGATCTGGGTCTATGCAGTTTGTATGGACTACTCAGTAGAATAAACAACATAGACCCTGATCTTGCCGGTGCATTATGCAACGGCAGATCAGGGTTTATGTTGTTTGCATTTAGACCCCGCTTATACGCGAGTAAAGACAGTAAATCAAAAAGCAGGATAAGGTTTGATATAGGAAAAAGCATTGATAATAGATCAGGAAGACAAAACTGGGTGAATGAGTATCTTTTAAAAGCAGTTTTAACATTTAAAAGGATCATAATTCCTTTTAAGTAAAAATATTACCAATTCTTGCTATACAAAAAAAAAGCAAAATATGATGTAAATTTTAATGTTTCATAAAACTACCCACAACATTAACAAAAGTGTTGCTGCCAACTCCATTGCAAAAGTTACTGTTGTGTCTCATTTGTAAACTTAAGCAGGCTCGACAATTTTTTTTTTAGCAACTTACAAAGTGGGCTTAACAAAAATATAAATGTATCAACTTACTTATCAAATTTAAGTAGATTTTCCTGCTTCAGTCTCTGTATCAACACTTGACTCATCTCATGGTACATAGACTCACTATGATATTCAGTGAAATGGACCCCAAGTCTCTGAAATGCAAATACAGTAGTCACCCTTTTGAATGGTACCTCTCGAGAGAAGCCACCTCCTAATTAAAAACCACATTATCTGGCACCAAAATGGTATAATTTTGCTAATTACAAACCACATTATTTGGAACCAAAATGGCATAATTTTGCTAATTACAAACCACATTATTTGGAACCAAAATAAATCAATCAGGCTTCTATCCAAATCATTCCTGTGAGCAGCACTCAATGGCTTGATTGATCACTGGTTAAAGAATACTGGTGACGGGAAATTAACTGGACCCACATAAACCATTTTGATGCTGTTAATGATGAAGTTTTACTACATGAATTATCAGCATATAATGTTGCAAAACCCTCACTGTGATGGTTTTCAGCCCATCTCAATAGTAGATTACAAGCTGTGAGTTGGAGAGGTACTCTCTCGTATTTTAAGAAATTTTCATTGGAGTACCACATGGATCAATTCTATGCCCTGTCTGTTCCATTTTATATATAAATGATTTTTCAAAGTGTTTGAAAGTTCTTCAGTGTCTATGGATGCAGATGATACATCACAATATGTCAGTGATAAAGATACGAGCATTGTTGAGAGAAAATTAAATGAAGATTTACAATGTGTTATGAAATGTATGTATGACAATAAACTTATGATTAAATTTACAGAAAACCCAGAGAATACTTATCTGTTCAGCACAATGGACAACCAAATGTAGAGAATTGTACTTAAAAGTAAATGATACAAAAAATTAAACTGTTAAATATGCCCAACTTTTCGGGATCCTTATTGATAATACTTGGATAATACTTGTAGGTATCCTTATTGATAATACTTGGATAATACTTTTAGGAATCCTTATTGATAATACTTGGATAATACTTTTCGGAATCCTTATTGATAATACTTGGATAATACTTTTAGGAATTCTTATTGATAATACTTGGATAATACTTGTAGGTATCCTTATTGATAATACTTGGATAATACTTTTAGGAATCCTTATTGATAATACTTGGATAATACTTTTCAGAATCCTTATTGATAATACTTCGATAATACTTTTCGGAATCCTTATTGATAATACTTTTAGGAATTCTTATTGATAATACTTGGATAATACTTGTAGGAATTCTTCTTGATAATACTTGGATCATACTTTTAGGAATCCTTATTGATTATCCTGGTCCAACCACTTTGAAACACTCTTTGTAAAAGTATCTAAGAAAATAAGAATTATAAAAAGGGTTAGAGATTTTATGTTGGATCAGTTGATCTAAAAAGTATACAATACAATTGTTTATCCACGTTTTATCTACTGTTGTATTGTGTGTGGAGAACCCTGTAATTCTTCGTACATGCAATGATATTTCAACATCTACACCATCTATTTCAACATCTACACTATCTATTTTCAACATCTACACCATCTATTTTCAACATCTACACCATCTATTTCAACATCTACACCATCTATTTCAACATCTACACCATCTATTTTCAACATCTACACTATCTATTTCAACATCTACACCATCTATTTTCAACATCTACACTATCTATTTTCAACATCTACACCATCTATTTTCAACATCTACACCATCTATTTCAACATCTACACCATCTATTTTCAACATCTACACTATCTATTTCAACGTCTACACCATCTATTTTCAACATCTACACTATCTATTTTCAACATCTACACCATCTATTTCAACATCTACACCATCTATTTCAACATCTACACCATCTATTTCAACATCTACACCATCTGTTTCAACATCTACACCATCTATTTTCAACATCTCCACCATCTATTTCAACATCTACACTATCTATTTTCAACATCTACACCATCTATTTTCAACATCTACACTATCTATTTTCAACATCTATACTATCTATTTCAACATCTACACCATCTATTTCAACATCTACACCATCTATTTCAATATCTACACCATCTATTTTCAAGATCTACACCATCTATTTTCAAGATCTACACCATCTATTTTCAAGATCTACACCATCTATTTTCAACATCTACACTATCTATTTTCAACATCTACACCATCTATTTTCAACATCTACACCATCTATTTCAACATCTACACCATCTATTTTCAACATCTACACCATCTATTTCAACATCTACACTATCTATTTTCAACATCTACACCATCTATTTTCAACATCTACACCATCTATTTCAAAATCTACACCATCTATTTTCAACATCTACACCATCTATTTCAACATCTACACCATCTATTTCAACATATACGCCATCTATTTTCAACACTCTTAGATAGATGCCATTTAAGTATTACATTATTTTTAGACAAGCTTTTCTTACTTCTTCGGTCTTAAATAATTTAGTGCCAGAGTGCATGTATCTTTAATGTTTTTAAGTCTGTACGGAACATTAGCACAAGGAGTCCATGGTTGAGTGAAAACAATGATTTATAAGTACTTTAAGAAATCTTTTGCTTATGCCGGTACAGTTTTATGGAACAGTTTGTAGTATGATATTAAACAAGCTTTTAAGAAATTATACTTCTACAAATATTTTAAAAAGCAATTCTGATTTAAGAAATGCATAACATTTGTATGTGGTAGCTGTGATATATCTATGTGATAACAATATGTTAACCATGTATAATTTGTATTAACTTCTGTTATATTTGTATTAATTTATGCAGTAGATATTAACCTTGTAGATTCTTTACTAATTACATGTATATTTGTTTTAATTGCAGGGCCATAATGTAAATTAGCTGTTGGCTAAATATGTCACATTGGATAAATAAAGGATATTATTATTATTATTTTTATTATTATATTTATTATTATTATTATTATTATTATTATTATTATTATTATCAAAAGTAACATTACTACTACCAAGTTTGATAAAAATTGGCTCAGCCATTTGTGAGAAGAAGTAAAAAATAGGTTTTCTACCTGGTGGATAAGGAAGCCACACCACTGCAAGGGGAGCCACTCTGAACACAATTTTGATAGAGCATATCATAAGAAGCATTCCTACCAAGTCTGATAAAAACTGGTTCTGCCTTTTTTTGGGAGATGTTGAAAGTAAGTTCTATATGGTTGCTCTGGAAACCACACCATTTCCAGGACAGATACCCCACATACAATTTTGATAAACCATGTCCAAACAAACATGTCTACCAAGTTTGATCAAAAATGGCTCAGTCATCTTGAGAAGTTGAAATAAGGTTTTCCACTAGCTGCTATGGAAGCAACACCATTACTAGAGAAGCCACCGAACACAAAAGTTTGATACAACAGGTCCTAAAAGACATTCCTATCAAGACTGATTGAAATTGGCTCAGCTGTTCTGGAGTACAAGTTGAAAAAGGGTTTTCCATTTGGTTGCTATGGAAGACACAATGTTGTTAGGAAAGCCAGCTGGAAAATAGGTTTGATAGTACATGTCCTAAAAAACATTCTTACTAAGTTTGATCGAAACTGACTCAACCATTCTAGAGAAGTCAAGAATAGGTTTTCCACCCAGTTGCTAAAGAAGCCACAATGTTGCTAGGGGAGCCACTCGAGACAAAATTTTGAAAATAGGTTTTCCGTATTTTCAGGGGTCACACAACATAATGCAAGCTCACAGCTGTTAAAAAGTTTACTGATAACATATGACTTTTGATCTCTACCATCATTTAAATTTTCTTTTGCCCCAAGTAGTGGGAAAACAGGTGTTTTGTCTTAGCTAGTTGGGTGGTGTGCAGGGTCCCGGCAAGCCAATAGTACATGTTTTCAGATAGTTCAGGGTGGGTGGTTAGCCAGTGTGGGGTCAGCCAGGGGTTGAAACACTCAGGTTTTGTTTCAGCCAGCCGAGTGTTTAGCTTGTTGGGTGTTATGCAGGGATCTTGGTGGGTCAACGTCGTGTGTTTTAGATAGGTCAGGGTTGGGTCAGCTGGTTGGGGGACAGTGATTACTGGTTTGAACAAAAGGGAAAAACATGGGCTGTTAGCCTGGTTGATACCCCCCATAAGTCTGGTTCAAACTGGGTTTTGCAGGTTTTATACAGTTAGTTGGTAGATAGCTACCAACCTAAGGCTGCTAAAAACACCAATATTGCTGCAAACCCAGTATATGGGAACCACCAAGACAGAAAACAAAGTAATGCATGTTGTCCTCAAACATGCACCAATACCTGTGCTTGCACAACTTGAAATGCTATAGTGTGGCATATTCTTTCAAAAGAGGTTTTGCAATCCTTTCCTTTTCTATGCAGGTGAGTCCCATTTTTGGACATACATTTTTTGCTGCCCAGTAGCAGACGAAATGGTCCAATGCCAGCTCCCATGATACTACAGCAGCTGCACTGCAGAGTCCATGCAACAGCTCAGAAATATTTTCCAGATATTCTTTTCTGGGTCTCTAGTTGTTTGAGGAGGAATCTGCTGTCATACATTTCAAGCATCCAAGTATATACTCATCCTGGCAGTGCATATTTGCATGCAAGATACTTTGCAATTCTTTCCACTTCTTCACTGTCGAACTCCAATCTCTGGCATGCATCCTTTGCTCTCTTGTAGCAGAGGTTCCAGTTCGCATCCAGCTCTCATGCTTTGGCACCAAACTCCTCCATGTATTTGTGTCTGGAACAGCAGATGAGTGTGGTGGAAGAGGTCTATCTGCTTTCATACATCATTGAGCGTCGTTCCAATATCTGCCATTGCTAAAGGTATACCAAGGGAATTTTCTTCTCCAAAACTGTGTTTTTGCAGCCTGTGACTTTCTAGGCTCTCTAGCACAAGAATTTGTGATTCAATCCACCTAACCTGGGATATTTGTTACTCTATGACCTATACACCTGGAACAATATGTATATTCCATGGAAGAAAAATGTACTTTGTCTGATGACAATTTATCCATGGCAATAACTGATGGTAAAACCAGATCCAAAAACTTTAATGACTGACTACCCACATCAAATGTTTACAATGGTTCCCTGTGGCCTTGACCTTCAACCTCCTTGACCATCAATCTCTAGGGATATTCCTTCTCCTCTGATGCATTGGTGGGCAAAATGTAATGATGATCATTAATGAAAGCTGGAGACATTACCCTTTACCCACATAACCAAAAGTTGACACCAGCTGGACATTGTGACTTGTATGTCTAACCTTCTTCAACATTCATTTGCAGGTGAAACAAAATGGGCCTGTACATCGATTCCTTGATAAGCAAGGGAATATATCATCTCTTACAGTTTATGATCTGTATTAAGAACTGATCATAATCACCCAGATTTTACAGTGACTCTAAGATATACTTTGGTTTACAAATAACAGTATCAAAAGGCCTTAATTAGACCTGAGCACTGAAATATCTTCAGCTTGCCTAAAAGCTGAGAAAATAAACCTTTGTTTTAATAAAAGATTAACACACCAGTTTAAAAATATTTGCTGAACTGCAATCAATACTAATGTCCTATTAGTAAATTTGGTCTGAGTGGCACTGTAGTAACATGCTTCCCTTGCATCTTTGCAGTCCTGGGTTTAATCCCTAGACAAATGGTCGCCCATCCATCTAGCAGACAACCAATGGTTGGTAAACATCTGAACAATTGATATTATGTAATATAAGTTGTTATAATTTATTGTACATGTGACATAAATAAAGTTCCAACTTAACCAACTCCTAAATTTCACTTACCTCATAAACTTTGCTGTAATTTTCTATGCTCATTTCTCTAAATTTCTGCCACAAGCTAAGAAGCTCTGGATCTCCTGACCAAAAGAAAAAAAATGTTGAAATATGATAATTATGTTGTTCTACATGTAAAGGTTATACATTGTGTACTCAAACTTTTCATGCATAAAAGCAACAAGGTGGTATCTTACATTGTAGAAATAAAACATTTTTTGAAGCTCTAAATGAAGCTATAAATATAGATAAACCTGCCCTTAACAGACACCTCTATATAAAGGACACATGATCCTAAAGCACAACTATGGTATATATTTGCTCATAAGTCAAGTCCAACTGCAAACAACATAGACCCTGATCTGCCATCACATACTGTACTGGCAGATCAGGGTCTGTCTTGTTTGTTCTACTGATTACTTCTAACAAACTGCACAGACCCAGATATGCTGTTGCATAATGCACTGGCAGATCTGGGTTTGTGTAGTTTGTAGTTGGCTTTGACTTATAAGCAAGTATATACAGTATATCAATGGGTCCTTTTTCATATATTTCTGACCATTTTTAACCTCTATATAATGGACACCTGTACATTAATGATACATTTTTGTGATTGTTTAAGGGCTCTTTATAGAAAGGTTTCACTGTTAAATGAAACTGGTGTATAAAGGTCACTCAAGGGATCAAACATTTTGTCCCTTGTAGACAGACACTCTTTATACAGAGCTGTAAAAGCAAAGTGAAATCAAGACAAGGGATTTAGAAATGTCCTTACTGAGTAAGTGTCTCAGCTTTGAGTTGTATACTAAGACAGGATCATCACCACCACATTTCTTTTGGTATGGCTATTGCCCATTCTACAGTGGTGGAGAAATGTATCCATTGTAAAGAATAAAGAACCAATCATTTACTAGTTAAAAGTATATTTCAACTGGTAAATACCTTTAACAAGATAAATGATTACCTGCTGAGACCCCATTTGGATGTCTTGATATAGTTTACATGGATGGGTGGATGTACTGATACAATTGTACATGAATGGGTGGATGTATTGATACAGTGTGCATTGATAGGTGGATGTACTGATAAAGTGTACACTGATGGGTGGATTTATTGATACAGTGTACACCAATTGGTGAATGTATGGATACAGTGTACATGGATGGGTGGATTTATTGATACAGTGTACATCAATGGGTGGATGTACTGATAAAGTGTACATTGAGGGGTGGATTTATTGATACTTTGTACATCAATGGGTGGATGTATTGATACAGTGTACACTGATGGGTGGATGTATTGATACAGTATACATTGATGGGTGGATTTATTGATACAGTGTACATCAGTGGGTGGATGTATGGATACAGTGTACATTGATAAGTGGATAGATTTACACTTTGACATGTCTACCTTTTTCCATTTTCCTGTATGCCTCCATTCCAAGTTTATGTGTCATCCACTCTAACTGGTTGCCAGACTCCTCTTCCTTAGCGACATCCTGATTGACTTTTACATAAACCTGTGAATAATTTTGGAGGTGAAGTATAACAATTATTTTACCATTCCTTCCTTTTACAACTCTGACTTACAGCTGATGCCAATTTCTCTTTTTTAAAATTGTTTTAATTTTGGCAGATGTCTTTTATCAGAAATATAATTCCATACATGTTATATTTCTAGAAGAGCATTCTGAGATGTTTGTTCTTCATTTTAGGGAGGTCATATATAATGAAATTCTTGATTAGTTTCAGGAAGGCCATATAAAATGATATTCTTGATTAGTTTCAGGAAGGCCATAGATAATGAAATTCTTGATTACTTTCAGGAAGGCCATATAAAATGATATTCTTGATTAGTTTCAGGAAGGCCATAAAAATGAAATTCTTGATTAGCTTCAGGAAGGCCATATAAAATAAAATTCTTGATTAGTTTCAGGAAGGCCATATAAAATGATATTCTTGATTAGTTTCAGGAAGGCCATAGATAATGAAATTCTTGATTAGTTTCAGGAAGGTTATAGATAATGAAATTCTTGATTAGTTTCAGGAAGGCCATGGATAATGAAATTCTTGATTACTTTCAGGAAGGCCATATATAATGATATTCTTGATTAGTTTCAGGAAGATTTCCAGTTTTTCTCAACATTTCTTCAGCCACATTTTCATGTTTGAATCAGGGCATCTCCCTCATCATCATGGAGATATCAAATATATGCAATCCTTGGTGAATGATTGTGGATGAAGAGTATAAACTAAGTTTTTTTTTATTACATGACAAGGAACCCACTAA
Organism: Margaritifera margaritifera; assembly: GCA_029931535.1. Lineage (NCBI taxonomy): Eukaryota > Metazoa > Mollusca > Bivalvia > Unionida > Margaritiferidae > Margaritifera > Margaritifera margaritifera. The sequence goes on along the minus strand of JAQPZY010001373.1, from coordinate 1,646,288 downwards.
ACACTATTTCAACCACGTAAACTCTGTAATGTATATAACATAACTTTTCAAAACACACAAAATCCGAGATAATTATGCTGCTGTCACTGGCAGAAAAACAATATCTGCCACCTACTACAGCAGAAGATTTGACACAAAGTCCTTTTTGAATGACCACGAGTAAAAAGCATAAAATTAGACTTTTTAAAATTTTACTAAAAATGGCAACTCTTGGTCTCAACAGCATATGCCTATAAAATCTCATATTCTAACATGGCCTTGGATTCAACAATATGAAAGACTGAAGTAATTTTTTTTCTGTCTAAATATAACAAAATGGAATTTGGTTACAAATCAGGATTTTGCAGTGAGTCAGTTTTTTGTTTTTCTTAAATTTATTCTGCCCCTACCCCATCCCCCTTTCCTAGAGCTGCAATAACATATGAGGATCAAATTGTATTGCCTCTCAGTACATTATGAAAAACAACATTGCAGTCAGAACCGGAGTTTTAAATTCCATCTATTTTGGGGGAGGGTGTAGGAAGTTGCACTAACATGTACACATACTGCATTTACAGGGTTACTTTTGTGCGCCACATGGACAGGTTGATATTTTTTGCTATATTCACAATCAATCTGTCTTTTATGAATATAAAACATCTGTGGGAGTATTCGTTTATTTATGCATTAGACATACTGCTTCAATGGACAGCTAGAACACCACTAAAAATTGGTAAAATTTAAAATATGATATTCTGGGCATACAAAAATAAAGCACCATACAGTCAGTACGCATTCATACACAACCTGTCCTTTCAACTTCTTTCAAAAACCAAGTGACTAAAACAATCAGTTAGTATTTATTTAAAAATGAAGCTAGAATTTCACAAGTCGCCAAATTTTGTTCTGAAAAATACTGATATGTTCAATTATCTGGTGTACTGAAGAAGGGCTGCACTCTGGAATTTTCCATACTGGATCTGAGTATTATTTAATTTAAATCATTACCTATTACTGATATGTATTTTCTTTCTTAATTCACCCCTTTCATTAAAAGTTTTGTTTTCAAACTAAAAGAAGTTTGATTTACTGCTAAATTACACACTTCTGCACGCTCGTTTTGTTAATAAATTGAGTCCCTTACACCGTTTATGCAACTTAGTAAATACATTACAAATCTGCAGACAACAGCACAAGCCCCTAAATTTTTAACTGCCAAATATACTGCTTCTATTGATATCAATCGCCATCTGAAAATTTTCTCTCCCATTGGCGATTTAGCAATCACTACCAACAAGATAGAACCGACTATTTTGCAGTAATATAATGAAATTATCTCACCTGAAATAAGAAAATTCAACTTAATTTGTTTTAAAAGTCTTTAAAACTCCCATTCTGTGCAGACAGAAAATGCGTTACTTTATTATGACAAAGAATAGGTCTTTTAATTTTTTTCACTGTATCATCCTCGATACATTTAATAACCAATTCAACTACATGAGGCAAAACAATAACGTCAAAAGGTTCAGTAATATTTGACTGAAATTAATGTTTAAACTATTGGAATTAATTCATTCAAATCTTTTTATGATGAAATCATGGCACCGGCATGTTACTTTGTATAAGGGCTCTGGTGTATTCTATCCTGCCTGTAAACTGAGCTGGCTTTCCCAAAATTTTCAAACAAAACTTGAACATACATTTTTGAAATTGTTGAGGATGATGATGAAACAGACACTACTAAAAAAGAGGCCCAAATGGACCTGATATTGCTCACCTGGCATATATTGGTCTAGAAGCAAATGTGGTGATAAAGCAGGTGCCTTGGACTGAAAGACACCCATGTCAGGATTTCCAGCAGTTTCTACAACTGGTGGTATTGAACATGTTGTATTGTTGTGTTTCTACTTTGAATCTTTTCAGCTGGACTAGATGGTGCATTGGCATCTTTTGTAAGAATGTGAAAGATGGTCATGTTAGGGCTCTACCCATCACATATGGTCTGATATGGAAGGTGGTTTTGGAGAGAAATTTGTTCTGTGATAGTTTTATTTTTTATATTGGTATCAATAGCCATATCTGATGGGAGATAAGTATCATTTGTAGGTATTCCATCTGGTTGCTACTGAAGCCACACCACTGCTAAGGAAGCCATCCCAGGCAAAACTTTGAAAGAACATGTCCTAAGAAACATTCATACTTAGTTGGAACAAAATTGGCATGGCCATTCTAAAGAAGTTGAAAAGAGGTTTTTCACATGTTTGCTATGGATGCAACACCAATACCAGGGGAGCCATGTCAGACAAAATTTTGATAGAGCAAGTCCTATGAACACTCCTACAAAGTTTCATCAAAATTTGATCTGCCATTCAAAAGAATAAGTCAAAAATAGGTTTTTCACATAGTTAATAAGGAAGTCACACCTTTGCTATCGGAGTCACCCCAAACATAATTTGTATAGAGAATGTCCTGAGGAACAATCCAACCAAGCTTGTCCCAATTTAGCCCAGTGGTTTTTGAGAAGAAGCTGAAAATAACAATGTTGAAGGACAACTTAAAACGTATGATGGATACAGGGCAACATGATAAGCTCACCTGGCTTTATGGCCAGGTGAGTTCAAATAGATAACTCTGTCCTGCTATTGGAATTTGCATGTGAAACAATGATTATATATATTTACACCGTTACTCACATTAAACAAATGTTGCATGGCATCGGTTTCAAGGTCTTTTGCATTGCCATAACGCTGGTATCCTACTGCAAGGAGGCCTGATCAAATGATAAGGATGCATGTTATAGCGTTGTAAGAAGTCTTGTAATTGTGCACAAAAATGCATTTTGTCATAAATTACAATCCAGGGAATATCACGTTAATATAAAGCAAACCATATCATGATTACTAGGAATTTCCTTTACTCAGAGCATAAATGTGTTCGAGTTCGAAATTTTCAGCAATATCACACTGCCTTTATCAGCAACTACTGTTGATTACGTGACTTGTAATGGTCACGTAATCAACAGTAGTCGCTGATGAAGGCAGTGTGATATTGCCGAAAATTTCGAACTCGAACACATTTATGCTCTGAGTAAAGGAAATTCCTAGTAATCATGAATTATCCAGAGCAAGGAAGCAACCTTTTCAGTTGTAAACCATATTATGTTTGTTATTTTTATTATACCACATTAAATTTGACATGCAGTTACTACATGCTTTATATTTGCTATTTTTATTATACCACATTAAATTTGACATGCAGTTACTACATGCTTTATGTTTGCTATTTTTATTATACCACATTAAATTTGACAAGCAGTTACTACATGCTTTATGTTTGCTATTTTTATTATACCACATTAAATTTGACATGCAGTTACTACATGCTTTATATTTGCTATTTTTATTATACCACATTAAATTTGACAAGCAGTTACTACATGCTTTATGTTTGCTATTTTTATTATACCACATTAAATTTGACAAGCAGTTACTACATTGCTTTATGTTTGCTATTTTTATTATACCACATTAAATTTGACATGCAGTTACTACATGCTGCCTGGCAGGTGTATGAAAACAAAGGGTGGTTGTTGTTGTTGTTGATTCTGGAACTCGAGTTTTAAAGAAGAAAAAAAAAAGCTGGGAAGACATGCATTTTCCAAATTGCCAATGTGTGGATTCAATCCCTTGACTTCATATTTCTGAGGTGAACACCCTCTAGACCACTCTGCTATATGCAATTACACTTCACACATCATAAATATTTGGTACTGTAAATGTGGTCAGGTGCTGCACAGAGTGTATGCATTATATACTTATTTTACTACTGAAGAACCATGGGCGGTGGTTGTTGCTGTTGTTGTTGATTTTGGAACTCGAGTTTTAAGAATAAAAAAACCTGGGGAGAAATGCATTTTCCAAATTGCCAATGTACAAATTCAATTCCTTCACTTCAGATTTCAGAGGTGAACACCCCGTAGACCACTCTTCGATCTGCACTTGCACTTCACACATCACAAATTTGGTACTGTAAATGTGGCCAGGTACCACAGAGAGTATATGCATTATATATTTATTTTACTATTGAAGCCGCAAGACAGTAATTCTTGAAATCTTTAATAGTACCCAATCAAGGGTTTTCTAAACATACATCGCTTGACTTTAATAACTAGTTCATTTTCAATTCATTTTTATATGCAGTAAAACTTCCATAAACCAGTCCCTCTGTAACCTGGCCACCTCTGTAATCTGGCTTCCTCTGCAGACTGGCCATTGATTCTGGTACCAATAAAGCCATTCTAATACTAACCAAACATTTGTATACTACCTCCATAAAATGACCAACAGTCTTGGTCCCAACAGTGTTCAGCTTAGAGAAGTTTCACTGTATTTGGAGTAGTACTGATTTAATATTCTTCCATAAAAGTCACCTGGGCAGGTTGACTTAAACAACATCTTATTTCATCTTTCAAGCAAAAATTAGACTAATAAGGGAATTTTTTGTAGGCATTACTAATGAATTCATTGGTATTTAATACATGAAGCTGCACTTAATGATGCCTATTTTAAAATCCCATCTCTGCATTAATATAACACTTAAAAAAATTAGAAACAGAAGGTGATCTAGTCAATATATAACGTAAATATTACTGTGTTTCAAATGAGCAGAAATTCTACATGCACAATTTAGCCTGTATAATTCAACTGTACATGTACAACTTAGCCTGTATCATACAACTGTACATGTATAACTTAGCCTGTATCATAAAATTGTTTCATGCACTACTTAGCCTGTATCATACAATTCTACATGTACAACTTAGCCTGTATCATACAATTGTACATGTACAACTTAGCCTGTATCATACAATTAATTCTACATGTACAACTTAGCCTGTATCATACAACTCTACATGCACAACTTAGCCTGTTTCATACAATTTTTTCATGCACAACTTAGCCTGTATCATACAATTCTACATGTACAACTTAGCCTGTATCATACAATTTTTTCATGCACAACTTAGCCTGTATCATACAATTGTACATGTACAACTTAGCCTGTATCATACAATTCTACATGCACAACTTAGCCTGTATCATACAATTCTACATGCACAACTTAGCCCATTTCATAAAAAAATTTCATGCACAACTTAGCCTGTATTATACAATTCTACATGTACAACTTTGCCTGTATCATACAATTATCTATGATATGTAAATCATATTGTAGAATGACTGATATTAGCTTGTAAAAAATAGTTTGTGGTCTTGCACATTTTAGCTCAGATTAATATATGCTCATGTCTTATTCAAGAAAATTAAAATATTAAATAAAATATCAAATAAAAATCTTGGCAAAGATTTTTCTCTTTGCTCATAGATCAGTGCACCAAGTGCAAGGCTGCAATGTTTACCAAAATTTGTAAATGTGTACATGGTATACAATAACTGAAATGATGCCATTTAATCAAAATAATTAAAAACTCAACTTTTCCCCTGATCTGCACATTAGGCTTACAGCTATTTATATGTAAACCATTGACAATTTACATGTCACACCTTTCTCAACTTGCAATTGTTTCATTTGCTGTATATCTGTAACCTCTTATTATGACAGGATTCAGTAAGACATGACTTTGTTAAATATATCTGACAATCTAGGTGAAATATCATTAGGATCATCATGATATTGTTTTGTACTGCTACATATAAGTACATAATGAAATATCAATAATGCAACTGGTTGTACTGCCTGGACATGTGCATATGATACTTTTGTGGGATCCACAATGATGAAAAGAAACTGTAATGGCTTAAAATGTTAAAATAAGATGTTACTCATCAAAGTTTCTGTTAACAAACATACTTTTCAAAGGTAAATAGTTTACAGACTTTTTTGTCAGCAAGATCGGTAAATCAATTGTGTAATGTGCAGTACAATCGATTCTCATCAACTTTGTCTTTTTCCTAAAAATGACACATTTAATGTGAAAATCATCCATACTTTATGAAAAGAATTAACAGAAAAAGTCTTACTAAACAGTCATCTTAAGCAGAGATGTGGATATATATCATTGAACTGGAAATGGCAGTTCCTGTGTCACTAACAGTCACCTGCATCTTTGTTTAAATGGTGACAGATTTTGTAAATGTCAATAGGCAATAAACTAAATTAAGCTGTTTACATGTGTAAATGATGCAGCCTTAGCCAAGTGCACTAACAATTTCATGCACTCACATTAGTTGTTCTATAGTATGTAACAATTTCATGCACTCATGTTAGTTGTTCTACAGTATGTAACAATTTCAAGCACTCATCTTAGTTGTTCTATAGTATGTAACAATTTCATGCACTCACGTTAGTTGTTCTACAGTATGTAACAATTTCAAGCACTCATCTTAGTTGTTCTATAGTATGTAACAATTTCATGCACTCATGTTAGTCATTCATGCACTCATGTTAGTTGTTCTACAGTATGTACCAATTTCATGCACTCATGTTAGTCATTCATGCACTCATGTTAGTTGTTCTACTGTATGTACCAATTTCCTGCACTCATGTTAGTTGTTTTACAGTATGAAACAATTTCCTGCACTCATGTTAGTTGTTCTACAGTATGTAATAATTTCATGCACTCATGTTAGTAGTTCTACAGTATGAAACAATTTCATGCACTCATGTTAGTGGTTCTACAGTATGTAACAATTTCATGCACTCATTTTAGTTATTCTACAGTATGTAACTATGTGTATCCTACCATACATTATTTATCTTGAGAAGTTTCTTTGGAGACTATCACACTCTTCACATTTCTTGCCTACTAGTCCAAATTATCCAGAATTTACTCAGGGTAAAAGGAATCTTCTTCTAACAGTAGACAAGTTCATAAGCAATCTACCTGATCTCAATGACACGATAATCTAAACTGAAGCAATGATACAAAGACTGCTGAAAGCATCATTACTAACATAAACTTTATCCCATGGAGTTCTCTTTGATGATGAGAAATGGGTCCACAGCCCATCTTTTTTGAAAAATAGACCCATTGGGAATATTTTTTCAGGAGTAAACTGCTAAAATTATGAATTCTGCTTGACTTTGAAATATTTTTCATCAGGACAGGAGACCAATTATCAATCCCTGGGACCTCAAAAGTAATCTCTGTATCTATTCAGATTAATTTTCCATATCCTGCACACTCTATTGGAGAAGATTTCATTAAAAAGGAAAATCTGGCCTCCAAGCTCATTTTCACTACATTATTCCTCATTGAATTCTAAGCTATGGGCCAAAATTTAATAATAAATGGACCTTGCCATGTCGGCTCCATCTATCTACTCCAAGATGAACTGAATTAACTCACTTTCTGTTCTGGTGATGTCATACAGGTAAATCTTGCTTGTGATAAAGGTATAGAAATTAGAAAATTTGAGAAAACAAAGGCTAATTTTGTTTTAACAATACGTCCAATAGCGCTTAAATTTTACAGCTGTAATAATACATTTTGAAAATTGTTATTGATTGAGTGCATATTATAACTTAGCCTGAATTTTCCTTTAAATGGATCATGAACCACTGTATCCTTTATAAACATGCAAGGCAGCAGTTGCACCCTATGTATCATTTGTATACTCTTACCAAACTGTGTTCCCCAGTCTCCCAGAAAATTCAGTCTGATGACTCTGTACCCTGTCTTCTCATATAAATTGGCAATAAAGTTTCCTATGATTGTCGACCTGAGATGACCGGCATGGAATGGCTTAGCAATATTGGGTGAGCTGAAAGATAAATTATATAATTTATGCAAAGATGTAAAATACAAAAATTCTTACTTATCCAGAATCTGGATTTTTCACGAGTTTTTTAAATGAACACAAATATAAGATTCAATTTATCACATAAAAAAATATCATGGTTTTATTTGACAAAACCATAGAACAGTGTAGTGAAATGACTTTGAAATACACTCATATAGCTCAGTTATTATGGCTTTACCTTAATGATGTTATTATGTCATTTGTGATGTCATAAGGTGTTATTATGTGTTACATATATAAAAATTATTATATGATTATATTAACCTAAATAACACATTAGTCATGTGATAAAAAAACCCCACCTGAATGAAGTATTTTATGAATATGCCTCTAAAATGTAATGATACAGTGTAAGATGCATTTATACTATAGAACAGAATACATTTTATTGTGATCTGTTTTTAAAACAAAAATTAGACAAATATTCAAAGGTACATAAATTGGCAACAAATCATTAAGTTTAAAAACAGAAGTAATAAAAAAAAAAATTCATAAATATCACTGTAATTGCAATTTGTATTTATTTGCCCTTTGACCTCCCAAAAGACCCCAAGGGAGGGGTCTAAAAATTGTACCCTATCATAGATAGTTACCATATGGGTAACCTATCAACCAAATTTAGTGAATTTCTCTTCCAGGGGGAGAAAGAGTTACAGATGGACAGACAGATAGAAAGACAGTCAGACAGAGGATATCACAATATCTCTTATTGGGGTTTAACTAAAACTGTACATGATGTTGTGATTAGTTTCCTATACCTTTATTTTGTACAGGAATCATTTCAAAATAATGAGAGAATTGAGAAAACTTTTTTAAAAAATATATGGACATACTTTAACTATAATAGGTCTCATAAAATAAAAAAGATGTTTAATTATATAGTCATCCAAAAATGACACCAGACTAAATATACAAAGAAAATACTTGTCAAATATCTCTAAACTGGATACTGTCAGAAGCAAAATGTTTCCCCAGTCTGCAGAGAAGGCTGGGTTAATAACAGGGCAGTTTAAGAAAGCTTCACTTTTCCCATTAGCTTACCTGTACTCTACCAACACAGTCCCTTTATGTGTGTTTTGTGTATTACCACTGGATGAATATTTGTGACCGTAGTCAAGCGAGAGCTGGTGTACCTGGTCTAATACATCCTAACACAGAAAAAGAATAAAAAAATTGATATGTGTGAGTCAACATTGAGCCAATTTCAAAAGAGGAGTCCCTTGAGTTTTGATAAGGTAAAGAAATGAATTTGATCACTGCATACATGACAGTAACATTATGTGTGAAAATTCTATGTTACACTACTATAAATGTCCTAAATATACGAACTTAGCAGAAAAGCTGAAACTTATGTAACACTGATGACAACTAAAATATTCAAGGGCATGTCATAACATCTCCATTGTTTTTGTGCTAGCAAGTTTATAATTGTTCAGAAAAAGTTTACTTTACAATTGGGAGCATAATGGTTTCAAAAAACTTGCACCTCACATTGGGGCTATTCTATTTGCTTCCTGACATTAGGAGAAATGGATTAATATAGGAAACTTGAACAACATGAGCAAATCATATTGCACCAACAGTGCCAACAGGTTGCACCACACCTCAGCAATTTTTTGAGGATCTTCTCTTAGAATAAGGACATCTTGTCTTCCTTCCAATCTGCTCACATCCACTCCAGTATCTGTCTGTACCTGCAAATCAGGGGAAAAAAAAGTTATCCAAAATAATTAAAATAAAGACCCATTTCATTAGGTATGTGCAACATTAAATCTAAGGTATATTTATGTTGATGAAAATAATGTATTGTGGTAAAGGGAAATAAAGTATCGTGGTAAAGGGAAATAATGTATCATGGTAAGGGAAAATAATGTATCATGGTAAAGGGAAATAATGTATCATGGTAAAGGGAAATAATGTGTCATGGTAAAGGAAATAATGTATCATGGTAAAGGGAAATAATGTGTCATGGTAAGGGGAAATAAAGTATCATGGTAAAGGGAAATAATGTATCATGGTAAAGGGAAATAATGTATCGAGGTAAAAGGAAATAATGTGCATCATTACATCATTATTTATGTTGGTGTAAGTAATTTAGGTTTTATTTGGGATTGCCAAAAATTGCCAAAGCATCTGAACATTTTCAAGGCTTGTCCTGCCATCAGCTAATTTGTGCCTTAGAAAGTCACTGCAGCCTACAAGTGCAATGCATTTTCAAGACTGTCTTAAGATATGCAAGTCTCAATTTCTTCAGAAAAGAATTCATAGAAATGCTTAGTTAGGCATTAGATCAAATATTTATTGTTTTAAAGAATACAATTCATAAAAAGAGAAGCTGATGAAAGGAAACTAGTAAATAATGCGTACAGACTAAAGTTACATGACAGCAAAATCTGGAATGGAAATTCCATAGAGCAGCATTTTATGTGGTAAACCAATCAACTTAACAAGTCAGTATTATTCTAGGGCAAAATATGGCAACTACTTGGCAAACTAGTGTGCTAACCTACATAACACAGTATCCTCCAAGTATTTTTCCAAAATCATTGAATGTAGCGTCTTTTCAAAACAATTTTTTTGTTATATGCCTATTTGCATTATGCATATTGACACAGAATTATGTGCACGAAAATACCTTTTGTATTATATATCAATGTAAATGTAGATGGGTTTCATTGCTGCATCCAGTGTTACTCGTGGTATATGTTTTTAGACATGGCAATTTCCAAATACTGCTTTCTGTTCACTTACTGCAGCACGCCAAAGTGCCAGCAGTGGGGGGCCAGTTTACTCCGTGTTCTATGGCCATGGATTTTACCACATCCACAGAACTTAGAGTGTTATTTTTCTCTATATCATAACAAATGCATATGAGCCTTGTCAGGGAGCTATTAATCTTCAGCTGTAGAGCTGTTACAGGTAATCACTGAACTTCATGGAGTTGTTTAATCCAGACACAGTAGCCAATGGCGACTTCAGGGACATTGGTTCGACAGATGATACTGGTCAACTCAGTGCAATGGGCCAAAGATTCTGGACAAATGGGTCTGTGTGGTAAGGAGGTTCCCAAGGGATCCTTCAGCAGGCTGGGAGGAGTGGACTACACAAGAGCATTCCTCAACCATTCATTGTAGTAGTGGATCAGGAGTATTCATGGACTTTAGGGACATTGGTTCCATGAATGATACTGGTCGATTCAGAGTGAGGGGCCAAAGGTTCTGGACAAATGGGTCTGCAGGATAGGAGGTTCCCAAGGGATCTTCAGCAGGAGGAATAGACTACACAAGATAATTTCTTAACCATTCATTAAGAGTGGTGAATCAGGAGTATTCATGGACTTTAGGGACATTGGTTTCATGGATGATACTGCTTGATTCAGAGTGAGAGGCCAAAGGTTCATGGACAAACGGGTCTACAGGATAGGAGGTTCCCAAGGGATCCTTCAGTAGGAGGAATAGACTACACAAGATCATTTCTTACCCATTCATTAAGAGTGGTGAATCAGGAGTATTCATGGACTTTAGGGACATTGGTTTCATGGATGATACTGCTTGATTCAGAGTGAGAGGCCAAAGGTTCATGGACAAACGGGTCTACAGGATAGGAGGTTCCCAAGGGATCCTTCAGTAGGAGGAATAGACTACACAAGATCATTTCTTACCCATTCATTAAGAGTGGTGAATCAGGAGTATTCATGGACTTTAGGGACATTGGTTCCATGGATGATACTGGTCGATTCAGAGTGAGGGGCCAAAGGTTCTGCACAAATGGGTCTGCAGGATAGGAGGTTCCCAAGGGATCCTTCAGCAGGAGGAATAGACTACACAAGATCATTTCTTAACCATTCATTAAGAGTGGTGAATCAGGAGTATTCATTACCATTATTGGGATGTCATGAGCTAACAACATCATATCTGTTGATGGACAATATATTAGGTTTTACACCTAAACTTTAGCGTTATTATATGTATGAGAATCTAATCCACCATTATAATTGTTGATGAACAATACATTGATCACATTTGTTCATAAATCCCATTCACAGATCATATCTGCTGATAAATCCATATATTGATCTTATCTGTTGATAAAATCCATTCAATGATCATATTTGTTGAGTAACTATGCTTTGATCATATCTGTTGAGGAACAATACCATTTTGTTATATCCATTGATGAACTTTGTGTGCGCATGAATAGGGTAGGGTTTTCAGCTTAGTTTAGTTTGTGAGATGAAAGTATGGGTGTCAGCTAGAGTGACAGAGATTCAATTATGATTTATTTGCATTATAAATAAGCATCTCATTCACCTGCTTTTGTGATGTGTCTTCGCTAGATTCAATCCTACTCAGTTTCATAGTGTTACACATACCATAGAACTATGTTACTATAATGGTTTTGTAAATCACAATCTAATAGTGTCAACACACTGATGCAAAACTTTTATTTTAGAATATTAGTGACATAAAATTTTTGCCAATTTACATTGTGCAAAATTATACATTATTGGTGGTGATAGTTTTATGCTATTGAAAAAAATAAACATGTGCTTGTATGTAATGGTAGGTAAAGACATATGTAATGGTAGGTAAAGACATATGTAATGGTAGGTAAAGACATATGTAATGGTAGGTAAAGACATATGAAATAAGAGTACTGCAAATGGTACATCTTGTGACCTTTTCCAAACTAATGACCTTCTCCTTTGAGCTACGGACTAGCCTAATGTATGATACAGGTGTGAGAATTGCCAGCCAAAATTGTATTGCAACATATTGTGATATGAATGATTGTACAACACTATATATTGATATATATTTCTACCAAGCTAAACATTTTGAAAACCCATGTGCTAGCAACTGTCAGCATCATTTCCTGAGTCTGTAAGTTTTTATAATAAGAAAAACATATTCCGACAGCTGTGTTTTTCCTTATTAGTGTATGGTCAGTTAGTTCCAATAAGCCTGTACCTAAGTTCCACTAATCTGATTGGTTGGTTATAAAAAGCAATTTGCCATTTTATTTTTTTTATAACAAAATGAGATAAGGAAAGACATAAAAACTGGATAATTTTGATAAAATATATGATTGTATGTCTTTCCTCAGCGAATTTATTAGAAATGATGGCAAAATCCTTTTTTACCCTATAACTGACCAATCAGATTACCCTATAACTGACCAATCAGATTACCGCAGCTGATGAAGCCTAAGTGCAGGCTGGTTGGAACTTACATACAGCATGCCAACTTGCAGTGAACATACATGAATTCAACTTTATACACTTGATTTTAATGTTAGCAAGCAGAAACGATACATATTTGATGAATCAATCAAGGGTTTAAAAAGTGACAGCCTGAATAACAAAACAGACCACTGACTTACATTATCCATTGTTGTGACCTTGACTCTGAGGCACACGGTATGACTGTGAATTTGTCAAGTCAAGATGTATAAACAGCTAAAGTTTCATTCAAATCTCTTTACTGGTTTCAAAGTTCTACCAGTACATGTATAGAGGTCACCAATTTATATTTTCCCTTTCCATGACCTTGACCTTTAAGTAGTGTCTGAGGAATCTGGAAAAGCTGACAGGTGTGTGTGAGACTAATTTAGTAGTTAAGAAGGAGCCAGGCAAATCTGAGGAGAAACAGAAGCCAACTGCAGTAAAGCCCCGTCTCCCAAGTCTAGGTCTTGACACAGATGTTCCTCAACCTAGACCTCATTCTCCAACTAGTCCTCCCTGTAAAAAAGCCAAATCAGCATATATGGATGATTGGCTGGAGGATGTCATCAGCAATGGAAAAAGAAGACTGTTATGAAATGACAAGGACGTCGTACAATTAGAGTTGTCTAGGTATATAGGTGCTGATAACTCTGATCATGTTCTGACATTATTGCATCGTGGAAAAAAATGAAATATTCTACTCTTGCCTAAGATTTGCTGGCCAGAAAGTATCTGGCTATACGTGCATCTTCAGTGTCATCAGAGTGAGTGTTTAGTTTGATAGGAGATTTAGTAAGCAAGTAAGTCTTCTTAACTTTAAAAATGTCGACACAATCACATTCATTTACAAAAACATGGAAAAGTACTGGTAGAGCCTGCAGGTTATTATAGCCAATGAGCTAATGATTATAATTTAGTAGTGTTGGTGGATTATTTTTGTTATTACTATGGCAGTTAGAATGGTTATTGTTATTCTATTACAATCCACACAGTCTGAAAGCATTGTTTAAATAATTTGAAAACATTCCTTTTACAAGACATGTGATGCTGGTACATGTACTTTGAAAATATTACTATCTATACTCACTCATAAGTCCAACTGCAAACTGCACAGACCCAGATCTGCAGGCACATTATGCACCAGCAGATCTGGGTATATGCAGGTTGTTAGCAGTAATCAGTAGAACAAACAACACAGACCCTAATCTGCCAGTGCATTATGCAATGGCAGATCAGGGTCTATGTGTTTGTAGTTGGACTTGATTTATCAGCAAGTATATACGTAACTTTTCTATTTGCATTTTTCTAGTCATAGAAATGGAGGATTGAATGTATTTTTGATTTCTTTTCCTAAACAAATACTCTGATGTGCGATATTTTTATATCATTTTTCTACTCATTGAAATCAATAATGGGATACATTTATTTCCTTTTTCTTTTTGGTAAACAAGTACTCTAGTGTGTACTGTCAAGAAGTCCACTATCTTAATTTTCTTCCTTCTTTTTACTATTAATCTCTAAGTTAACTGTTCTCGTCATGTAAGAAATTTCTGGTGATTGGAACTTGTTTAGAGTTCACAAGAAATAAATTTTATTACCAAACTTGTTCTAATATTACTATATAACCCCAAAGACATGACCAATAATTAAATTATTTTATTTTCATCAATAATGGAGAAAGAGTCCAATTCATAAATCTGTAAATACATGGTAGATGACCCAAATAATGTTAGAAATTTTTCATTTAAAGATTTCATAACTTTTTATGAAAAAGTTTCAAGTTAAGCAACTTTTTTTCATTTATTGGATGTATTTCGTCCTGTTAATGTCAGAGGCCCCTACAGTGCACCCAGGGCTCATCAGTTAGGAAATGCACCCAGGACTCATCAGTTAGGAAATGCACCCAGGACTCATCAGTTAGGAAATGCACCCAGGACGCATTAGTTAGGAAATGCACCCAGGACTCATCAGTTAGGAAATGCACCCAGGACTCATTAGTTAGGAAATGCACCCAGGACTCATCAGTTAGGAAATGCACCCAGGACTCATTAGTTAGGAAATGCACCCAGGACTCATCAGTTAGTAAATGCACCCAGGACTCATTAGTTAGGAAATGCACCCAGGACTAATCAGTTAGGAAATGCCCATAAACTTGAGCCTAAGGAACAATTAAACATAAAACAACAATATAAGTTGTTATAAGATAAGAAATAAAATCAGCAAACAAAGCAGAACACACCATAAAATACAAAGAAAAGCAGAACAAAGCAGAAAATAAAATAAAATAAATAGCAAAATAAAGCTTTAATCATAGTAGGAAAAATGGTGTATTTGAATGATAAACTCAACCTTAAATAATCGATTGTACTACTGATCATTGATTGGTTCCATACTACCAATTATAACTGATAATCAGTTGTTAACTTGAACCGATTGGGCAACACTACCTTGAAGCAGAGGATATAGCTATAATATGTGACACACAGTCTATACATGATATATAATTGCTTAAAGTTTCATTAAAATATCTTCAGTGGTTCAAAAGTTAAACTCCAGACAGGGATACAAGTCAGAGTCACATTTTTACCTGCTTTGACCTTCACGATGACTTCAGGCAGAGGGCATGGTTATGGTATTTGACACACTGTCTACACATAATACACAACTAGATACAGTTTCATTAAAATATCTTCAGTAGTTGAAAGGAATACTCAGGACAAGGATACAAGTCAAAGAACTACATCCTCCCTTGCCATGACCTTGACCTCGAGGCTGGGGGTATGGCTACAGTTTGCAACACAAAGTCTAGTCATGATAAGTTTCATTAAAATCTCTCCAACCATTACAAAATTACGGGCCAGAGAAGCAAATGTTAACAGCTGGAAACATGGACAGGCAGCTAGATGGAAAACTCCATAACATAATAGACCCAACTTAAGATGATACGGGAATATAATAAAGTAATTACTACAGCTGCAAATAATATGAATCATTGCCAACTGTAATAAATGTTAAAGCAAAATTATATATAAAACTGTAATAAACGTTCAAGCAAAATTACAGACAAAACATCAATTTTAATATTTCTTAAAAACAACAGTAAAAGGTCGATCTGCTCTTTTATGAGCATAATATGGTGGATATAAATGGTTGTTACTTACATGTAACCTAAAGATCTGGAACCATAGGTCAGGATTATAACTACTATTGAAAGCATATAGTATGATCTTTCTATTTCAATATTAATAAATGATTGTAGTGTGCATATGAATCATAGATTCTGTAGAAAATATCATTTACTTGCTAAATTTAATAAATTTTTCTTCTTCCTAACATTTTTTATTTTGCAGTAAATTAAACCTTTGCGAAGGAAATATGTTCAACCATTAAAATTGCATACTTTATAGTATTCATGCCATATTAATTTGAAATAATTAATTTTTGATGTACAAATAAATATTCATTCATCCACTCTACAAAAAGTGAGTACAATTTAAAGCTAATACATTTGTTGTTTTTCTATAATACTTTTTTAATTAGACTTGTGTTTGTAAATAAATACATATGCCCTTAATACAGATCGAAATGTCTATGTCCTACAAGTTAAAAAATGTAGCAAAATTTGAAAAATTTTAATAACGGAATGAAAATCTAATGGGGTCATTTACATATTCATACTAACATGCAAACCAAATTTCATTTGCCTCCATCAAGTAGTTTCAATTAATTGTGCCTACAAGGTTTTTGTCAAAGAAGTAAACAAATTTTTAAGTACTGAAAAAGTGCTGTATTGGCCTGAAAATATAATCAGATCATTTTCATATAAATACAAATATGTATGTTCAGTTTCATTTGTTTACGGAGTGGTTAGCATGCTGGACTCACAACCAAAAGGGTACAGGTTTGAATCCTACCATCGGATCAGTTTGGATTGGCTACCATGGTGTGTCCTTGGGCAAGTCACTTGATTCCAATTGCCTTGGCACTAAATAACCTACTTGTGTTGCTGTGCCATAAAAAACCAAATCAACAAAATCAAACCATTTGCTAACTTTAAGTGGTTTTTACCAATCCAATTAAAATCAAGATCCCCAACATAATGGAGATCTGATGGACACTAGTACAAGATCATGTCCCTTTGACCTTTCAAATCACCAATCAGATTACAGCTTTCACATTTATGAAAGTGAAAAACCTCTTTAAGAACATATTGTTTCCAAAGATAACTTTCCTTAACACAAAATGCAATCATTCTTTCTGATACATTATTAAAAATAAGTGAACCAGGAATTCCAAAGGTCACAAGAACACAAAATTTTATCGATGCCTGTCATATCTACTTATTATAAGTAGATGTTGATTTAAATCAGATTGGGTTTTTATTTAATCGTGCAAACATGGTTTTTGTCAAAACAGTCAGAGTCCAACAAGTTAACAAATGTAGAAAAACACTGAAAAATTACTATAATGAAATGAAAATCTAATCACCGTACTTCAGATTGTTTTTTGTACCAGTGAGCCGACTAGCCCAACAACTTTAAAAATTAAGGGTCAACCTTCAGAACCATGATCCTGGTAGCAAAATGAGGTTGAAATTCCTGAACATTTGCATAGAAAATTAGTGAGAAGAAGGTTAAGTTGAAAGCTTTATTATCAATGACATACATCATAATTGCGTATTCATTTAAACACTACTTTATGTGTGGATTTATAAATATTTAACTCAAATGTAAACATTTATTTGCCTTGTGAATGGTTGTCAATATTTATTTGCAACAATGTTTACTCTATTTCATTTTAAAATTGAATTAAAAATAATAATTACCATATATACTCATGTATAAGCCCATACCAACTGCAAACTGCATAGACCCAAATCTGCCGTCGCATAATGCGCCGGCATATCTGGGTCTATGCAGTTTGTAAGGACTAATCAGTAGAACAAACAACATAGACCCTGATCTGCTGGCGCATTATGTATCAGGGAATTAAATAAATTATTTTTCACCTTCATATGGCAGTCTAAAGTGAACAAAGTTAAAAGAGAGGTTTTGCATCAAACCTTTTCTAAAGGTGGCTTGGCGATGATAGACACTGATAAATTTATATTAGCTTTGAAAATAACATGGATTTGTAGTGTTCTTCTATCTAACAGAAAATTTGTCAATTTGTTTGAGTATGAAATATGTGAGACTAAATACCTGTTCCTATTAGGAGATGAAAATGTAATGACATTATTCAAAAAGAAAAAAATTGCTTTCTGGCATGATGTTTTATTTGGCTTGGAAACTGTTAATAGAGAAAAATATACCCCGGACAGGAGAAGATCTAATGAAAACAAATTTATGGATGAACTTACTTATAAGGGTGAACAAGGTACCAATTTTCTATAAGAAATGGTTTGAACATAATGTAATCTATATTGGTGATATGCTTACAGATCAGGTAATAATTATTGATTTTGATAGTTTTAAAGCTAAATATGGTCTCAACATGAATTTCCTTACATTTCAAGGTATAATTCAGTGTGCAAAGTTTGTATGTAAAAAGTTACAGTTAGATATAACAACACCGGTCAGACCATTTATCCATTTCCATTTGGAAATTATATTTCATAACAATAAAGGGTGTAAAGACCTTTACAAACCACTTTTGAAAACGGATGTCAAACCAACTAGTGAAATGAAATGGAATGAAACTTTCACTTTGAATATGGATGCGTGGCCAAAAATACATAATAAAGTTTTTACAACAACAAGAACCTCAAAATTACAATGGTTTCAATCTCGTGTTAGTCACAGAATTTTACCAATGAATTCATTTTTATATATCCCCGAAACAATACTGCATTTGTTTGGGAATGTAATGTGATAAACAGGATGTGGAATGATGTGTCCCACTGGATTCAGAATAAAGTGAAGATGGATATTGTGCCAAGTGCAAAGACTGTAATATTGGGAGATACAAGTACAGATGGAATATATGAACAACCTTTGTATTTTTCTTTCCTTCTAGCCAAATACGACATCTATATATGTAAAATGAAAAGGGATATGCCTAGATTAGACAGTTTGAAAATTTTTCTTAAAAACCACTATAATTTGGAAAAATATATTGGAATCAAATCTAAAAGGAAAGAAATATTAATGTTGATTTGGGAACAATGGGAGCCATTATTCCACCAGTAACTAGGAAACATGTGTTATAATTCGAATGCACTTTTTATTGCATGATGTACATTATAGTGTATATTGTGTTTATAATATATAATATCACTTCATGCCTGATCAACTGATATGATCTGAAAACTTTCCCTGTCTCTCTCTCTTTCTGTTTTCTTTCTTTTATCTTGCAGTGACAAAAACAAATTGTACAAATACGTATTACACGTAAAAATATATTGTACAAATACGTATTACATGTAAAATATATTGTACAAATACTTATTACATGTAAAAATATATTGTACAAATACGTATTACATGTATGTATCATCTATCTCTATGTTAATAAAAGCTAAAAAAATAAAATAAAAAAATAACAATTTCTATCAATAACACTGAATTACATACATCAATATTTTATTTTTGCCATAATTTGTTGGGGAGGAAATTGTTCTGTGTCATCTACCTTTTAGAAATTTATGCTACTCAGTTTATTATGCAGTAATATGAACATTAAACAAATATATTAATGACCAAGACTAGGGAAATCTGTGATGTAATTTCATTAGTAAAAAATGTTACGATCTTTTGGCCAAACTGGTAAATTGTTCGAAATAGATGAAATTATTAGAAGTACTGGGTTATTTATTAAAGAGAGGATTTCATGCTGCAGAAAGCAAAGTGAAGAGGATGTGAAATCAAGGGCCATAATTCTTCTAAACGATAATGTGGAACATTTGAAATTAAGCTCATTCAAGGTCTCATCAATACAAAGCTGCATGCCAAATTTTTGGTTGAAATCCAAGAAATATTAGTAAAGTCATACTGCAGAAACTAAAGTCAGGTGGATGAGCAATCAGTGACCATACCTCCTGCAAATGATGCTGTGGAACAATGGAAATCAAACTCACAGGGAGTCTCATCAATCCGAAGCCACATGCCAATCTGGTTGAAATTCTGTTTAAGTTATCTTGCAGAAACCAAGCCAGGATGATGAGCAATCAGTGGGCCATAACTCTAACTGAGACTTAACCGATATAAACTCATGCAAGTTTGCAAGACAATGTTATATCACACTGCATCAGAATATGTTGAATCGTTCTTGAGCTATGCCAGTTATAAGCAACTTCCTATGTGAAGATATTAAGTTAATTATCAAGGGCCATAACTCAATCCAAAATGAAGCTGAAGAGACAAAACCCATGAAAGAAACATCTAGGTCTTGAGACAAATGTAGACACCAAAATATATCAGAATATGTTGAATGGTTCCCGAGTTATGCTGCTTACAAGGATCTGCATAGTGGAGATGTAATATTGACGGAAAAGGTGCATTAACTTTGTCAAAACTTGGACCTGAAAAGATGAAACCTTTAAAAGGCACATATACATGTAATAAGTAATTCACCTGCCAAATAGCATCCAGTTATGTATAAGGGTTGCAGAACTATGCTGGTTACAAGAGGTGTGAATGGACTGACATACAGACTGAGGGACAGATGGTTGGATGGAAAAGGTGATTACAACAGGGTTCCCACAACTTGATACATGACTCTAATAAGCCAACCAAATTTCATTTATCTTTGTCAAGTTCATTTGCTTAATCATGCTAACAAGTTTTTTAAATAAAAAAATCAAAGTCCAAAAAGATCAAAAATGTGTAAAAAATTGAAAAATTGTTTTAATAGCCTGAAAATCCAAAAAGGTCATTTACAGATGCCTAAGAATATGATAGCTAAATTTAATTTGTCCATATTTAGTTTTTTTGTACAATCCTGCAAAGAAGCTTCTTGGGATAGACAGATGGACAAATGTACATCCATTGGTATGGATTGACTGATGGGACCAAATCAAGATGCCCCTGAAGCAAACAGTGGGAGCATAATAAAGCAGTTACATTTGATGCATAGCTGTAGACAAAATTCCTGAAACATAAAAGATGTTTTTTTACTTTACAATTGTTTTACTTCTCAACATATTTTTAATACACCATGCTGCAGATACCATAGTCAAACATAACAAGTTGTCTCCCTTTTCCTGATTCACTGAGTGGTGTATTTAAGTTAGAGCACATTTTAAACATTTAAATTAACATGTGCCAATATTACTAATGTTGCTGTTGATTGTAATACTATTTCATAAAAAGTCTGCAACATGAAAATACATTCATAAATGAAATATTTGACTTTAACAATGTTCATACTTTATTTATGAAATACCCATTTTGTGATTGGTGGTTTTAATGGACTGAGAGACAAAATTTATTTTTATAGCTTCATTTAGTTTTATGAATGGACATTCTCAAGATTTTGCTTTTAATCAATTGTTATCTGTTTTGATACAGTGCCTATATATTCTCACATTCCTATATGTACATGAAAGTGTTTTCCAGTGTAGAACACCAATGGAGAATATAATTATTTTCCATCACATGATGTCAAAATTGCATTCTGATTGGCCCATTGCTACTTTGACTTGTTTTGATGATGTCATCATACACATGCCATCACAATTGTCTACTATTACTATGTCACTTTTATTCTATTGCTTTAATTTCAGTAGCTATCTAATCTACCTGCATTGTGACCTCGTTTCAATCAGCGTAAACCAAACATTATACCCACCCTCTAAAAATGGAAACATTTTAATTTATATTTTGTCCTTTGTATGCCTTATAAGTACTGACTGTGTGCCATTTTGTTTATAACCAATGCTTCATAGCCAGAAATGTGAGAAAAATAATCCTTCATTATGCACTGGTGTTGGATGATAAATTTCCACTCAGGATCAAAATGTTCCTATTCTTCACCAATGCAAATGAAGGATTTTATTATACTTAAACAATAATAATTTGGTTACTATTCCTCATAATAATACTATACAAGTAATTTGTACATTTGGCTTATGAGCATCATTGCAACAAGGCATATTCTCTAAGCAAGATCATGTCATATCTGCAATGAGACATATTCTCTAAGCAAGATCATGTCATATCTGCAACAAGGCATATTCTCTAAGCAAGATCATGTCATATCTGCAATGAGACATATTCTCTAAGCAAGATCATGTCATATCTGCAATGAGACATATTCTCTAAGCAAGATCATGTCATATCTGCAAGGAGACATATTCTCTAAGCAAGATTGTGTCATATCTGCAACAAGGCATATTCTCTAAGCAAGATCATGTCATATCTATTCTCTAAACAAGATCATGTCATATCTGCAACAAGGCATATTCTCTAAGCAAGATCATGTCATATCTGCAATGAGACATATTCTCTAAGCAAGATCATGTCATATCTGCAATGAGACATATTCTCTAAGCAAGATCATGTCATATCTGCAATGAGACATATTCTTAAAACAAGATCATGTCATATCTGCAATGAGACATATTCTCTAAGCAAGATCATGTCATATCTGCAATGAGGCATATTTTCTAAACAAGATCATATCATATCTGCAATGAGACATATTCTCTAAGCAAGATCATGTCATATCTGCAATGAGACATATTCTCTAAGCAAGATCATATCATATCTGCAACAAGACATATTCTCTAAGATCATGTCATTGCAACAAGACATATTTTCTAAGTAAGATCATGTCATTGCAACAAGGCATATTCTCTAAGCAAGATCATGTCATATCTGCAATGAGACATATTCTCTAAGCAAGATCATGTCATATCTGCAATGAGACATATTCTCTAAGCAAGATCATGTCATTGCATTCTTCCTTTGGAAAACATTCTAACCTTCTTTAAAAAAAAATAGGGAATGACTGTGAATTCAATTATTTTCATAGATATCAATTTTCGTGGTTTTGCTGAAAATCTACTTTATTTGCGACTTATAGTCTTGAACCGAGGTAGGGGACTCTTGTTTCCACAGAAGGATCCCTACTGTTTTCACAGAAGGACCTTTGTTTATTGAGTCTTTAAATTCATGGTTTGGGACGAGATCCCACTGTTTTCACATAAGGAGCTTTGTTCATTGAGTCTTTAAATTCGTGGTTTGGGATGAGATCCCACTATTTTCATAGAAGGACCTTTGTTCACTCAGTCTTTAAATTTGTGGTTTGGGATGAGATCTTGTTGTTTTCACAGAAGGACCTTTGTTCACTCAGTCTTTAAATTCGTGGTTTGGGATGAGATCCCACTATTTTCACAGAAGGACCTTTGTTCACTCAGTCTTTAAATTCATGGTTTAGGATGAGATCCCAGTATTTTCACAGAAGGACCTTTGTTCACTCAAGTCTTTAAATTTGTGGTTTGGGATGAGATCTTATTGTTTTCACAGAAGGACCTTTCTTCACTCAGTCTTTAAATTCATGGTTTGGGATGAGATCCCACTATTTTCACAGAAGGACCTTTTGTTCAATGGGTATTTAAATTCATGGTTCTGTGATGAGATCTTATTGTTTTCACAGAAGGACCTTTTGTTCAATGGGTCTTTAAATTCATGGTTTGGGATGAGATCTTATTGTTTTCATAGAAGGACCTTTTGTTCAATGGGTCTTTAAATTCATGGTTTGGGATGAGATCTTATTGTTTTCATAGAAGGACCTTTTGTTCAATGGGTCTTTAAATTCATGGTTTGGGATGAGATCCTGTTGTTTGTACTGAAGGACCTTTGCTCAATGGGTCTTTAAATTCATGGTTTGGGATGAGATCCTGTTGTTTCTACTGAGGATCTTTGTTCAATTGGTCTTTAAATTCATGGTTTGGGATGAGATCTTATTGTTTCTACTGAAGGACCTTTTATTAACAGAGTCTTAAGATTTGTAGCCTGCAGCAACTACAACATCCACAAAAATGGTACACCACCAAAAAAACTAAATTCACAGGATACAGTAATGATCTATTTAACAAGTCTTATGAATGGGGGTAATTATCCATGCTCTTATGGCTTTGAGGGACCAATTTCTATGGCCCTGATTTTCCCAGGTAACATAGAAATAATGATTACCTGTGCACTGAGCTGTTCCTGCAGAAGACTGGCCAGGTGACTGTTCTGAGCTCTCAGATCTGAGAAGTTCAAGGAGAACTGCCCTCTGGAAATACTGAAAAAACAGCAAACTTTGTTGTATGAGAATGTACTATATAAAATTCCCACACAAAATACAGCTTCCAAATCATCAAAATTCCCCTCCCCTCTCAGACTCTTCCACTAGTGTTTGGTAATGTTAATTTGCCAGCAATGTGGCAGGACAGTTTTAATAAAAGTGTTGGTGCATTATGTTTGTCTTTCAATTAACTTCACTTTCATGATAATGATAATGTTATTAACATTTGTTTCATTGCAGTCTGAAAGAGTAAACATAACAAAAATTGTACTTTGAAAAAATACTGCCTGTGACTAAAATATTGAATAGAACTGGAATTTTCCATATGAATACATTTTCTCTGTAAAGATAAGGTTAACTTCTTACTTATTTTAGTTGTATCATCCATAAGCTGGGCATGACGATTCCCTAGCTCAAATAAAATCAGAAATGTAACAATCATTTAACTGGATATCAATACCCCAAGTTTTACATAAAAAAACACAAATTTAAATTTCAAGACTATTTTTCCCTGGGTAGTCCTTGCTGTGCTAGAAGTTCAAAATTGGAAATGTTGGCCCCTGTCCGAAGCCCCATTTAAAAGGAAAATGATTTTAGTACTCAGTTTTCTTTGTGACTTTGAGCAGCCTGATGGATCTGACCACATCCAGGGTACATTTGTCAGCACTGGATTCTGTTCTAAGCTCAGGATGATTTCTCATAACTCCTCGGAGGAGCTGAAAAACAGAAGAAGATACTATATAGGTTTGCTGAGATTTAACCTGACTGCACCTATATATCTAAAATCTATCTCTGAGGAAAACATACTCGCTAAATTCAACAGCCAAGTATGCAAACTGCGTAAGTCACACAGATGCTTCCAGAAAAAGCATTCAGTCTCTGAGCATTTGATATGCAAGTTAGAAAGGCTGATGTGAAAAACTTTTATGGTCTGACCAAATGAGCATGTCCTGATCAACATACCATGACCCAAAATATGTTGTATTTATGCATCAAAACATCTTCGGTCAAATCAGACAGGAATACATTTCCACGTAGTTATTTCTAATTTAAACTCTATATAACTTCTAGAATGCAAGGGATATGTTTTTGCTAACTTTATTCTTTTTGGCAACATGCAATCTGCTTATGTCTAGGGACACTGACCTATCCACCATCTTGCCCGTTTTCATAACTGAGGGTGAGGCCTGGTTACACTTTGGTCATAACAGCTATGTCACATGACCACAAACAAAATGGCTGACCAAGGATCAAAGTGAAACATGTTCATAATTAGAGCATCACCAAAACTCTGCACTGTTTGGATCTGTCCATATTTTACTATATTGATACTAGTAAACTCAGTATCACAACTACCAACTTTATATGCTCCCACTCCCAGGGATGATTCTGTTATATTAATAAGGCTGCATGGTGGTCCCAGAATTTTTATTTTGAAATATCACAACTGAGAGTTAATAAAACTTACTTTGTGGAATTTTTCCCTCATTCTATTTATATCTGTAATCATATGTTACTGGCTTGGAACTGTAATTTTACCTTTTTCCATTCCAGTCATCTTGATCATACAAAAGTTTGGCAGTGCTTTTTTAAGTGCATTTAAGCAAAGTATTCAGATTCTCCAAAGTATGTGTATCGTCAATAAGCTGAAAAGCAAGTAGATGCTACTCTATTTTTGTAGAATGAATATTATGAATTCCTTCCTCAAGTAGATCAATGTTTTGGAATAACTATTTGAATAGATGACAATACATACAAGTAAAGACATTTTGTGTTTTGAATTGCTTAAAATGAATTCAAGGCCTGAGATTCATCTACTAAGTACACTTTGAGTCATGCGGTCTAGCACGAAATGCTAAATGACTTTTTTGACAGCTTAATTTCTAATGAACCAAATGATGTTTTTTTAAAGACATTCCATTTCATGCTTTTTTACTGAAAAGGAACAATAATTTGTAATAGTGTTCAATATTCTATTTCACTGACTTGTGTCTGCTTGGTAAATATGCTACAAAAGATTTCTATCTTTCACAACAGAATTTTAATTCAATGTTAAACTGATCAAAGGTGCCATATAATCATATAGCACTTTTATTCCAAATAACACCTGTAAGTAACAACAGAATCATTATAATACAGCCTAAATTTATATTATGTTAGATGAATAAACAGATGCATTTTGTTGGCGGCAGATACTCAGTCTCATATTAAAGACTTGTTCTAAGAAAGCCGTTTTTTATTTTAAAAAATAACACAATAACAACAATTCTACTACTGTTACTACTTTAAAATAAGACAACAGCTCTACAAAAATAAATGCAAATTATACAACTATTTTTGGTTTACACGACACAAACCCATATAATATTAATTTTTTAATCTGCTATAAAGAGAAATCGGAATGATGAAGGATACGATATTACCAACATGAAGACTATGTGTTAAAACTTTTGCAAAATACTCATTTCACAATAAAATTCCCAATTCTAGGGATGGGGGCGCCAAAATTTTGTTGTTGGAATCATCCCATGGCTCCTGTGATTAATCCCTATCCTGTACTTCAATATCATGTCCTGATGGAAGAAGGTAATAATGGTTGGTAATGGCTTGTTCATTCCATGCACTCAAGTAGGTACTTACAGCTCTTTGTAAGAATTTGATAATGTACAGTGATGGATCACTTTTGTGTAAATGGTGTTACCATGCTTATTTATGACATTTTTGGGACACACTTTACATGATTGGAATGAAAATGATCTCCTCTTACCTTCTGATGTAAAACTGTTCACTAAATAACATTATTAAGAGAGCAATATTGATTCTAATTAGCACTGTTTTTTAAGACATTACAGGATCACACTTGACACTACCAGAACACGTGAGTACAGGTAAAGGTGCACACTTGGGGGTCGTCTCAAAACAGCTCATTTTTGCTAAAGTGAGTGAGTTGGTTGAGTTTTGCAGCACACCAGCACAAAATTGACTGTATGGCACCACACAGGATTGAAAAAGTTGGTTTCATTCACATCTCATTTTTTAACCAAGATTAGAAGCATAGCTTTCTTTACTTTCACTGTTTGGGTTTTAGTCCAGGAATTGCCAGCTAAAACACTTTAAATTATCCAATATGGATGTATGCATAGTAAAACCAGGTCAATCCATAACAAAATTATAATAATAAATGTATCTGTTCACAGGTTTGTACGTCACCAAAGTAATAAAAAAGACAAACAAAATTAATGACAGTTCTATAATACCTAATGTTTAATTGTGTGTTTCTATGAGAGCATGATGTTATATTATAGAACTGTTCAAATACTGGTAAATTCTCTACCTTTTTTGCCATAGTTAACATATTTTTTGTACAGGTTTTCAACAGAAAAATAACTTTGACATTTCTAATCATTCACCAGCTGCTGTAACAAGACCAATCTGTTACCAGGGTTCTCTGTGATGCCAAAATCCGCATAAAAGTACACATACTTTTCATTTCTGGACATATGAAAATTCCAGCAGCTCAGTCCTTGGTGCACAAGTTCTGTTGTCAGTGAGATTCTCTTTAATTTGATTCCTTTCTAAAAGCAAGTATCAATCATGTAGTGTGCGGGCTATCAAAAAAAGTTAAAGCAATTGTAATGGGATTAGGTGAAGCCACATAGGTTAGATCTTAGCATGACTAAAGAGATTTAGACACCTGTTAATTGATTGACGGTTACTAATAATCATTTTGATCACAAGACTACCGGTAATTACACGCATGTGTGCTTTGACACCTCTATTTGATAAACATTATTCTGCACAGTTTTAATTCATCATATTATAAATCCTTATGGGATGTTTGAAACACTTGCATATTTAGAAAAATACGGCCAAGATGTTGGGACTTTTTTTGTTGAGGAAGAATATGAACTTCCATGTTAATTGTCATAAATCGTCATAAAATCAGATGTTTTCGGTGTCATGTACAGATATACTTTGGTTTTAGAGTGATTATCATATGTGTACTGTTCCTATGGCAACTTCACATAATTTCTTCGGTGCCAAGTGCAAGGCTGCAGATGAGCACTTTTCTCTTGAGACTGGCAGACAGAAATTAGTAGATATATCTCATTTTGACAAAAGAAAACAAAACGCCAAAGAGACTGAGAGATTTGTGGAATGAATCATGGAATAGGACATTGATATGCTTCACTCAGCACAGTTGTAATCCATCATATTATAAATCCTTATGCAATGTTTGGAACACCTGCATTTTATTTTATACCCTATTTAGAAAAATTGTGCCAAGATTTTGGGACTTATTTTGTTTGTCTGAGGAATACAAACTCCCATGTTAATCATCATAACAGCAGCTGTTTTTCGGTGCCATGTACAGATATACTTTTGTTTTTGAGTGATTATCATATGTGTACTATTCCAATGGCAACTTTACATAATTTGTTTGGTGATAAGCACAAGGCTCCAGATGAACATGATTCTCTAGAGACTGGCCAACAGAAATTAATAATTTTTATAATAAAAACAGAACGCCAACAAGACTGAGAGAGTCATGAAATGAATCATGGAATAGAGCATTCCCATGGGCCAAAAAATAAGAAAAAAAATGGAACATTATTAGCATTATGCACAGGGTGTCACGACTGTAGAAGGAAAAATGCAATGGCAACCCAAGGAACACCAGGTCCAGAACTTTAGGATTTTGATCATAAACCTGCTGTGGAGAAATTTGTTAAAGTTTGTTTAAGAAAAAAGTAAACATAGTATGCTGTGTTGCTTAAAGATGAAATCAAAAAAGTGAGTGGAATATGGTCATTTGTTTCTTCTTCCAGTGTCTTGGAAAATTTATTGATCTGAAATGGAATTAAGCTAATGAAATAAATTAAAATAGAAAAAAAAAGTGTAATCTCTTCCTTGATTCCTTCCAGCTGGACACAAAATGAAACACTGGCATGGTAAAAGCACTGAGAATTGTTATAGTTCCAACATCACACTGAATGAGCATTAGCAATCTGATTACACATATTGGTGACACAAATAATTTTCTGAATTACTGCATGGAAGAAAAAAAAGTATCATTATTGTGACTCCTAGTTTTACAACTGGGACTGCAACTTTTTCCAAGGAAGCAGTCCTGGACTGCAACTTTCAAAATCCTATGGAGAACCCTGGTTATTGTCATATTCACATGAACGCATTCTTGTAAATTTCTAGTCAGAGTTTCCTCTGACCCTTTCCACCCCATTTTAGATATTTGGACATTTATGTTAAATGGGGTGGAAAGGGTCAGAGGAAACTCAGACTAGTAAATTCCTAGACTATTATTACAGTCTTTTTTTTATATAAACGATGTACCTCATTTTTTAAAATAATACACAATTTTTATGCTTTTCCTGGACAATTGTTTAGACTTTTTAGCAATTCTTTTAAGTATGTTTCAGATCAACTCTAAATTCTGCTTCATTCGGAAGAACGTACTTTCGTTTTACAGAGCTAGATTAGACTGGAAGCGTCCTCGCGAATCGAACTTTGTTATGATTTAGGTAACTGATTACGGTAAATGACTGCAACGTAATTATCCTGGTAAATTCAGTAATGGCACGAAAAGCAGCGACACACGTGAAAATGATCCGTTACTGCAAACACTGTATGTCCACAGCTACAATTCTGCAAAACCCGAGGGTCCTAATAACAGAAAAGAGTGGACCAAATTTTTAAAACCGAGAATCCTGGACTTGAAAACGGACGTCCTGGATTCAAGAACTCTCATCACAGAAAGTTCTGAAAAAAACAAATAAACCTAGCAACAAGAAAAAATAAAATAAAAAACAGGAGGGGACGGGGACAAAATTAGGAACGATTGTATTATGCCCATAGTTTCGATGGACTATTAAAATCACTTGACACTGAATACTGAAATTTACTTTTTCTGCCAATTTTCTTCTCAAGAAGCTTGACATCGTTTTGGACAACACTAAATAGCAATTTATCGACACATTTTTCTGTATAATCCAATCACGTTGCTTATGGAGGCGGCCATGATGGCTTCGTTGTTGTTGTTGAGTATAATGTCCATCCGCTTTGTGCGCACCACTCTCAGTGTGTGTTTGTGACACATTTTCTATTGTCACTATGTGGCTTGATCACGGAACGTAAATAGTTCTTATTGACAGCCGACAGAGGAAGCGAATCTACTTGAATATTAGAACAGGTGGATTAATATTTGTTTGGCACTGTATTTACAGCGTGACACTAAATAATTTAAACGAGAAATGAAACTTAATCGACAAAGACCAATACGTGCATATAAATAGAAAAAACTGAGTAAAGTGTCTATGGCGATTATATATGAAGGTGCTGTCATGGTTTGTTTCATATAGTTAGATGCTTCCATAAAGACGGCTATATTTGGTTAGGAAGCTATTGATGTTTTTAAAATATGTACTAAGTATCTCTTTAAAATATGCAACCGTTCAAACCTGATCAATTTTTAAATTGGTTTTCAACCTTATAACATGTAGGAGTTACTTTTCCTGGTCTAATGTTTGTTGGAAAACAATAAATAGGTCGTTAGTATTAATGGGTGGTCCTACGGCAATGAAAAATATAGCACTCTGGGCTCAAAGGGAAAGGTAATGTTAAAATGTCCATAGGTTTAACATTAGATGGACGTCTGGGCACAAGATAAAAGATAATGTTAATAATATCCATAGATTGAATAGAGTGGGACAGTCTGGGGACAAGGGGAAATATAATGTGAAAAACCCTGACACCTACTGACCAACGCCCAATGGTAATGAGCAGCACCCGTACCTACTGACCATCAAAAATCTAATACAACCCCTAGAACCCTACAGACCCAAAGTGGAGTTAAAGAGGAAAAAGGGTAGGAATGCTCATACACACAAGCATACTATCATACTTATATTATCACTCAGAGGACAGAAGAGTAGGGGGTTTAAAATTTTGTATGAAAGATGAAACAACAGATATAGACAAACAAACACATAAAGCATAAAAACAAATATTGGCAATACTTTGAGTAGCATATCTGTTTTTGACAGATCTGGGTGTTCCTGAAAAGGACCGTTGTGGGTTGTCATGAATCCGTAATCTTAAATATAGCCATGGCAACTACACCATCCGGACCTGACTCGACAACAGGGGCACATCTCAGCGCACTTTTATGTGCTCCATTTCCCACGGTCATCTGCCTCCATCTCCCAATTTTCCTCCTGGGGAATTGTTGCTGCTGTTGTTGCTGCTCCTCCTGCCACTCTTGCTGTTCTGCTTCATGTTTTCGTTGTCTCAGTCTCTGCTGGACTCTCTCATATCTTTCGGAGAGCAGTTGCTGTTTTCTCTTCCGCTTCTTTCTCTTCTGCCCATGCTATTTTAATTTTGGTAACCTCGGAATCAATTACTTCGCTTATGAGATTTTTCCCACTGGAAGGAGATAATCTCCACTTGGAGATGTCTTGAGTTGGAGTAATAGTCTTTTACCCGATCCAAGTGGTGCTCTACTCTTTTCAAATATGAGAGTGCCACCATCGACTTACTCACTTGTACTGGTTAGCTCTTTCTTTTTGCTTCTTTGTCGAACCTACGATGAATGGCAAGACTGACTTACTGACTGACTTTGGATTTGATTAGTTTTCGGCCATTTGGCCATGTACGAATTAATTAAATGTCCGGGAGAGGCAAAAGTGGAGAAGCCCGTCTGGAGTCGCCAAGAGGCAGCGGAAGTCTTTCTGAAACGCCATGAATGTACTAACAATCAAATTCTGCCCAGTTTAACTATTTCGGGCTGTCCCTAAGACCAATAATGTGTCAGCCACACATATTACTTATGACAATGATTCAAGTTACAACATTTCTTTTTTTTATTTTCATTCAGTTTGAATTTTATGTACATAGTGTACATAATGTTCCAAAATTTAAAACCAATCCATGAGTACAAGTTACTCATTGAAATTTTGAATCCCCACATTTTTTTTGTAAATCTGGTTATTTTCTTTTTGACGGTGGTTCCAACAATAATCAAATTAGTAATTTCAAATAGTATAATCGAAAGGGGTTTTCAAAAAAGCCAAAGTGAAAGCCACATTCAGTCAGCAATTTTGGCTGCGTCCTGTCACGGGTGAGTCTACCTGGTGGTGAGTTCAATGGACTGGATCTACATCTCGCTTCTACCTGCCAGGTTTCGTCACCAGTTGCTTTCTGCCCCTATTTCAGCCGTCCTTTTTCAATTCCCTGGTCGTTTCCCGTGGGTACGGCTCCAGCCAGTGACTGTAGTCCAAGACCTTAAGTGCGCTTGGTGCATCTTCCATGGGTTGGTTCCAGGCTTGCATGTTCAGCTATTGCCCCGCCGCCATGCCTCCTTGGTAGCTCGCTCGTGCTGCTCGAACTCGCTCGTGATGCTCCATGTAGTCGGCTGTTGGTAGGGATGGCAAGACTGACGAAAGCATCTCTTTATATGACATAAGCGCAGACGTGAATGAAAATATCCCCTGAGGAACAATCAAGGAAACGATCGAAAAAGAGAAAGAAAATAACATCAAAAAGATTTCTTTTTTAAATAAATCACAACCCAACCAACACCATTTTTCAAAATGAACATTGTTGTTTTCAAATAAGCCCCGCTTCATTAACTCAATACGATAAAGAAATGAAGAGAGAGGATTAGTACAGTCCATCCTCTTGATGTACAACATTCTCAAATACAAATACAAATACAAAAATGTTAAACAGGAACATATTTACAAGGTTGACAACGTTGGGTAGTAAGACTTGACTTCAATGATCTAAGGTCGTGCCATTTTGCCATTGAGTGACGCTACGTTTCTGAACTAAAGAAAACAGATACATAAAATGATCATTAAACCACATTTCTATTTTTGTATCATTTCTAGTGATGTCACGTCTAAAAACAAGTCAGTAAATGTTCGAATTGGCAATCCAAGACTTCGTTCATGACGAAAATACACACAATATTGTCAACACATCATGTAATCTTATCCTTGTAATCTCGCATTATTGAATTGAGTGGATACAACATTTCTTTTCATAAAGTCGTTGATATCGTCTTCGGTAGGAGGTAATCCATGGGAATCAAAACAGTATTCCACGCTGTGATCAATGGGAAAGTAGACCGCCACCCAATGAGTTTCTGGTCGATGACTGGAGTCGGTGTTGATGAAATAAGCTTGAACGTCTTTAGGTTTTCGACGAGGAAGTTCATCTTTAGCAAAAAACAACTGCATCCAAGGGAGGCATGTATAAACTGCGGGTCAGAAGGTAATGCAATTCCAAAATATTCATTTACTTTTTCTCAAGGTAATGATAAGCAATGATTTCACACTTGACTTTTTCTTTAAAGAGGTCTGTCAAGTGAGTGGAAGACCGGAAAGGATCAGTACTCTGTTGCAAGAGAGCTTCGATGCATTTCGTCTCCCAGGGAGTCAATTGAGGTGTCGAATGGTCTCCGAAGTCTTTATACCACTATTTCAAGAACGTCTCTCCTGGGATGAGAGTCCGTGCTTCTTTCAGATAATTTTCTAACTTTTCTTCTTGACTAGTCATTACAGATTGGTCATGTTGTTTTTTTACTGGGATGATCCATTTGATAACCACAACAATGTTCTCTGGCTAGAAGTGTGATTCGTTTAGCCAAGTGGTGAACAAAACAAGAGACTGTGTGTTGTTTTTGTTCTGGCCATCGTGTTATCATTACCGTTTCTTTGTTTTTCTTTGTCTCTACTACTACTAACCCTTGGATCTACTATCCCTTGACTATAGTGAATGTGACTGCTGTAGTTCGTGTTCTTAATAGAAAACACCATCCTCATCCATGTCCATGGCGTCGTGTTCCATGTTGTTAGTAGTCTAACATCACTTCTCTCAGGCTGTTGATGTCAATGGTATTATCGAATTCTGCATACAAGATCACGTTGATTGAGTTCTCGAGGGTGAGTGCAAACTGTCGTTCCACACGGAGTTGGCCTGATTTTATAGGATGGAAATGTCCCTCGTCACTGCCTTGGTCTGAGTGAAATCAAATCCTCACATACAATACTCTCCTGCATACTCGTCCGACGAAATGCCATGGGTGCTGTTGGTCCCAGATTGTCCTGTGGTTTCAAACAGAGTCAAGAAAGTGCTCAAGTAATTATTTTGGACAAAGTTCGGCTCAATAGGTCTGGTACATAACGTCTGGCCGTCTCGGGTAACTTCTATCTTAGAAACGTTGAAGTGCTGGAACTTCAGTGATTGCCCTATATATCTATAGCGATTTAGGAATCTAATTGTCCTTTTGATTTTAACTTCTTTGCCATCTCTTTCAAATTTGTCAACTATGAAATCTTTTGAAAATGAAATATACTTTTGATCGTTGTTTGGAATGATCGTTACTTCTAGATTAGAGCAATTCTTTAGCAAGGTATTGATAAATAGGTGAGCATCTTAACCTGATAGGTTGGGGATGAACAGGAGTATATATTTTGAATATCTGTAATTTATATTCAACTGTCAATATCTTTACATTTTACGAGCACATTCTTCTTACCATTAATTTGTTTGGTATTTAAAATCTTTTTAATCTTGTAAAGATCATTTTGTTTGTCATATTGATAATTTCTCTTCGTAGAAAATGTCCTGGACTCTTAAATCTTATAATTTGTACACTACCGGATCACTTAAAATGACTTGGCTTATTTTGAAAATTTCTTCTGTTAATAAATCGCCTTTGGCAAATATATATATATTTTTTAAAAATCTTACACTTTAGCCTAATTTAAATTTAGGTGTCCCAAAATGGTCAGTTGTTAGATAAACATGTAGATTTATCTAAACCGGACTTCTGTTTTTCTCTTTCGATACTTCTATGAGAGTCACGTCGATAGAAGTATGATAGGAAATATTGCTGTTCTTCAATAATTTAGGCAATACTAGGAACCTATTTTGAAGTTTCATTCTGCCTGAAATATTTCCACATTCTAGTGTCAAGCGTTCGGTTCAATTTCTCCAGCACAGATGCCTTTTCTCTGAGTCAGAGGATAAATATTATATACATTCCTTGTCCAATAATTCCATTACCTTCCGATTGCAAAATTCCTTACCCTCATCAATCTGTATCTTGTTGTTGGCTTTTCGTCCATGAAATATAACTTTAGATGCATAGTAGATACCATGTCCTTGTTTAGATTCAACTTTTTGAACCCATGCGTATTTTGAGAAAATATCTACGGCAGTCAAAATATATGTGTCCACTATTATATCCGTCGTAGGCTTGATAGCAGCTAGGTCTGATTGTATTTGATCATCAGCATTATGATTAACATAAACCTTTCTAAATGGGAATCGTTTTCGTGCTTGCTTGTGAAGTGTGTAAGTTATTTGCTGGATTAACCATTCCTTTAACTCATCATATTTGATTTTTACACTGTCTTGCTTAATTTTCTTCCACAGAATGTTTATGTTTGTGAAGGTCACATCAATATCATACTATAGGTTTCTAAAATATTTCCTTACTTGTTATTGTAAACAACTGCGGTACTTTCAGTGGAATGAAGATCTTTGAAGAAAAATTTTCAGCTATTTAAGACTTTAGTCCGAAAATGTCTATGTGTGTACACTCTGATCTGTGGTTTTTTGCACATTTTAACGATATTAAGGTATGGTGCGAAGTTAATTGCTTGGAATTTAAAGTGCAAAGTAAATAATTGAAAAAATAACACAAAACAAACAAACAAACAAACAACAAAAATACCTTAATATCTGCATGTTTTTGATGGATCTAAAGACTACCTTGCCGTGTTTTAGAAAGGTAGAAAAGCTGGTGGTTGTGTTTGGTGGGAATAATATTGAATTTAATATTCACTTAACTAGTAAAGCACTTTTATCAAAATCTCCTAAATATGACACTTGAAACTTTATATTCGACACACAAATATGTGCAAACTACTCAGCTTCATTTGTTATGAGTCTGGAAGACATAATTGCATTTTCTAAAACTCTCAGCAAAGAAGAGATAGAATTTTCTGCAGACGTAGTAAAATCAAACTAATGAATGTTGCATATTCACTTGTAGAAATTGCAGCTTATTCAAGAATAAATATTAGATTCATTTTAAACATTTGTGCTTTTTCGAATTTTCGAGGTTTGAAAAAGTGGTGTTATTTTCTAAACTTTAAAGTTTCAAAAAAGAGTTATTGATTTCACTTGAAGACGGAAATATTAACTATCATGCCTTTATACTATTTTAAATACTGTTCTTCTCTATTCGCTTCTGTCTAGCTTCGCTGTGCTCATACAACTTTGCCTCATATCCTTGTTGCCGTCATTTAAAGAATTAATATTATCTATGATTCATTATATCCGTTTTTGCGACCTTTTACCTAGCTTTATTCCTTGACCGTGGACCTTTATTTAAAAGTTTTGCAAAAGTTCATCTGCTCACTCTTGTCGGTCAATCCCTGAGAACAACCAGCTATAAGGAGTTGGTACGTTGGCCGTCCTATGGGACAGGATCCGCATCGATTGATTATATTACACAACTGACTATGACATTTATTGGAGATACAAAGCGAATCGAAAGGCTAGGATCTCCGGAAGTTAGTAAAGCTATAATTACTGCGAACTATCTCATCAGAGGCATTTAATTTGAATCGGTTTCAACTCATATCATTGGCACCAATTTGGTATCATACTTGCAACGGACCGACGAGAGTAAAATAGTGTGAACAATTAATAATAATAATAAAAAAATACATGTGGCAGGTCCCGAACACATATTGATAGAGACTATGTGTCCCGAAATTGTCAGTGCTACTTCTAAGCTGAATAGTTAAGTTATCTTTTATTAACAGTATCACCATAATTTTATATAATTTGATTATTTTAAGTTCCATATTTAAATAGAATAAGACTATGCTAACCTGTCAACTTCATTGATGTTGAGTTAGTATCGGTCCTGTTTTTAATATCAACATAAATTTTATATCATTTGATTATTTAAGTCAAATATCTAAAAAGACTAAGAATTATGTACGTGTCAATTATAGCCTGATAAATAGAAGAATAACAGTACGCTCAAGGGTAAGTAATGCGATTACGCTGCAGGCTGAGGAATATCGTATGTACCTGGGTTTGGTGAGTTCGTATCGATTATTTGTGACGATATATATATATATATATATATATATATATATATATATATATATATATATATATATATATATATATATATATATATATATAATTTTGATCACGGCTATATGCACTGATTAATAATGGTATCGACTGTCTCAAGGTGCAGTTACATTAAATAATAGTTTAGTTCATAATTTTTTGGTCACCTTTTGAGCTAATATATTAGCCACTTACTCACTCAATATTTAAGCCACCTTTTCATGTAATATTTCAAGCACTCTCCTAAACACATTCTCCGCTAGTCTATCTATAGATAACCAGCACATTATTTTCAACTGAGACTTCGAGGCATACTTCCAGCATTCCAGTCTATGACATCTGGGAAATACCTCCTAGCAGTGTAAATTGGCATCAACATTAGTATAGAAAACAGGGATGCTAACTGATCAATACTTTTAGTATCTCTAGTCATAATAATTTAGTTTATCACGCTTCCCTTGCGATAATACGTGAGTCATTGTAACTAAATTTTATGAATCAGATTATAGTAGGATTGGTGAAATGGAATACGTGTTTTCTATACTACTAATTGATTGTTTTACCAAGGTTTCATCAGAGTCATTATCATGTAGCCCCTGTTCGGCTAGAATCGTGTATACTACGTTAAGGTATGTATCAAACTCGGCGTCACACAATGGCTTTACTCTGGACCACGATCTTACCTGATGTGAAGTACATTGTAACTTTGGACATAAAGTCATACTCTTTGTCTTGATTGATAGCGTTGTCCCTTATAATAAATTCAGTTTTTAAAAAATGTTTTGCTACGAGGTCTGTCTAACCATGTTACATTGTAGCCTCAATCATAACCTAATGCAATATAGAAGATTTGGACAAGGGCAGCAATCCTTGCATTAATCAACTCACTTGTTACAAAGCATACACAGTTTGCTCCCTTTATATACAGTGTTTTATCGCTAGTGGACTCATATGGTATCAGTCTGATGGATTTGTTTCTTTCCTCTTGCTTAAATGACTCTTCAGCAAGATAGGTAATCTTCAAATGAGGCAAACTAATATTATTCTGGGAACTTTTACTATTTGCAGTTGTGCGATTCGTTTGTTGGCATAGCTGGCCGCCATTTTGGGGAACTCGTAATCAATTCACTGAACCAACACCTTTTTCTGATCCACGTGGTTCAAGATTAATATGTCTTATTATATTTACATACTAGTATTACCATCCACATTTGTTTTTTGTTGTTTTTTTTTTTTTTTTTTTGGGGGGGGGGGGGGGGGAGGAGGGTAAAATTGTTCCACACAGTTTTCATGTCTTCGAACGCTTTCGGAACAGTTAGTCTCCAACAGTGGCGGCGCGAGGGTTCGAGGCGCTTGAGGGCAATGAACAATGAACTGTAGAGGCGCCCCTACCTACTTTGCTACAGAGAACAGTTTTTATGTCAGCCCCCCTCCCCCCCCCCCCGATCTACGCGCCCCTGTTACAGCTAAAACAAATGGAGAGAAAGATAAAATAAAAATCCCGACGGTGCTTTACCATCGCCTGGCGAACTGGGGGTAATTGCACCCCGACCAACCCGTCACGCTAAAGAAATTGGTCTCATGGAGAAGTTGGCATTTGTTTTGTATAAAACAAGTTCCTACAGAGCAAGAGCGCACGAGCATCTGCAGATGTGTATCTAGACTTAGTGAGCAGTTCTTTTCTCGAATTGTTAGGTTTCAAACCAGAAAACGGAAACACATTTAATTTTTTTTTTTTTTTAGAGAGCAGTTCTTTTCTCGAATTGTTAGGTTTAAAAGCAGAAAACGGAAACACATTTTAAATTTTTTCTTGTGTTTTAAACACCATGACTATTATCATTGTTTTTTAAAATACAAGTCTCTATACATACTGCACATGCGCTCTTCCTGTAAAAAAAACTTTATGTGAGGCTAGACGATTCTGCATTCGTCAAAAGAATCAATATAGAAGCTGAGTTTAGGTTACAGTAATAGGAAAGGGATAACGACGCTTGTCAGGATAAATCGAACCTGTCATACGAGTCAATATAAGTAATAATCTACAAGGAATTTTTTTTCTGCAACGATTTTGAACGAGGGAATGTGTATTAAACCATGAAAAGACTTTTTTTTCCAAAATGCGCGCTCTCCACCCCAACCCGCCCCCCCCCCCCTTTGCAGGGATGGTTATCCAAATAATTATAATTCATTCACCTATATTTTTGCATAATGCTATCTATTCTATTCACGATTTTCATTTAGCTCTTTTAAAGTCATAGCTCCAGTAAGTCGTCTATTTATAATAATCATTTTAAATAATTTATTATGTTAGAAATATATTGGTCAATCCCAAAAGAGGTGATTCTCTGCCCATCGTTCGCTGGTAAAATATCAAGCAGTGACTCATCTGTCATCTGAAAGTTAATATTTAAATGGCTTTCAATTGTGTATTGTGGATAAGAGGGAATTCAACTGATTTTGGATTATAAAGCAATATAAACTGCGTACGCAGTATTTTGCGAAATCGAAATGTTATATTTAGTACTAGAAAATGAAGTATAACAACTTTTTAGTATGCAGTACAACACGAAGTATAACAATAATAACTTAACCTGGTCGTTAAACTGAAGATATATTACAAATAAGAACATAAAACAAACATGTAAGCATGGATAGAGTTAGGGAGCATGCAAAAACGGTACTAAGAATCATGTACATGTCGATTTTAGCGTGATAAACAGACGATTAACAGTACGCTCAAAATGTACTAATATAAAACTAGATAGGTGAAATAGGTACCTGTAACAACTTATCAAAAATATGATACTAGATGAGTGTTGAGTTCCAGTGAAAACATATAGTTTTATGCTGTATATGTTTACACAGGGTCCTCTCAATTGTGTATAGATCGTCACGTGATCTATTTTGGTCTGTGAGTGGTACTTTTATCCTAAAAGCTCATAACCACACTATCGTTCATTCATGTCATTTATTCATAGCCTTCTTAAGAGGGCTCTGGTGTTATTCAAGAAATAATCTATTCCCACTCAAATTACACATCTTAACGCTCAGATCTGATATTAAATGTTATATTCCAAAAATGCACAACACAGCATGTAATATTGAGCTAGTCGGAGAAAGAACTCGGCGTGGGAAAATGACACTAATCTGCCAGAGGCTAGCGAGTAAGGGAAATTAACAAGTGCCCGAATCTGTTCATCTGCTGATGGACTTAAAAATTCAGTCCTAAAGTGAAATACCGCAATGGAACGAATTATATCTCGTTTCGCCAGTCTCGATAAAATCAAATTATTTCTGTTAATTTCTGATCGTTTGGCCTGACTGGTCGAGCTACTCTCCACATTAACCAACAGGTGTCAAGTAAAAGAGCATGGGTAATATTTTCCTTTTCTTCAACCAGGATGTGGAGCTGCGGTGGTTCATTGGTTAGCGCACTGGACTTGCGACCACAAGGGTGCGGGGTTGAATCCCGCCTAGACCAAACCGGGTCGACCGATGTGGTACGTCCCTGGGCAGGCACTTGAATTCCAAATGTCAGGCACGATAAAATCTTTCGTGTATTGATGTGTCATGAAGCACCGAACAATCAAATACACAATCAACGAGGATTCAGTAATAGTGACTGATCTCCATTTGTAGAGTTGAATCTGGTAATTATTTGTGGCGTGATGTGATACCAGCTTTTGAACACTTAGTCTTGTTCAAACAAACTCCCGCGCGACTTTAAGAGACGCGTAAATCTCTTTAAGTACTTGTACCGCGAGAGTTTAGTCCAACGAGACTGTAAGAAGTTTTGAGTTTGCTCTATCGTCTCGAGTCCTTCATTTTTCATATTATTCTAGTGCAATTTAGAATGGATATTACAGTGGGTAAAGCAATTAGACTCTCGAGTGCGCTGCACGGTGACAGAGGAAATGCATGATTACGATTTGTAGGGTAATCGGATAGCTTTTACCTCATTGACCACTTTGCACTAGCAGTTGTGCTCAAAAGTTTTTCAATCAAGTCTTCAGTACTTGTCATTAAATCGAAGTGAAACAACAACTGTTTATCTAGTTTTTTTTAGAAAAAATTAAACCCACCAAAGTACAAATAATGTTTTCTTTACTATTATCTGTTCCAAAGTTTAAGCTTTCTTTAGTGGTATGTAGGTGTTAGTTTCAGGTATATATCTTGCATTTCTAAATAGAAACACAGTGGGTTTGTGCATACAGCTGAGTGTTAAATTCCACTTGCCTATCAAACGAGTTCTTGTGTACTTCGAGTCCTTACCTTCGACCTTGTTCCATCCATTTTGTGGAATAGCGCATGACCGAGTAGGTTAGGACGCTGATGCTGATGAATGAGAGATAGGCGATAACTGCCGTTATTCCCGGCACGTGTTTGATTCCTGCTTGGAACGAATTATAACTGTCTAAACTGTATGACTATATCGGTGTCATGCTGTATAAAATTCTGTCATATAATCATGTATCTATACATATAATGTGGGATCCAGGGATAACCGCTGTCTGTTTGGTATATAAGTGTCAAATTATAAATACATAATTTCATGTCAACACCGTGCATTTGTAAATAGAAATCAATTGAGTTTGTGCATCTGGTTGAGTATTACATTCCACTTGCCTTGGGGCGGAGTTCTCGTGCATTTCGAGTCCTTACCTTTGACAGTAGTAATATGTGGCACTTGGGCCCCCTCCGGAATTAGGTTTACATGTGGGGGCAATATGGTCCCCTATGGGAACGGTAATGTTACAAATGTCCACAGGTTGACATGTGGATGGCGTTATGTCCCCCGACGGGAATTTAACATTGAGGCTACATTGTTACGTTGCTAGAAGTGGTTGACCTCAAATGGGGCTCTATTGTTACAATTTTAGAAGTTGTTTACCTCAAATGGCACATATACTATCCAACACACCGTGTGTAGTGACCTGCCGCCTAGTGGCTACATTTATATATCCGAGATTTATATATAAAGCATTGCCTATACCTCAGTAAATTTGCGCATATTGTACTGATGATGATGATATATATCTATCTATATATATATATATATATATATATATATATATATATATATATATATATATATATATATATATATATATCTTTAATCAAGGGAACCAACTAATAACAGTGCTAAAATGGACGTAACTAAAAGTGCGCTAAAGTTCCGAAATTTTCACAGACTTTAGCGGAGACTAGAAGAAATCTGGAACATTAGATTAAAATGGCTGACTAAAAGTACCACTAAAATTCCGAAACTGTCACGAACTTTAGTACAGACTGAAAAAGTCCGGAAGAATTGTGAAAAATGTTTAGCCTAGACTAAAAGTAGCATTAACATTCCGAAACTGTCACGGACATTAGCGGAGACTGAAAAAGAAATCCGGAAAAAATGTAAAAATTACTGCTTCGACTTAAAGTGTTACTAATTTCTTCACTGTGTTCTTCGATTTCAGTTTCTTTAGCTTTTCTTGCCTGTTTGAATTTCTTTGCTGGAATGGGTTCTTTTTCATTTTCTTCTGAAATCTCCTTCTTGTTCTCTTTTTTTTAAACTTTCTTGGGACTCTCCGAAGACCAATGTCATGTTTCTTTACTTTGCTAATAGGTATCTTTACTTTTGTCTCTTTCTCCTGTCTTAGAGGTTCCGTATCTTGGACGTCATGGGCATTCTGGACCCCAATGTCCTTTCTTCTGACAGACATAGCAGGTATCGACTTTTATCTCTTTACAGATTGAAAACAGAATGTGGTGATGTTTGACGTCTTAAGAAGAAGCTTTAAAGTCTGATCAAGATCAAGATTTCCATGTGAAAACAATGAATACGCAC
Organism: Margaritifera margaritifera; assembly: GCA_029931535.1. Classification (NCBI taxonomy): domain Eukaryota; kingdom Metazoa; phylum Mollusca; class Bivalvia; order Unionida; family Margaritiferidae; genus Margaritifera; species Margaritifera margaritifera. Next base: position 1,603,012 of record JAQPZY010001373.1, on the reverse strand, counting down.
AAAGTTTACGTTTGTCGAATCATCAAATCGTTAGTCGACCCTTGAAAAAAGTATTAGATCGTCTACCTGATACGAGTGCGACTTCCTGATCTCCAGTATAAAAAAAAGTTCCAAGACAGAAATATCATTCTGAGTACAAACCCACTGACTGCAAGTTCAAAGAATATCCTGTGGTTTTGCCTGGCTTTGAAAATTTTAAAAGTCGATTCCTGACGTTCAGAAGGAAATGGTACAAATATCCTCAAGGACCTACTCCCAAATCTTTAGCCAGAGCAAGATTTGTCTACTTGGGACGAGGAAGCAGAGACAGTGTTTCAGTTGTGGTATTAAGATCGACGAATGGGAGTATAAAGATACAGCTTACCTTGAATATTCCAGATGATCTCCCTGCTGTTACTACCTTCCCTTGGTGAGCCATGATTATTATCTTCATTGATACTTTAGAAAAGAGAGTTCGTAGTTTACCTTGGGAGCTGCAAGAACGCATTTAGAGAGATTTTGTACAGATCTAAGTCAAAAAAGAACAACTGCGTCCTTTACGACATAGATGTTTCAGTCATTGGTATCTGAATGCTCTAAAAAAAACTGATTAGTTTGAAAATGTTCACTTGTTCAGACATTGATCAACTACTGCCCAGATCTTGTAAGATTTTGGATGTCACGAGTTCCACTTATAATGTTATAGTGATACTTAGAATTTCACGAGACAAAGTCAAGGAAAAGGTTAAAGACTTACAGGAATACAAAATACTTTTAAAAGAAGTATTGCCTCAAGACGAGACTCCTTCAGTACGTGTGATGTGTGATGAGATAATGATTGTATTTCATCGATATGATTTACCAGCATATTCATTTGGCAAACGTGTGAATATTTCATGAATAAAGATATTCCTGGATAGTTTAGAAGAGCACATTCAGAATCTGAGCTGCGAGAACCCATTTACAGAATTTGTACAGATTCAAGTGAAACGCAAAGAACAATTTCATAGAATACCACTTAATAAGCACTGCTATCCAAATGCTATATAAAAATATATTTAAAAAAAACTGATTGATGATGGTTGTGGTATAGTCGGAAAGAGAGGGTTTTGTTACACGATACGACTCTTCTGCAAAAATGTTATAAGACTCACCATAGCACAATTTCTGTCATCAGTGTTGCACCAAATTCCGTTGGAGGAAGTCAATGACAGTGTTCAAGACTTAATGGACACTATTAAAAGAATTAATACCACAAGACGACACGATTCATTTCAAATTTGATGATGTGTGGTGTGTGTTCGTGTGTGTTCGTGTGTGTGTGTGTGTTAGTGACTACATTTCTTGGATTTTGTTATCCTTTGTGGCACATTTATGAACAGTAAGTGCAAAGACATCACCACCAAAACTTTTCATGTGCACGAAAAACTCATTGTGCTAAAAGTGTTGCGAATAGTGAATACGACCTGTGTACCGCCGCGTGAAGAAGACATTCATCGCATTTTATCAACGCTTCATACTTACCAAGAGGTGTGTATTGAAAGCTGGATACACCAACACATTTATGACTGAAGGATGTACGTGACTGGAAAAGTCTTGGATTCGACGCATGCAAACAAGAGGTAGCTGATTATGCCATAGACATTGTGTGTGACTGATGAAAGAAAAGACAATCATGAACTTTGTCGTTTTTGAAAAGTAAATATTTATATTGTTTGAACCACAGAACAAAAAAAATGTAAAAAAATTAAACAGAGGTGCAATAGATAATGTAATTGGGCATTTATTCAGAATTTTGAACAGGGAATAAGCGAAAGTCCATGATTGATGATTGACAGGATTGAATATTTAACATTACACTTAGATAGGTATCAGCTGCTCTGCGGAAGCTCATACACAAATTTACCTAAATGGGCAAAGAAGATAAAAAGCTTGTATCAATGTGAAAAATAAAGACTGTCGATGCTTCTTTTATAGTTCGAAATCTGTTAAACACCCCTAAGAAAGGATTATCAGAGAACTTCAAAATGCAGTTTAGATAAATAAAGTCATTGGTTTGAGAGATGTCTAGGAAAAACAGAGGGCATTAGGAAAAGTTGAAAATGAATTTGATCTATCTGTAAAAGTGTATGAAATATTGGAAAGGGAAGACAGCGGTAAGGAGAGAATCTATGTTAAATATGTTACAGTAACTGAAATAGAGACAGAAATACATGTTGTCGTGTTCATTATATTTCAATAAAAGTTCCTTATGTTACTTATTGTAACTTAAAACTATCATCGTACCGGAGTTGCGAGGCCCGGACGTAAAGTGTTTGGTACTATCCTGGGCAATCAAAATAGTTGATCTTTATTTTGGACAAGATCTAAAAGATCTTTCACAGGTAGTATTGGGTTTCTTATTTGTCGCACAGTTAGATTTGCTTTCATTTTCTTCGTTCGGATGGCTGCTCACACTGGTTTTGGAGTCGTAAAGACTTCACACTTGCTTTCACCCTGTGGCCAGATAATGTCTGTATGGGTAGAGACAGAACTCGTGGAAGGATTTTTCTCCAATTTAGCCGCATTTGCATTGAATTTTCCGGCAAAAACATAACAGTATATGTTTCCTTAGTCGAAATAGTGAATGTTATACATCTGAAGACATATGGAGACTGAAAACGTCCTTGAGAGAGCCCATGAAGCTTGGCGTGACTAGCCGATTGTTCAGACCGAGTCATTCTGACTGCCGAGTATTGCCTGAAGTTGAGGCCAAAGTAGTGTGTTGCATTGGAGTGGCAACAACCCGGCATCTCCTCTGCTCATCTACCAGGATCTTGTCCTTAATCGACACGGAACGCAACCCTCGGCAACCATATTGCATCGCAACTTCAACATCCCTTAACTCACAGGGGTAGTAGAAATGGTACCCTAAGGGGCGAGTTGCGTCCGTTCATCAACTATCGTATGACTTAAAGCTTTAAAAAAAATTCCTACTGATCCTATTTGCCAGATATATGTGTATCGTAAAGTTATCGCATTTGGGCTGGTAGTGTTGGGCAGCAAAAGAGTTTGTCCGATTGGGTCACCTAGTCAGTTTTCATGTACAATAAAAATTATTTAAAACCTTTGTGACGTCGGTATTTTTCGCCCATGTTTTGTGGAATTTTCATTATATTATAAAAAGTCTTTTGTTAATTACAACGAATATTTCAAAAACAAAAACGTTGATTTTCATGCTTATGAGTAGACTGACCATTCTCCATTTTCAGAACGGATCAATGCAGCATTTGCTTGGAAGAATCCGCATGTGTCGTCCAACACAGTTGATGGTCGGGTGGTCTACAGTGAATAACCTTCATTTAAAATGTGTTTTGGATAAGTTAAAGCGATCAATCAATTAGTATCGATCATTTGTATACGATAATCAATTTATAAAAGTATGTATCAATCTTAGCCACGATTGAGAACGATCTTAATATCATCGTTTTATCTTTGCATTGCGTCATGCTTCACTACAGTTGCGTTGTCATGCGTAACACTTATTAAAGTGTCCCTTGCAGATCATGGTACTGTTTCAGGTATCACTACACTAATTGGGCCAATCAAACGTTATTCCATCCTATTTTATCCCCTCAGAAAATCATTAATATTTTTCTCTTATTTTTCCAGGAGATTTGCTAACCAGTGAAGAAAATTACTGGCATTAAAAAGAAAGCAGCTAAAAAGTCTAAACCGACTTATTGACTTTCGCGTAGGATGACAAAGCAAGCATTTGTGATTCTGCCTGTTCCGGAAATGTCACTAGCACTATAATTTCCAGTCATTTCATATGCAACTATTTTTTTTTAGAAAATGAAGCATAACATGTGCTGATGTTTTTTTATGTTGTGTTCACGTTAGTCCTCCAACATAAGTCAGACAGTTTTGGTGCATCTGCACATATAATTATTGCACTGGTTTTCATCAAAAATGTAGAATTTTAAAGGAAATATATAAGGAATTTAATTGGTGTAGTAATATCTTGAAAAGCAACAAGGGTCAAATCCATGGTAAATACGTCTTTTACATAATGAAGCACCCTAGACATATTCATAGCTAATTACCGTATATACTCGCGTATAACCGGATACCAACTGCAAACTGCATAGACCCAGATCTGCCGTCGCATAATGCGCCGGCAGATCTGGGTCTATGCAGTTTGTAAGGACTAATCAGTAGAAGAAACAACATAGACCCTGATCTGCCGGCGCATTATGCGACAGCAGATCAGGGTCTATGTTGTTTGCATTTGGACCCGAATTATAGTATATACGGTATATTATTGATGTAAGTGAAACAAATCAATATTTTGGTGCGTATTTGAAGAATGCAATGAATAGCTTTCTCCTTGTGGGAAGTATCATATTTTAGACAAGATTCTTTCTTACAAATACATCTGTTACACAGATTAATTTGTCACATGGTTGTATAACTTTGAATTTAGTTGAAACTTCATTTGGATGCAAATAAAGTTTGTTTGCACAATTGTTCTTATGAGTCTTCTTCACCCTTGTATAGGAAAGAGTTTGATTTGTCTATTTAAGATGACACAGAGAGCTATAATAAGGCATACACTGAGGCTATTGATTTGGTTAATAGTGAGAAATATACTGCAGTTTTGGCTTTGAAGGCATCACATTCTAAAATTAACTATCCTCAATTGTGTAAATATCTTGTAACAATTGTAAATCAACATATAAATAAGTTTATGACACTCTGTTTGATTCCAAAGTATCTATGGCAATGTCAAGGCCACTAATATCAATACGATTTTGTATTTCCGGATATGGCAATGTCAAGGCCACTAATATCAATACGATTTTGTATTCCCGGATATGGCAATGGTTCTGAAAAACTCGCGTATAAGCAAATACCAACTGCAAACTGCATAGACCCAGATCTGCAGTCGCATAATGCGCTGGCAGATCTAAGTCTTTGCAGTTTGTAAGGACTAATCAGTATAACAAACAGCATAGATCCTGATCTGCCGGCGCATTGTGCGACGGCAGATCAGGGTCTGTGTTGATTGCATTAGGACCCAAGTAATACGCGAGTATATACGGTATTTAACCTTAGGTGTACACAAGTGATACATTTTCTTCAGATCCGTTTAATGAGAGATTAGAAGTACGGTTTTAAACTTTTTGGCTGTATTTTACTTCCAAAGCAACAAACTGGGTGGAGATTTTGGCCAAATATTTCGACAGTTTATTACTTTTTAAATTTAAATATAAAAACAATATACCACAATTAAATTAAATTGGTCTTTACAAAATGAAATAATGATTTATTTACAAAACTGAATCTTTAATATATCAAGCATCACAAAGAAGCTTCATTTAGTATGAGTAAGGTAACTGAGTCATTGTCTTTAGACCTCTTTTTTGTAATTTATGGTATGACACGACCCTCTGTTTAGATTGCGGGCTTATAAGATAAATTGAATTCTGAAGCAAACCACACTGGAACGAATGCAAGCAAACTGGGAAGTTATACTTCGGTGTTGCTACAGATAAAGAAAAGCACATTTTTTAAAAATAGTTCCAACGTTTTCATATCTTCTATGTATCATTGCAGTAAGTGGACCAGTCGATTAAACATGAATACATCATCTGCAATATTATTAAAATAAGTATGAAACTCTTTATACAGAAACCGCGTGATAAGTATGAAACTCTTTATACATTATACAGAAACCGTGTGATAAGTATGAAACTCTTTATACAGAAACCGTGTGATAAGTATGAAACTCTTTATACAGAAACCGTGTGATAAGTATGAAACTCTTTATACAGAAACCGTGTGATAAGTATGAAACTCTTTATACATAAACCGTGTGATAAGTATGAAACTTTTTATACAGAAACCGTGTGATAAAAACGAAAGGAATATATTGTCTTTTAAGAATATACAGCTAGCAGAGTTGATTTGTCTACAAATCAGTTCTTAAAATGCAAAAGTCCACGAAAACAAGAAGTGTTAGTATCTCTTCATATTTTATGTCTCAGAGTTAAATTGTAAAATAAAGTAAATCTCTCATAAAAGTCTCTTTGTGAGAATGAATACTGCAGTTTATGTAAAGACTAGGAGAAGATTTCCAAATGTTTCGTTTGCACGCTACGCAAAAATCAAAACTTTAATTTTCACGCATTAAGTGTGTGTGTGTGTGGGGGGAGAGAGAGAGAGAGAGAGAGAGAGAGAGAGAGAGAGAGAGAGAGAGAGAGAGAGAGAGAGAGAGAGAGACCCCAGAGATTTTTAAACATTATCCTCTTTTCGCGAGGTCGCATGTTATCCTTGAAAATATCAAGAAATTTTAAAAATTCGATTGCCTACATTAGGTCATCAGTAATATGTCTATAAGCAGTTGCATGCAGGGCAATCATTCAAATCATCAGCATTATGTATATCCACAGTTGCATGCAGGGCAATCATTCAGTCATCAGCATTATGTATATCCACAGTTGCATGCAAGGCAATCATTCAGTCATCAGCATTATGTATATCCACAGCTGCATGCAGGGCAATCATTCAGTCATCATGATTTCACTTGCCTTTCTGAATTAATCTATTCACTTATCTGCTCTTAATGCAAATTGGTTTGTTTACTGATACAGCATTGATGAAAAACATCCATTGACAAAGGGAAAAAAATTAGCTACACAGTGGAAGCCAAAAATTATAATTTGAGTCAATTTTCTGAGAAATCCACAAAATTACTATTCTGACCACAAGTCCATAAAAGCTGCAGAAAGTCAGCATTTGTGATGGAAAAATCCGCATGTGTCTTTAGCTTGATAGACGGGAGGGTGGTCTAATGAACTAACTGCTGGAATAGAACAAGTTCTAACAGGTAGTAAAGTATATACATATACTAAATTATTACGTCTTGTATAAATATTATATACAGATATACCTATTACGACTAATAGTATACGTGCCTTGCAGAGAAAACCTAATGGGACTGATAATGGCGTAGCCCGAACTTAGTGAGTTTTACCAACCTTCTGATAAACAGATCAATTATGAGTATGTTTTTAATGCTGTTGTAATGAGCGCTATTATTTATCTTGGTTACATATTTCTTTGAGAAATGAACAAATGGAATACGTTTGTAGGACCTAGAATAAGTATAAATATATTTAACTAAATAAATCGGACGCAACATACGAACAATATGTAACACCTCACAAACAAGAATAAAACTCAACAGGGTGTTGATCATTTTAATCCAAAGCATTCCAAATAGTATAAAACCTGAACAACATTTACAACTTGTAATAAATAGGCAACGACCTAATGTTTGAATTAAACCCGGTAGTTTTTTCTTACTGTTTGCGTCTGATGTAAAGGTTAAAGGAGATGCAAATAATTTAGTTTTAAACAATCGTGGAAAAATGCTGATTAGAGACATACCGTTTTCTTACGGTAGTGATATTTTCAACCGGAATGGTTACAACATTTTCATAACGTATAAAGACTTGTGGTTATCAGAGTCTGTGAAAATAAATAAAATGAACGCAAAATTGAGAAAGTTCAGATAAGGAGCAACTAACGCACAAAACACTAATACAGAAGATGTTCAGTTTGTTGTATACTCCAAAAAATTAAGAATTCCACTAGATTTACAGGTACTGACAGATCATTGCCCAATGTATCCTCATGCTCTTCCTCTGGAGTTGAGATTTATGATTACGTTGGGAAAAACATTTAAAGATCATGCATTTTAGAATAGTTGCATCCAGTACGACACAGTTACTTTGTGCTATTAGCTAATTCGGTATTATTTAAATACATAATTGGAATTGCCTTCTTTTATGAATATATCAAATAAAGAAAATTATTGATATAACTGATAATACAACATTAACAAATGTAATACTTGACTCACCAAGTATAAGTCTAAATGGAGCTATAATACTGCGCAAAAAATATAGATAAACTCTGATCCTGAGAAGTATTTCAATCCAGCAATAGAAGAAAAAAAATTATGATTACGGCGGTAGAATTACCAAGCATGTTTATTTGCAGGGTTATATGTTGGATCAGAAATTTAAAGAAGCATGTAACCTTTTCTGCGATAAACAGCACAGCTTTTGGCTGGTTGTATCCTCTGATTTTATTATTTCTTCCAGTATAATACCACTAAGAATTCATTATATTTGCACAATCTTTACATCGTATGTACTTAGTATTTCGACATTCCGTTTCATCAACAGGCTTAATTTGATAACACGCATAACAGACAATTGACTCAACTTATATAATGTAATTATTTACATATAATACTGCGATGAGTTTTAGGACTATTAATCATGGCCCACTGGATAGCTTTGCAGTTACACAGCACTTTTTCATGTTTTTCCAATCATAATATTAGTGCGAAATCTATCTTTTTATGATAGAACACTGATCATCTTTTCATAGCTTTTCCACATTGTCAGATAATTTTTGTTTCGTTGCATTCTCTGATTCTTTTATCTTCTAAAGTTTATTACAGAGTGTGCAGTGAGTATTTCGATTATCCATTGTATCAATAGACATAATTTTGATAGCACGCATAACAGATAATTGCTTACATAAACAACTACAATGCTTTTCCTGACATATCATTCCCCCCCCCCCCCCCAGCTATTAAAGAATTCTTCATACCCTTTGCATTTTACCAGCACATGTTTTTTGTTACCATCATTCCTTTACTTTAAAAAAAAATCAATCTTAAAAAACACAGTCTTCCCTGTCGTATAGAGTTAACTCCTCGTTAAATACTCTCTCCGTGTTCTCACCATATAAGTCTTATAATTTATATACTACAGGGATTCCTAAGATTACTTTTCTGATTATAAAAATATCTTCAGTGAAATTAGGAAGATAGCCTTTAATAAAATTAGACTTATGTTTTAAATACCTGACTTTTTTCACCTATTTTATATTTGGGCCTTCCATATGTATCTGTTGTAAGATAGTCAAAAAAGTTAATCCATAATTTAGATCTATTTTCTTCCTTGTTCGCTTCAATTGTCTGTTGATCGACAATATGATCTATTGTATCCATCAATAAGGTTTTGTATTTACCCGGTTTCTGGTTCATTTTCAGTAAAATACTTCTACAATCTAGTTTTAAGAATTTGACTAAATTTTTCCACTACAGACCCTTTTTTTGTCTGAGTGAGTGGAAACATAATCAATAGTTTCTTTCTTCTGTAATTTCTTGACCTTTACGATATAAAATTCCCTTCCTTCATCGAACTGTATTTTGTCTGGTTTTCTCTTAATAAAAGCGCTGTGTATCTCATTTCGCGTCATTTAGCGTTTTTGTATTTACCTTTTTTACCCAGGTATGTTATGAAATTATATATATATATATATATATATATATATATATATATATATATATATATATATATATATATATATATAAATTGTTAAATTCTTGATATGGTTGTAAATCAAAGACGTCTGCTGATATTGATCATCTGCGTGACTAACATAAACCCGTCTATAGGAAAATCTTTTTTCTGGCCTGCTTACGCAGTGTGTAAGTAGACTGTATTATCATCCAATCTCTAATTTCAGAATAGTTTCTATGTCTTAAAGATCGCTTCTTATCAGACTTGAAGATTCCTTCTTGATTCCGTTGAAGAGTCCTGACGTCCTTTGAGTTTGCCTCCACAACTGACTAATATTTGCAAAAACAACCAGACTTTTAGAGTCGTACTATAGATATCTTAAATAGTGTTCTTTGTTAATGTATGATATTTATTAATATACATTTTATGGCCTTGTTATAACAAAGGTAGGATGTTTGGAATGTGGGTTGGGCCACCATACACAAAAATGCCAGTTCGGGCATACCCCAATATATGACAACTGTCGCACCTGGCTCTATACATGTATGGACGTCTAGAACTGCGCTTCGCAGGGTTCGCTTGTTTTATAGCTCCATTACTAAACCAAGCGGACTTTTATGTCGGTATCTTTCAACGACGGACTAGGAAGAAGATAACAATACAACTGCTGAGTAAAATAGTCCACAATTGTTTATCTCCTTGTTGCAAAATTACGTTTCCAATGGATATTCCGATGACACAGCACACCACAAAGTTTTGGTAGAAACAGACGATTTGATTTTTAGGGCCACGTTCTCCAGACCACACCCACAGGGGTTGTTTTTGTAGTTCTCTGAGAAGGAGATGCAACTTTGTTTAATGTCATGGTGGTCACTTCTACTTTTTATAGTCAATGATTTGTGAAGCTGCAATCCAAGAATCGAAACTGGGTGGATATCTTTTCCAACGAACTTTCAATTCTTGGAGTCGATGTTTTCCCACTTTAAGTGTTCTTTGATCGAGAATGCTTTCGATATCGTGCATGTCGTCTTCCTTCTTAGTCACTCGTTATAACTCAAGCAAGTGAAATGTTCCTTTTTCCACTTCACAGTTCATATGTTAAAATTTTTAGACAAGAGCATCACGTTAACGCACTTGTCCTGTAACATGAAACAATTCTGTTTTCAAGTTGGGTAAATAATCTTTGTCAAAAGTGCGATGTTTTTTTAATGCGAACTCAATCTCCGGTGTTTAACACTTCTTTCTTTTTCTGGTTTTTGACGTTCCAAACAATTGATCAAACACAAAACTTCGTTTTCAGGTGTCACTTCTTCTGGTGCACATCCGATGCTACGATGGAAAGTTTGATTATAAGCTTTGACTAGACGTGGTAACACGCCTATGTATTTGAGAGTATGTTCTATGACAGTAGCTTTTGTTTTAGGATTTTCGGAAGTGCAAAAGTGAATATCTTTTTTCAATTCTTCATTAAAAGCTTGCTTCAGAAATTCGGTGCCTTTGTATGTTTGCCATTACAGAGGATGTCAATCGCTTTGTTTCAAAACCAGTGTTAAAGCTCGCACTAGCTCGGAACCTGTTTTAGAAGTCAAAGGAACTACCCAAGCTTATTTTAAAAACACGTCGATGACAAAAAAAAAATAAATAAAAAAAAATAAAATAAAAATAATAATAATTGCAACAACGATATACCACGTTCAGTGAGACACATCTGCTAAATCTGCTTGCAATTGATGGTCGATTCCAGCTACTTTCGTTTGACTTCTGGAAAATGTTCGTCGAATAGGTTTGTGTAACGTGTACGTCGATTGTATTCTAGTAACCATTGTCGCACACCTTGCAAAGGTAAACTTTTGAATTTGGTTTTAGCGGCACGATACAATTTTTCAATCCAGGTGGTTTGCTGTTGTTGGTGTTCGACAATAAGTCACCCACTATTCGAAACTGCTCTTGGATTGTTCGTGTGGTATTTTGGATTGCGACTATACTTGACGTGTCCGACGAGCAATAGGAATAGAAGTAGTCATCGGTTCTTTGGTTACAGTTTTATTGATTTCTTTTTTCACTTCTGTCTTACTTTCTTTCTTTTTTCTTTGCTGAAGAGGGTGTCGCCATGGTCTCTTTGACCCAAGCTTTCATTTCTTCTCGTCTACGAATAGGGGAAGGTTTCAACAAGGTTAATAGGAGGAGCAGGAAAAAAACTGACGTGAATCTTATCCATCACTTCTTTTTATACTGGAATTCATCTCCATTGATTGTCCGGACGCTTTATCAACTTGACTTTAGGTACTGCTGGTGTTCTCAACGGACTACATTTTGCGTGTTCTTGTTTGCACAAATCCAGTAAACTTTGTAGCACACCTGTTCCAGCTTGTATTTTTGTCTCAGAAGAGGTCACATTTTTGGATGCAGCAGTAGCTAGAGCAGTAGAAGTTTCTTTAGAGATGGGTTTCCATTTTTGCATCAGGTTTGGCAGCCATCATCATTAACGGAGTGGAAGAAGTACACGTGGCAGGAGAAACCGTCACTGAGCGAGGTTTTCTTGAATACGTGCGCGTTCTAGCGGCAGTACCTCTCTTGCTTCTAATAGATGTTTTTCCTTGGGGCTTTTCTTCTTCTTCTTCTTGTCACAGTGTGAACTTGCTGCACCACCTCTCTTCTTTTTGCTATGTCTTTTAGGTGGTTTAGCTTTTTCAGCCTCAGCATGAGGATTCCATTTTAAAAGTGAACGAATAGCGACACCTCATAAAAATCCTCTTCCACCTGGCTCAAAATGATTTGTTTTTTGGCTACTTGATTTGTTTTTTGGCTACTTTATGTTTTCAAAAAAAAAAAAAAAAAAGTCTTGTTTGATGGAGAATATGAATGATGTTTTGATGTAATTGACGTGCTTTTAAAGTGAACAATCTTAATACTTCTTTCAGACTAGCTTCTAACAAATGTGAACGTACTAGTGCATTGTTTCTAGCGAATGATTGCATACAGTGCACGAATTATTTGGCATGAGGATTCGATTGAAAGGAAGTGATGTTGAATACTGTTAGAAAGAAAAGAAGTGAATGACGTTTTTTTTATAGTTTGTTGTTCTTTTGTTTGGACAGACGACAAAGGTGACGTGTAAATGGCAGAACCTCCTTCTTGACACCAATCGTGAAATACATTTGTAGGGAGTGGTTGATTTTAAATCGACGAGTAAATACGCATGTGGTACTTGCGTGGCATCGTCATACTCATAATTTAGCCAATGTGTTCCTAATTGTTTGGCTAAAACTTGAACTTGAGATTTGTCTCTTGGATTTTTAAACAACACTACATAATGTGAATTGAGGCTGATGGTGCGATGCGCTTTACTTTATTGAAATAAAGTTTGAGCAATGTAAATAATACCTGCATGACGATGATGTTCTTTTCGTGTAAGCCAAATTCTAATTTCTTCTTCGTCATCTCCAAACATGTCATCGAAGATGACAAGATGTATTTGACTAAAGTATGACACGATCCCGTTGTCTTTGAGAGGAATTCCTTTTAGAAATTAAACGGAACCTCCTTGAGTTTCTTGGAGTAACGTGTAAGCCGATTGCAACTCTTTGTAACACCATAAGTTGTGGAGGACGATCGAACAGTTTTGATTTCTGTTCAATCAAACGTTTGACAAAATTGGTTGGCCTGAACCACTTGGTCCAGCAATCAAGATGTTTAAGGGATGGCTAAGATATAATGCCTCCCAACTTTGACGATCTAACTTTTCGTCAATCACTTTGAGAACGGAGGATGCAGCCATAACGATTGTGTTCAGAATTCTGATATTTCATCAACGACACAAGACATTTTATACATTTTTACATTTAATTTTTCATAGTGCAACAACAACAAATATATGGTTTGCCTTCCCTCAGGGGTCTCTTTATAAGTTTAATGATCAAGTCTGATAGTACTTTACACTGAACCCAAAATTTTGTCGAAGTTTTCGAATGATGATCATCTTCAAAAATGGTTCAATGTTATTGAAAAATTCATACAAATCTGGATCGTTTCCACCGTAAAATCTGTACACATTAAAATTTCTCTTAAATGAATCTCTAAGCATTTCAGTTATAAGGTTGTTTAAATTATGTATATTCATACGTTTTATTTCTTCTCTAGTTGTATAGATTATTCAAGGTTGATGTAATTATTTCTCATTTATTTTGGCATTGGCATACAAAGGATCAATTCGTTTTGATTTAGTTAAGCAGAAATATTTCAATATATATTTACCTATTTTGCATGTGTGTCGGATGGACAGAGAGAAAATATAAATAGTGTTTGCATTTGTTGCAAAGATAACAAGAATTAAAAGTATATTTGTTATCCTTGTGCTGATAAAAAAAACAAAAACAAACAAACACAGCGATTAAAGTAATTTGCACTTATGGCAATCAAATTCACAATCTATTTGTTCATCATGGTCAGGTGTTGACTCTAAACAGGTGTCCGTTATGATCATGTGTCAGTGTATAAATGGCTCACGAGCATAATGACTCATAAAAATTAAAAATAAATTATAGTTTATGCTGTGAATTTACAACACCCTTTCTTTAATTTTCCTTAACTCTTCTTTGCGAAGCGAAAACCTGACCAAAGGACCCCCCCCCCCCCCCCACACACACACACTTTTTTATCTGTACCAAACGGATTTTTATACAAGTTAAAATTGCATACCGTTGGCATGTCAGTGCTTGACTGATTGTCTAGGAGGCTGTGGTGGCGTCACTATCCAGCCAGAATCTTCCATCGAATTGTAAAATATTAAATTCTCTAATGCTTTTATGTGTTTCTGTATTTTATCATTGACTTTAGCATATCAAGCACTTTTCATATTTCTCAACTGATAAAATGGTGACACAGATATAAAAAACCTCACAAAGTCACAAATATAGGTCATTGGCAAAGACGAGGTTGCGCAGCACTGATTAAACAATTCTGCTCTTAAATTCTATGCAATTCTTAACAAACACGATCCGTTTTAGATGACAAATAAATGACAAATAACTTAAATTTTGTTGTGTTGGCAAATTTGAATGTGAATTCCTGCCCAAACCCTTTATGCCAGTCCGTTTTTACTCTCAGGACGAACGTAAAATATGGCCACATCCTACACCTTAAAAAGTTCTGGAAGCTCAGCTGATTCCTTGTATATTTGATACACAGTTTGAACCAGTCTAGTTACTAATCCACAGATTGAGAAGTAATATTATACCCGGCAGCGGACTTGCCTTGAGTGTATAGAACATACGGACCGTGGAGACATGCCAATCATTTAAGATATGACAACAAATCAAATTATTATTTTGTGTTCGTTGCACTAGTGCAATATTAATTTTTAATTGTTTATTTTAGTTTTGTTGTATACTTACACTAGTTGATTGATGCAACAATTACGCAATGCTAGTAATTTTTGATTTTGTATTGTAGTCTTGTTGTATCGTTAAACAAGTTGGTTGGAGCATACAATTATACTGCGCTAATGCACTAGAAATGTTCATTTTATTTCAGTGTTGTCGTATCCCTTTTATATGAAAAGAGTAATCGATTATCGACTACACGTAAACAGAACTAAAAAAATCGGTTGCACTATCAGAAATCTGTTTTCGTAAACTAATCCGATTCATCAGAGGATCCGTAGTCCTAAGCGACGATTGCTGCGCACGATAATGCTACAATAATCGCCCGTAATGCTGCATGACAATTGAAACAATTGTCTAGCAACGTCGTGTAAAACATAATCACAATAAGTGTCTGCAAGTAAATTCAGCTAGACTAATCGCTGTTGACATAATGTATGTGAGAGATGCACATTTCCACAAGTTCATTGTTTTGTTTAATTCCGAAGGAAAGTTGGCGATCTGTTTTTGGATGACTGTCTTTCTCACCCACTCTCGAACACATCCCCATCATCATAATTATCATCATTGTCATTACTCATTAACCAGAAGGTCACAATGGATTATTAATAGTATTCTATCAGAGTCGCTCTTTGTCACCTTCTCTCTCACACACATCACCATCAGCATAATTATTATCATCATTACTCATTAACCAGAAGGTCACACTAGATCATTAATATTATTCTATCAGATACAAACCTGAGCATTAGATAGTAGTAGTAGTAGTAGCAGTATTATTATTATTATTAGTAGTAGTAGTAGTAGCAATAGTAGCAATAGTAGCAGTAGTTGTAGTAGTAGTAGAAGCAGTAGTCATAGTAGTTGTACTAGTAGTAGTAGTAGTATTAGTAGTAGTAGTAGTAGTAGTAGCAGTAGTAGTAGTAGTAGCAGTAGTAATAGTAGTAGTAGTAGCAGCAGCAGTAGTAGTAGTTGTAGTAGTGATTTATGATAATAGTAGTGGTACATGTAATGTGACTTCATCAAATTAAAAATAGTATTATGAAAATAGAAGAGGCAACGGCGCCATAGTAGCAGCAGCAGTTGAAGCTCGTGTGGTGGCGGTAGCAGAAGAAGAAGCAGCAGCAGCTGTAGTAGTAATAGTGGTGGCGGTAGTAGTATTAGTAGTAGTAGTAATAGTAGGGTACTATGACTGCATAAACTATTTATTCATAAATGTGATTGATATATGCTGAATTTTGCAATGACATTAGATTTATTGTTCCAGTTGTGGAACTGATTCTTCGGTCTATAGCTGGTTTTCATTTGCCATGCGATGTTACAGAGGGCTTAAGTGTGAGGACCGATTTGGTTGAAGTTTAATTTTAGAGCTCTAAAGTGACTTTTCGACCCAAAAAAATATCCCCCAAAACAAACCTAAACAAACTTAAAGCTGGCTTAGCCCAACCAAACCAAAGCAGTGCTGTGCTTCTCCAATGCTCACCAATAAACAGAATAGTTTTTCTTTTAAGGCGAGGATTATTTCCATATATTTTGGAGCGATAATAAAAAGTAAATATGTGAAATAATTATGGTAAAAGGATGTTTTCGATGTCTGCAAAGTTAACTCCTGAAATACGCAAAAATCGTTACAAAGGAGATAACATTGAATAGTCACTAAATGTCGTTTACTGCCCTTTGCTTTTAAACTGTGGCGTGGTCTTATGATCTGGGGGGGGGGGGAGAGAGAGAGAGAGAGAGAGAGAGAGATTATGTGGCTATATGTTGAGTTTTATGTCAGGCAATGATGCACGGTGTTGTTTTGGAACGTCTGTCTTTTTGACGGAGCATTTCAAGAGAGTCAGTTTTAAAATATATTATATATCCCCAGGGTGTCTCCCACAAGCTTGATGAGATATACTACAACAAATACAAAACTCGTGTTTAATCAAAATAGGTAAAGTCCCCCCCAGTGGCATAGACGGCTGAGAACAATTGAAAAAAATCTGAGTAATCTATTATATCATCTGTTATAATACATATTGTCTGCTATTCAACTACATTAAATCATCCATACTTCTTAACAACCCACATTACTCATGAAAACAGACCATTTTTGATCGCTGGGGAAAGTTTATTTGATTACTTACACTGTAAAATATAAACAATCACTTCCTAGCTCGAATAGTTTATGGGCTTTCTTTCATGTCATTGTGGTGAGGCTTTTTTTTCACACCCAGGGGGTAATCGATGTCTTTAGCTGGTTTGAGAAGCAGGTCCAAGCCGACCAAGAAGGTTTATCTGGTGAGTGTCTCCCACAAGCTTGAATATACACAACAAATACAAAACTCGTGCTGAATCATCCTCAACATTGTCAGCCCCATAGTGGTACTCAAAATTCTCATATTGACAAGAAAATCCAAGTCTAAATGCAAAAACAAAAACGTTCCAAAAGTTGACTTGAATTTATTGTTTCATTAAAGAAAAACACATTTTTGTGGAGATTTGTACCAGATACAGATGCTCGGTATATTTTTTTTACCGATTTAAAACGGTAAAATCTAAGTTTACATTCCGCTTGACCTAGTATATTCAAGCGTCTTATTCAAACAAAAGCACTGAACTATGTCACCTACCGCTAAGATTCGATGTATAAAAAAGGTAATCCACAAAACTAATGAATCAGTCACTGGCATTCACCTCCCAGGCTGTTTTTGAGTGTATGGGTCCCGTCCCCCTCGGTGGTATAGACGGTTGAGGACGATATAAAAAATAATAGAGTAATCTACTGTATGGAAAACAGATATTGTTTATTGCACAATACTGAGTATTGCCTTCACATCTTGAAGTGATGATTTGTTATATTATTTTATTTGGAGCTTTACCTAAATTAAATATGCCGTTTGACACAAAGACAAGCTATTATATCCGGTTTGCAAGATAAATAGAAATGAAATTGTGTGCAAAATAGGAAGTTAACAATAGAAAATGTACATCTAATATTACACAAACTTTGCTCTGCTAGTAAAGGTCAACACTTTGAGAAAAATAAAAGGAATCAATATAGAGAATTCACTAGCAGTAAAAGTATCAAAGGGATGAAAGGGAAATCAATCTGAAAAACACATTGTGTCCCGTATATCCTCCCGTATAATTCGGATCCAACCACAAACAGCATAATCTCAGATCTGCCGTTGCAGAATGCACCATCATATCTGGGTCAATGCAGTTTTTTGTACTAATCAGCAGAACAAACAATATAGACCCCTATGCAACGGCAGAACAGGGTCTGCGTTGTTTGCCTTTGGGTCTATCTTATAAGCGAGTCTAGACAGTAAAAACGTTAGTTAAGTCGTAATTGTTAAACATTGTAATGAAACATTCCTCCAAGGAGCATGTTTTCACCGAGTCTAAAATGAGCAAACACCCTGTGGGCTCGGGGATATACCGTATACTCGCGTATAATTCGCTACCAACTGCAAACATAATGGGCCGGCAGATCTGGGTCTATGCAGTTTGTAAGGACCAATCAGTAGAACAAACAACATAGACCCTGATCTGCCGGCGCATATGTAGAATAGACCTGATGCGCTCTCCAGCATATTGTAAGAGAGGACTAATGGAGGCAGTAGCCGATATGGCTAAATGATTAGTGTGCTGAAATCGCGACTAGAAAGGTGTGGGTTCGAATCCTACCATGAGATCAGCCCGCATCGGCTACCGTGGTGTGTGCTTGGGCAAGGTACTTTACCCCAATTGCCTCGGCACTAAATTACCTAATTGTATTGTTGTTCTGTTAAACAACAAAACAAACCAATACAAATGAGCAAAGGAGGGATTGAAATGTATCACAATTGAGAGAACAAAAACTTTCGCTAAACACCTGAGCCGTCAAGAGCGCATTGCATTAATTGCGAGAGTTTGTTGTTCAATCAAAGTAAAATGCATAGTTTAAACTAATGATTAATGCAGATTATTTGTGTACGCTGCATTTTACAGCCAATCGCGTAGAATTAATTAGTGGAAATTGTACTACTGATACCAGCAGATTTTTTTTTAATTGAATAAATGGATGAAATTCTTGCCAAATGGTTTACTGATCTACAAGTAGTTAAGGGGGCTACAGTGGGGTTAAATGGGACGTTATGGGGTCAATGGCAATTTACGACCGCCATCTTGAAAGTATGGGAGAATGGAGTCAATGGAAATTTAACATTAGTCCATAGGATTAACATAATGGGTCGTTATGGAGGTCAAGGACAAATGTAATGTTAAAAATGTCCATAGGATGATCATGAGATGGTATTATGTTGTCAAAGGAAAAAAAAATATGGGGATGATCATGCCCTTATAAATAAAACTAAAACATTCCCCTACCAGACTTATAACCCCTATGACCTCAGAAGTGAAGTGTAAGGAAAGAAAAGAGTACAAATAGTCACGTATACACACAAATATACTTAAATACTATCGCCTGTGGAATGTAAGGAGAGAAAAGGGTAGGAATGTTCAAACACGTTAACATACAAGTCATACTAATAGACTATCACACGTGGAGTGTAAGGAGAGAAAATGGTATAAATGTTCACATTAACGCACAGACATACTAACATACTCTCACTCATGGAGTAGAAGGAGAGAAAATGTACACACATAAACATACTTATATACTATCACACTTGAAACATACCATCACTCACTCACTTATACCTATCCAAAGATGGGGTGAAGGGGAAACGGGTACAAACGTTCACACGTACAACCGTTCTATTTATACTGATAGACTATCACACATAGGGTGTAAGGAGAGGAAGGGGTAGAAATGCTCACAATAACACACAAACATACCATCATACTTATATATTATCACGCACTAAAAGTGAATATAACAAAATGAGGCGGAGTGCATTCTTTGCTTTTTGCAAAGTTGGTACAATGTTGCAGGTCAGTCTTACTATCGGTTAATAAAAACAGAATTGGAATAAGCCTTGTACTTTCCAAGTTCTAAAAATGCATCTACTGATCAATATGCAGTGTTAAATGAAAGGTGATATAAAAAGTAGGAGGTAGAGTAAAGGATTCATACCCCAATAACAGACATAATACATCTCGCATTCACACATACATACATACATACATACATACATACATACATACATACATACATACATACATACATACATACATACATACATACATACATACATACATACATACATACATACATACATACATACCCAAAGTGGGCTGAAAGGGGTAAAATGGTATGAATGCTCACACTCTCACACTAATACACAAACATGCTACCATACCTATGTACTATCACACACTAAAAGGACAGAAAGGTAGGGTTTTAAGTTTTTGTATGTTTGTCTGTAAGTGTGAACATTCCTATCCTTTTCTCTCCTTACATTTCACGGGTGATAGTATATAAGTGCGTTTGTGTGTTAGTGTGAACATTTCTACCATTTTCTCTCCTTGCACCCCACACGTAATAGTCTATTAGTATGAGTTGTCTGCGTGTTTGTGTCAACATTACTGCCATTTACCCCTGCACTCCATCACTGGATACGTATAAGTGAGGGAGAGATGGCATGTTTCTCTGTGAGCATTATTACTTTTTTCACTCCTTTCACCCCATCTTTGGATAGTGTGAATAAGTGAGTGAGTGATGGTATGCTTGTATGTTTTGTATGTCTTTCACATCTAAAACTTAAATCCCACCCTTCTGTCTTGTGTGATAATATCTAACTATGAATTGCATGTTTGTGTGAATGTGAGCCCTCCTACTGTTTTGATTGCTGATAGTCTAAAAGTATGAATTATATGTTTGTGTGCAAGTCCGAACATTCCTACTCTTTTCTCTAATTACAGTTTATGTGTGATAGTATATGAGTATGTTTGTGTGTATCTGTGAACATTTCTACCCTTTTCTCTCCTTACACTCCATGGGTGATATTATATAAGTTTGTTTTTTCATGTGTGATTATTCCTACCTTTTTCTCTCCTAACACTTCACTTCTAGAGCTATTGTGATGATAGGGGAATTCTTTTAATTTTGTTTTATAAAGAATTGTAGGGAAGTTAGAGAGGTTATAGGGGTTGTAGTGGAATTTAGTTTGGTTTATAAGAGGTTTAATTTATATTTCACTCCCATTTTTTTTACATCATACCCTTTGTGTGAGTAAGTGCGGGTGCTAGTTAGTAAATGTAGGTACTGCTCAGTAATACTGTGTATTGATTACTGTGACTGGGTACTTGTCACTAGTTCTGTGTGTTGGTAGGTGTACGTGTCGTTAATTATTCATGTTGAATGTCAATTTACGTGACCCTGCCAAATGAAATGATTAAGGAAATAAAATATTTTTTATTGAGAAGAGTTGATAACCAGATGCAAAACACATTTAGTGAGAACAATTTGAAAACATCATCACGTGGAAGGAACAAGCTAACAATAAATTAACTGTTATTGAACGGAATGGCAATGTTAGAACTAACAAAAATCTTGTTACAGAAGTAAATGTATCTATTGGTCATTCTCATTATGAATATCAAACAACGAAAGGGTTGCTACAACTTTGTAACTGTGAAAGTACACCTCAAAAATTGGCTTAAACTTGTGGACTTATTATGCCCCATCATGTTTTGCTGAATCTATTTTACACACAATAAGTGATTCACAACATTACGTTATTTAAAAAAGTCAGGAATTTACGAAATTTTTGTCAACACATATATTGAACCTAGATTCATAAATTTTATTTTGACCTGTATACAAAATTAGACGTAAACAATCAAAAGTTTATATACACAACCAATTCACAAAGGGAATCTAATCTGTAAATTATAACATAATCACATACATTTTATCTGGAAGAGAACAATATTGTATTTTGGAATCTAAACATGATCCAAAAGTATCATTTGAAGATGTTTTAAATTCATGTGTTGTTCACGGCAAGAGAACATTTGGCAGCAGTATCAACATTTGCTACTCTTAAATACAACTAGTGGCTGCAGCAGCAGCGATGATCGGAGGAGCAAAAGGTAACGGTTTCGCCTTTACAGGAAGCAACTATAAGTTCAAATTATTTAATCCTAATGTATCGACGAGGAATGAATTAGACACGACAATCGCTAAGAGGATAACCAGATAACAACTGAAGACTTCAATGAAAACAAGACCAATTTGCTTGACTACTTTAAGGTATCGGACCACTAATTATTTTATAGCCAGGAAACCAGTCTACTTGGGGGGGGGGGGGGGATAAAAAAAATAGAGTACTAAAACTTTTGCGATCCGCCAATTAGATAATAAATGTGTTCAATTTTTTTTCCATTATTAATTTCACAAACTTTTCAATCTATGTAATATAGTTGATAACAAAATAGTTACTTTTATTTTGATATCCTGTATTTAATGTCCTACTGACAAAATAACATATGGACTCTTGGTGCGAGGCTATGTTATTAGGTGCAGACCAGGGAGTCCCTGTGTTTAGCAGCACGAAGCTAAAAAAAATGCTGCGAAACAAATGTTTTTCAAGGCTGAAAAAAATTCTCTAATTCTAATTAAGGGAACCATGTGTGGTTTGGATGCCAATCTAATTCATAGCTTATTTTACCGAAGCTGTACAGTTTAAATGGTTTAAAATGTATGTAAAGAAGTTTAGTGTACCACTTGACTTCCAAATATTAATAAATCATTGCCCACTATATCCATGTGCTCTTTCTCAAGATTTTATCGTTAACATTACACTGGCTTTAACATTACACAGGCTTTAACATTATACAGGATTTAACATTACACTGGCTAAAGTGGCTAATGAAGTGATAGAAGGTGTTACCCAGAACTGCAGTACGATATGATTACCTCTGAATCAATTGATCAATCGGTGAAAGTCATGGATTCGTTTTCTTTTACGACTTCGTCACAAAATAGAGAATCATAGACAAAACATCCAATACACCTTTAACGAATATCTCTCATGATTACCCCACACTGAGCTTGAAGGGTGTTTTGATACTGTGCATAAAGACTGGTGAAAGTAATCCGGAAAAGTTTTACAACTCGGCAGTAGAAAAGGTGTCGATGACAATAGAAGGTCTGCCAAACATGGTTCATTCCCAGAGTTTCAAACTGAGGAAACAGTTTACAGAAGCAACTATGTATTTCTTCGATGATCAATAAATGGACACATACATGAGGATTAGCAATTTTTTCTCTGACTTTATAATATAAGAGAAAATATCGATACTCACTATTTAGTTTCAGATGGTCAGGTAAACATCTAAAACAATCAACTTTATCAATTCTCTTTTAAACGTAAGAAAATGTACTTGAATGAACCTATGATAATTTGTGGAGTGACTAATTGTAGTAAAACATTGTTTGCACTAAATCGGATTGAAGCTGAATACATAGGTTTTCTCCAATATATCGATATCAGAAGATAAATTAGACAAGTGACTAGAGGTACTGGTTGTTATGTACCAAGCAACCAATACTTTGTTCTGACTGATGGCTTTGGGAATCTTGATGACGCGCAAAAGAGAAAGCGACTCATTTAACCAAGAAAGCTTTAAGTGGAAGATATTTTAAAATATTTGTGTGGGTGATTGTACAAAAAGTATAACTCTATGATCAAAGATTTAAGGGAGAATACACCCATTTTAGTTGTACATTACAGAAACAAGAACAAGGCGATGGAAACTGTCTTACATTGAAAATGGCCTGATCACATATCATATGCAAAGAGAAATTGCAGGTATTTTGAAAGAGAATGAAGGAATAAAACGTTTGATGAGAGAAGAGTTTCCCTTTCAATTCAAGGCTCTAACCTAACCATAAGGTTAGGTTAGAAACACTTATCATCATATATAGACAACACAAGTGTATTCATTTGTAATGTTATATAACTGGGGATTATACGATCTGAGTAAATTCATTACCTGGCAACTTTTTTTGTGGCTGAATAGGCAGTCATAGTACTTTGCGTCTCATATTGTAAATTCTGTTTTTAAAAAAACTCTCTTTTCATCGTTATCAGTCCTGTATGAATAGAGTTTTGCCCGAAACCCACAAAACTCTCAGACGGGTGAATTCGTACATCAACCATTTGGATAGCTCTAACACTATAACTCCACTATAAATAGGTTTGGTTAGTTTGATATTTTTGTCTTTCTTACTGACTAGTACCAGATCATCATCTACTATTGTCCTCCTGGCAAACAATATACCTTTTAAGCATTTGAAAATGTTATTTTCGTCTGGACATATTTTAACGTTGCTCTCTTTCTGAGATTTTCCATCTGTTTACCGAACACTGAATTATTCATGAACTTAAAGAAGTCATTTTTGGAACTCATTGGTAACTTTTTGTCTCAAACTAGTATCGAGTTAAATGTATGATTTTAGCAAAGGTTGCAGTTCAAACAATACATCTCCGTGTATCATTTTCAATTCAAACCCAATTAAACGTAAAGCTGCAAGTTTCTGTAATTTATAGAATATTTCTCTTTGTTCTTCAATGCACACAATATTTTTAGTACAGTTGGTCTAGTACCACGGCAATCGTTTACCAGTTGCTTTTGCAATTGGGATATATCAATATTGTCTGGTACAAGTTTCTCTGGAGCAAGGGGTAGTCTTTGAAATGGTCATGTATATATGTTGGTATTTCCAAATAAACTTGTAAAACTTCTTATACCAATACTATATCACTAACATCAGGACCGTTTTAACAAGTTTTTCTCTAATCATCTAATTGTTCATCACTAGCCCATCTAAAGTGTTTAAACAGGCATGTACTAACTCATTGACCAGCCACAGAGGTTATGGAGCCAAAATACATGATATATGACCTTGATCTTGAAATTTCAAAGTCACCTCCACATGTTATCTCTCCGTCATCATCAACATAATATTTGCTATTTGCCTTGCGTGTCTATGTGATATGATGCTAATACCACCTCTAATTCCACTCTCAATCTTCAGGAACATGTCATAGTCTGTAAAAAGTAAACAGTTCTATACCTAATATTTTTAAAATGGCATCATGAGCTAAACCGGTTGTACTGTAATAGTATGTTGAGTCAAGTTTGTAGTTTGCTATGCATACATTTCTAAACTCCTGAAAAATGTCACACACCATTAGTATGACTTTCATGAAGTAGTAGTCGTGAAGTTCACCTTGTGTGCTCTATTTAAAGTGTGACATCACATCATGAACATAATGGTAATCGTTATCTGATATGTTCGAATCACGCAGACTCGAATGAAACTTTTTGTTTGGTTGTTACATGTTTCATCAAATCTATCTGAACTATCCATGTATCCATACGGATAGATGCCTTTCCTCAAACATGTAGGTTGCATCAGTTCAAAATGTTTCAGTGTTTCTGTAAAGTTGTCTTCATTAATCGTTTTAAACAACTGCTGCATAGATTTTAGTCCCATGCACATAAAGCTATCTACCAATCTAATTGTTTTTTTACGTGTTATTTCCTTGCCATCCTTCAAGAACCATCTACTATGCAATCCTTGCTGAATTTAAATCTGTTTCTCATCGTTATTCGGTATGATTATTACCTCATTACCCGGGTCAATTTTCATAATCGTTTTGATGAACAGATGACTGTCATAACCTGAAACAATTATGAATGAATAGTGGAATGCATTTTTAATTATCTGAAATAAATATTACAGTCTTTATATGCAGGACCTCAGTAATTGCCCGTTAAGTGCTCGTGGTCTCTAACTTTGTTTTTTAATATTTCTCTCTCACAGAAATGTCATGTGCTCGCTGACTTAAAATGTTTCTCATCTTCATCTGGAAATATGATAGTCTTTGCATTTTTTAGTTCGGTGTTAACTGGTCTTGATATCCAAGAAGTTATAAAACACCTATATGCAATCAGTACCTCTGTAAACTATTGGCCTGTAGTATTGATGAATTGAACTGCCGCACATAAAATACCCTGATTGTATGTGCTTAGCTTTTTTTAACGTCCGCCTTTGCTGAGTCTCCGACACCCAGGTAGTAATAGTTTCTTTTGTAGCATCATTACAGTTTTGTTGTGAGTAACTCGTACACGACGAAGTGTATGATACGACGATACTTTCAAAGTCGCAATAAACGACATGTGCGACTTTCAATTGATGGTGATAGTTTTCTTTTTCAGGCATGATATCCATCGAGTTCTCCACGCTATGACGCAGTCTTTTGTCATCTGATAATTTTTCCGGTGAACTGAAACAATCGAAGCACTTTTTTTTTTACAGATGAATGCTGCCAATGATGTTTTCTTACTCGTGATAATACCATTCTGGATAAATCTTGTATGCCATCATAATAGTATGTTTCCATTGCATCAAAAATTCAATGCGTCAACATGCTTATAATTTTTGGTTTCGGACACTCTAACTGCTTTAATGTATTTATCTTCAAATATTTAATACACATTCATGGATATATCATATTCAAGTTCAAATTTTTGTATGCACTGTAATGTTCTAGGGCATCTGTTAAACCAATGACTGTATCTAACCAAACTATGTTTGGTGGCCTATATATATGATAAGCAATAATGGGTGGCCTATATATATGATAAACAATAATGGGTGGGCTATATATATGATAAACAATGATGGGTGGCCTATATATATGATAAACAATGTTGGGTGGCCTATATCTATATGATAAACAATGTTGGTGGCCTATATATATGATAAACAATGATGGGTGGCCTATATATATGATAAACAATGTTGGGTGGCCTATATATATGATCACTCAATGTATTTATTATAGATTCAACTCCATAGAAAAAGAAATCGGTCACTTTTATTATTTTTTACGTTTATGCAAGATTGTTGTTTTTACCAATTCAGGTAAATCTATACATAAGCTTCCTTTATCGAATGGAATCTATCCAAGTGCAATGTCGAAAATTCAATCCTGTCAAAGATCCATCTCATGCTTTCGCTTATTTCCGTCCAAATTTGGCATTAAAATGTCCAAGAAACGTTCAAGTACATCATCCATTTCACCTCTGTTGATATGTCCATAGGTCTTGTTCTGTGGCAAAATTTCCTGTGTTCAACCTTGTCACCAAACTGAGTTGGTCTCCTCATAAGCATGATATTTAAGTGAAGCTGAACTTTAACAGAACCAAATTGACGGATTGTGCCAACAAGTTCTCTTAGATGTATGTACTATGCATGAGACTAGCTCCTCTCTAGAGTCATTCTAACTTTCTAGGCTGGTTCCGGTGCATACGTAGCAACTGATATTTTCTTTTCGTTTTTACTTTTTGTTTTCAACCTATCGTGTAGTGGGTTTTGTTGTTGTTTTCTTTTTTATCTGCTTTTTATGTGACCAGCTTTAGGTACTAAGGTAAGCCCAATTATACATTTAGAAGTTTTATGCGGAAGGCTCAATCGTACAATCTTTGGTTCAGAAATGCAGACCACATACCAACTGAGCTAATTCAGTCAGTTACAATTACTATAATTTCTGGTCTATCTGAAAATTGGTTTTAGCTGCCTTCCTTTATTGCGGTACCACTATGCATCTGAATAAATTTTATTAGATATCAATGGTTGTTTTGTTACGATTACTCTCTAGTCTGTATGTTTGTGTTTAAGTATCTCTATGCATCTGAAATAATTGTTATCAGCAGACCTCGGGTGGCCGATTGATCTAACGCACTCGCCTTTACAGATCACACACATCTCACCTCTGTCCGCGTGGGTTCGAGTCTCGGGTCTGCTAACGTGGGTATGTGAGAAAGCTTGCCAGTAGCTTCCCGTGGGTCAGTGGTTCTTCCCGGGATCTTCCTGTCTTTTTCCTCCAACAGATATATTAGCCGCCATGTATAGCCTATCATCTCCTGAAAAATGGCGTTAAACACACAAAACACACACAATAATTTTTTATCAGATATCAATCTTTTGCCTGTCTGTCTGCGTTTCAATATAAACAGTGTGCATTTTACATTTTCTCACCATAGTCACACAATACTTTGCTTGGAATACATATAGGTGGTACATACAAGAACGGAGACTACTGTAATGTACGTACTTCCTACCCCCAGTCAAGTCAAATATTGATTTTCTTTTGGGCAATGACATGAGTAAGCCAGTGTAGTGCCGGAGATAAAAGCCTTGTCGTGCTGCAACGTCATGTACACAGAGCGGATAGATGTGTATACAGTAGTCATTCGCTTAAGTCAATCAAACTATGAACGATTATACGTGTGCTATCAGTGCACGGCTTACTAGTTTGTTTTGGTTGATTGACAAAAGTATTGTATATATCTCTAGTTTTACCTATTATTCTTTCTATACTGGTTTGAATGAATACTTCATTCGCCTGTTCAAATTTTGCGTGTATTTTTCTTTTGGTACAATGGTGGAAATATCGGTATCTATGGTCCTACCACATATATACATAACTGTAATCATCAAATTCTGAAAGAATGTCAAAATGCGCATTTGATCTACCTCAGTCAAGATGTTTCCTAAATGAACAGTGTCTGCATGATTGGTATATAATATTTCTAGATTCCATATCGATTAGCGGGTTTTAGTACCACAATTATAGCATTTCATCAATTCAATTTAATTCAGTAGCAATATTTTAATATCACGTTAGTATGAGTATGGTAGTGTTTCAGTAGTAGTAAGGTATAGGAGAGACCAAGATCATAATACTGAAAAACCAGTTTTTAAGGAAGTGGTCGTGGCACAATGGTGTTTTTGTTTTCATGCTGTAGCAAGGTAGGTGGACCCTTAATCAATGGACTTATTGGGGGATGTTTCAGTAGTAGGTACTGCATACGATCACGATAGAGCTGTAATTTTGAATTAATTAATCGGTGAATCGTTATATTTTATTTGTTGCGTGTTGCCTCGTATTCTCATTAAGTACCCACTGTTAGTAAACCTAGTGCAAATATTACCAACAAAAACTGCAGTCCTTATGTACCCCATGTAATATTATTTGCTTGGTACTTAATGATCACTTGGCACTGTGCAGTAATTGTTAATGGTTGCTATACAAGTAGCACATATGTGCCTTTAATTTACTTCATTCAAAATAATTCACTTTTTATGTCTTTCAAACAATGATTGGCTTCATATAGTTATAGACAATATTTTTTATTTGACTATCATAACCTGATATATAGTTGTAGAAAATATTGTTACTCGATATTGTGTCATTAGGTGCTAAAATGATCTTTTCTAAGAGCATTGAAAACTGAAACAAAAAGTTCAATGCCCTCTCTCTCTCTCTCTCTCTCTCTCTCTCTCTCTCTCTCTCTCTCTCTCTATATATATATATATATATATATATATATATATATATATATATATATGTGTGTGTGTGTGTGTGTGTGTGTGCGTGTGTGTGTGTGTATCAGTCAAAAATACGCGTTTATTTTTTTATTAAGGCATATAATAGTAGATGCCTCCATAGTAAGTTCAAACAATAAGCAAGTTACTTCCAGATGTGATTATCTTCATTAAATAGATGCAGCGGAAATCATTTTTCACTGTTGTCCGTGTGCTGAGCATAAGTGGACAAGGGTCAGATTTCAGATAAGGTGAAACATTTGTTATCCTGTCAAAAGTGAATTAACATCTGCGAAAACCTTGTGAAAATTGTTGTGTGGATTTTTGTAATTGGAAAGACAAGGTCGGATTCCTCTTTAACCCATGCTGTCTTATTTTAAGGGACTTCAAATTGCAGTTGGAATGCATTGAATTTCCTAACAAAGACACCCAAATGGATTTTATAACAAAGACACCCAAATGAAAAAGTCATATGGAAACAATTATGACCACATACGTGTCAAGAAAATTTGCAAATCAAAATAATGTGTAGCTCTTCCCAAAGTATGATAGTCAAATAATGCCGTTCGTTATATATGAATGTAGAGAAATTGCAAATACTAATACATTCCGTGGGGAACTCGGGCATTATAACCAGATAACAATGCATCCAATAATCATTGATGACAAAGATTTAATGAAATCTATAGCTAGAATTCTGTGTGTGTAAAACACATATCCCCATGCTTCCCCATTTTGGCCTGTATCCCAAAGTTTGTGCCTCTGGGATAGGTCATTCAGTATAAGCACTACTATAGGAAGCAAAGTATTATATACGTGGTCAGCCTGCTCATTCGTCTTCACTTCCACACAGCTATCGTTTTAACCTTGTGTAAATATTCCTCCAAATTGTCTTTACTCAGCTACCCAGGCCATCTGCCGAATTTGCTATAGACAGTTTGTATCTCGTGCCTAATATTAAAAGTCGATTACTTCCGGTCGTCACAGTTCATACGAGTCACCACATTCCATATTAAGCTTTATAGCAAAACAATTATCGAGCACAGTAAGGAATGTAACGACCAGCACGCTCTGTGACGAGGGATCTGAAGTAAACAACATTTAGTATTATGCGCGAGATATACAATGCCAATAGCAAATTCCACAGAAAAAGGGAATTTAGAAAAATATTCATTCCGTGTCAAATTGTGTTATGTTACACAAGGAATAGGCAACGCTGGTAAAGATATCTTATATTAGCTCATAAACCGACACTGAGCCTAAGAGCTTTCGCTAAACAAAATTGATCATTGTATCGCTCCTAATTAAGTGGCCCTACCACCCGAAACACATCTGCGGGACCCGGAAGAAGAATGAAAAAAAGGACCATAACTAGGACGACTATGTCAAGAGCAACACGTCTTTACAATAGTTACTTTTTCCCCTTCTTGGAGGAAAAGGTGACGAAAAGAAACACTTTCGAATTATTTGGACTTAAACCTTTAAATTATCAGTTCTTACTCATTTAATGTCGGTTCAGTTTCTGCAACTTTCTCGAAAATTGTTTGGCATATATGTTATCAGCGAACTTTGATGTTGCGTTTGAATTTTTTATTTCATAATTGGGGTAAAAAGCCGTAATATGTCCTTTGTCCTTTCATATATTTATAATATTCATAAGAATTTCCTATATTGAAGACATTTTTTTTTATACGGAAAATAATAGAGTGCCTTTTGTGTAAATAAATCATAATCGTTGTTATAGCAGGGTCTTATTTATGAATGTATCGACTTCATCCCAGTATGAAACAAAAGATCGGTTTGTTGGTGTTGAACGGCATAGCAGCATATCAATAACTATTTAGTGCCGAGGCAAAAAATAAAAAATGTAAAAAAATTACCTTGACTCCTTATACGCAAGGACAACTAACCCGGTCTGGACTCGGTAGGACCCAGACTAGCGGCATTTAGGCTGTGGTTCCGGGTTTCTATCACTGAAACACCACGGCTCCGTGAAAGAAATCTTAAAATTGATTGGAAGTGGTCAGGACAAAAGGCATTGAAGCATTACAGAAAAGTATTCCTCCAATCTTTTAAGCTTAATGCCAATATTTTGAAAATTAATGAGGTTGAAAGATTTGAGAGGGAATCAACTTGGGATTCGGAAGAAAAAAAATGTGTTATTTAGTAAATAATGATGAAATGTTTCTATTTAGTAGTTTTTTTTAAGCCGCAACAGCCATATAAACATGTTGACTTTTTTCAGTTATTTTAAACATCAGCAAACGTAATTTATTGTGATAAGTCGTGAGCTGTGATCAGAGACGGATTAAGATTATGAGGGGTCTAAGGCTAATAGGCGACTTAATACAATATGGAATGGAGGGCCTAAACGAGGGCTTACAAAATATGAGGGCATAATGCTATATAGCCTTATTAGCCTACGGATTAATCATGCCCTGGCTGTGATGATCCCGTGTTTTCTCACACACGCTGTACTCAGTAGGTGCTCAGCGAAGGTCGGCTGAGTTGTTAATTTCACTTTAATCAAATCAGCTGCTGTCACGTTTTATCAGAATGTATTGTATTTCATTGAAAGGTAACGAAAAGATGGTAAAATTTAATTGCGATGAATAATTGGGATTCATTTTCCCCGATGTCAAGTTGTTTGATGTTATAATAAAAATCTAAGAGGATTTGTGGGTAAAATTGTTCTCTTAGTTAAAAAATATTCCCAGGAATTGTCATTGAAAGACATACAAGTTTTATAACATAGATAAGCTGCATCGTTGGAGAGAGAGAGAGAGAGAGTTTAAAATATAGTTTATTATAATTACATACAAACATGTATGTATGTATATATGGGATGCACGTTCCTAAGGTTCGAGTGAATGTCTTTCTGACTCACTCTGTTGACCTATTGTAATTTTTATTTATTTAGTGATACAAATTAGTATAATAAACACTGACAGCTTTACAAACAGAATTTATTACCCAGTAATAGATTAGGGTGTACTTTTTGCACTCAGTCTACCTGGAAAGTGTTGTACTAACAGAGATGACGAAGTAGTAACTGACGAATTAAAATTTAAGCGCGATTTCATAAAGGGTTAAGACGGTGCAACTCAAATTGGCCGTATATGCTCATATGCGGAGGAATTGTTTATTAAGATAAACCGTAGATTTAGTTCTTCAATTTTGTCATTTGACCATTGACATAATTCATTATCTTTCACCTCCTTCATTCCCGTTTCTGAAATAAGGAAATAAGAAACGCTTAGTATGTGAATATGATTTCAAATTTCCTCCATGAAGACTGGGATGTATGCGGTGACCTTGTGCCCGGTCCCTTTGCTTCAGTACAAGGCAAACAAAATATGTTTAAACTTAACAAGCCAAAAATAATATATATTTGGTGAGTCATCACACGTACTTTGAAAGAAAAATTAAATAAATATGACATATCACGAATGAGAAGTTACCATTATGTATGTCTCCACGTAACATCCGTATGAATGATCAATATAATGCATTATTTATTTTCTTCCTTGCGGTAGACATGTTGTGTTCTTTTGGGGGTTTTTTTGTGTTTTTTTTTTCTTTTTTAAATTTTAAAAATAGTTATTTTCTGCGAAAAGGTGTTAATAGGGCCTGTACAAGTTTATAATTTAAGCTTTTTAAGTAAGAAATTTAAAGTAAAAAAACTAAGATTAGTTATTTATGGGAATTATTTTTGAATATCTTCGCGTTATCTTCTTTTGATGAATAAAAGAATAAGTAAATAAAAAAATAAATTAAAAAATTAACATGGGACCAACACTAGAAACAAATGAAGCCGATGACACTCACTCTGTTGAAGGGAAAAAGTTGTATTTTTAAGAAAAGAACACCATCATCAGTTTCAAACATTGCATGGTCAGAACTGGCAACGTATGTTAAAATGAAATTGTTGCGGAAAGATTCTTCTGTATTTTATTCCCATTCTCAGATCGGGCTTTACATCCTCAGAACCCTAGATCGTGCCCTACAAAAATAACACAAGTTTGAAATGGCATTAAAATCAGAAGCCAATAGAGGAGCATTCTACAATCAGATATATAAATAATTTTCGTCAGTAATTGACATTACCAAGTAAGGTGACTATTGCCTTCAGAGCAGCAACCCTAATAACTCTTTTCTTTGATCAAACTTTATTATCAGAAACGAATCTGTCGGGAAATTAATGATTAACCTAAGAAGAGCGATGCCGAAATAAGACATCTAATTCATTTTCAGTAGACATCAATATGAAATACTTCAGAAAAGAATATTATTTTTTGCACTAGATGACCCAGCTAACACCACAAAATTTTTTTTTATTTAAATAAATGCAAACAATCAAAATGAAGTGCTTTGTGGTATTTTAAAAAAAAAAAGTTTTATAGCTCAAACGTCCCATAAGCGGGATACTGGTAAAATCTAGTTTAGACAATAGGCTCGTGTCTGGTAGGCACAGAATGATGTTGTTCAACCCGGAAAAAAATCATATTCTTGTAAGTGAACTAACGAAACCCGCATGAAAATTGAAAACACTGGAAAAGGTCAGTATAGAAGTGGTTGATTCTAGCGGAGACGCTATTCTTGTTTGACTGAAATAAAAACGTCAGCAACTTTACAAATCAAACCAACTGTCCAGATATACTGTAGCCTGGTGCTTTTTCAGTGCTCTTTTGCCTTTTGTAGCCGTTGTTGCAATGCTCACATCTTTTAACGTCTTGCAAAAATCTCATGTTGGATGAATTTATGTCTTTCACAGTTCTGGGTATGATGCT
This sequence comes from Margaritifera margaritifera, assembly GCA_029931535.1. NCBI lineage: Eukaryota > Metazoa > Mollusca > Bivalvia > Unionida > Margaritiferidae > Margaritifera > Margaritifera margaritifera. The sequence goes on along the minus strand of JAQPZY010001373.1, from coordinate 1,569,156 downwards.
GCAATGATATCTGATGAAACATTAGCACTTTTGTCCAAATTGGTGTAGATTATGTTCATTGCTTTGTGTAACCTATCCAGTAAAGTCATTCTGCAATGTGGATGCTACGCTATTTAAAGTGCGTGTAAATCATGCCCAGATAAATGATTCAGATGAAGGGAGTTATTGATGATGTTTGTCACGCTACAACTGATACAGGTTTGTTTGTGTCATACAGTATGATGCTGGACAAAGTTTTAATTTCAAGAATGGGCCATACAAACTAACTTTTGAAGAGTTGATGAAACTAATTGCACCTGTGGGGTTAGCAGAAGTAAGCAAGGACCATGTTACCAGTAGGGATTTGTTACATGATAAATTTTACCATTAATTTAGCAACAGGCCGACATGCACTCTCTGGTCTGTCAGTCCCCGAGGACAGCCATTTTTCATTATTTTTTGGGATGCTAGCCACACCCAACCCGCAAGGAACAGAATTCATGAATTCATGGTTTTTTCTTAAGGTGAATTGGGAACGTTGTTGTCTTGGGTTTCCTATAGCCCTCGACTTATGACCAAGCAACCCACTACACTCTCATGCTTTGTATTATTTGGTTGGGCTAAACCGCTCTAATTTTTTTGGAAAACATAGATTATCTCAGACATTTAAGGATTTAAATTGTCTTATATACTGTTATTATCACCGCTATTTATCAAACGGTACATACATGTGTTTTTTGCTAAATATTTTTTGAGGGTGTAAGCCCTTTCTTTGAATATTTCAAACAAGGTAGAGGCAATTAAATATTTTGTTTCAATTTTTGTTTATTGTGTGTAGTAGGACGGAAAGTGGTCCAATAGTAAGGTCTAGGAAGAAGGTGTTTTTCAAACAGTAGGAAGGGAAGTGATATTGTGTTTTCATGCAGTAGTTAAAAAGTTGTCTCGTGTTTTTTTCATGCACTAGTGGTAAATCAGTCTGGAGTTTTTGTTTTATGCAATAGTAAGGTCTCTTTTTTGTTGTTGTTGAAAAATCTATTAAGAAAATAGTTATCAGGTACAAACATAGTGATAATAATGACCAGGATATATGCCTATATTCAAGACCATGTTCCATCCTTTTTTGAGGGGAATGTGTGTTTAGTCGAGAGTGTATTGGGGGTTGGTGCTTGCAGGCAAGGCGATTTGTGCCGTTACCAACGTACCAGGGTTCAAATCTAAGTAGGGTACAAATTGACAATTCTCTAATCTGCATATATTTACCAGATGGAGCCAAATGCAAAGAAAGACTTGAAGAATAAATTAAAATATTTACTTCTGTAAAGGTGCAGTTTGTTTTCAATTTTAAATTTGTAAAAAAAAAGTGCTTATTGAATCATATTTCTAACAAGAGAAAGAAGAAGCAAAGCATGTGTTCGACTCGACTGATTGTTAAGAAATAATAAACAGAGGAGAAATAGGAAATGTATTACATACTATGTTCGATAAGTTAACTACTCAATTCGAACAGAAAATTACCGATTCGACTAATTGGGCTTTAGACAAAATCGAGGCTCTCTACATGCACGTTGACAAGTATGATTTATTAAACGGCAGCTCTTACATGGATTTGCCGGATTGGGTGAAAAATACATCAATGTTGAAAGTATTGACAACCGATGCTATTTCTTTGGAATCGAGTAGATTTTAAACACTCCAGCGAAGGACCCAAAAGAAACCAATCAGGTACAATTTGAACAAATATATTTGTCGGCTAAATAGATACTCAGTAAAAATTAAAGACATCAGCAAATTCGAGGAAGAATTTCAAAATATCAATTAGGGTCTATGAAATAGTTGAAAACAAATACATTAGGCACGTTAGAGTACTAGAAAAAGAATGGTACAATCACGTGATATGTTAATTAGTTTGAATGGAGTAGATAAATTTCATTACGTAGGCATTCCAGATTTATATAGGCTTGTTTCCAAACAAATTCACAAACATGAAAAACAGAAACATATATGCAAGAACTGTTTCAATCATCTCAAAACACCTGAAGAATTGAACGACTACAAAAGGCTGCTACAGTGTAGATGATACGGTTGACATCATGCCCGATGTTAGCTCAATTGTTAAATTCTTTAAAACATATCAATATCAACTCAAAGTTCCGTTTGTAATTTATACAGAGTTTGAAAGTGTTTTGGTTTAACCTGGTGATGAAGCAGACACGTTACCATCATCTTCAAGCTGCACAGAAAAAAGAAATCTACAAAGCACGAGCGATCATCATATTGTTTATACCTCAACTGAATTCACAAATAATACAAACCAATCGTTTACTGAGGAATTGATTGCGTTTAAAAGGCTTGGTAATATATTACAAATTGTATTCAACAAATTGAAATCAAAGAATGTTAAGCCAATGATGCTTCACAAAAAGAAAACAAGATACATTTTAACTCAACCGACATTTGTCATATCTGTGTGAAACAAATAACACGAAACAAAGTTAGGGACCTTAACTGGAGTGTATAAAGGTCATAACGTTTGCAATCCAAACTGCAGAAATTTATTCCACTATTCATACGCTATCTAAACGATTCACACCTGTTCACCAATGGACTTGTTAGGAACAACCCTGAGAATAATGTAAAAATCATGCCTTACATCTCATACAGTAAAGACTTCGTAGTTGACAAGTTTGGAAAAGATTGTAAGGAAATAACTGATAAAAGGACAATAACATTTGTTGACTGCATCGGTTTATGAGGCAAGTCCTTGATTAGTTAGATAAAAAATTAAACGACAACAAGTTTTTTGAAACAACACAATGGTTTGCACAGATGGAAGCTAAATTCGCGCGGAAAGAAATTTACCCACACGATTACTTCAAATTATTTTATAAATTCGATGAAACTGCAGTGCCTCCTATTGAAGCGCTTTATTCATCCTTGTTCAATTCATCATTTCAGATGATGAAGATGAATACGTAGAAAATGTATTGTCATACTTCAAACTAAAGACATTAAGTGACCTTAACGACTATTACGTGAAAAAGATTCTTTGACATTTTTGAGGAGCTCGTAATTGTATATATGAAAAGTATAAGCTAGAACATGTGCGCTATCCATGACGCTAGTTAAAAAATATCTGGTCTGGAGCTAGAGTTTAGAGTTGTTTACTATGTCATGTAAATATATATATATATATATATATATATATATATATATATATATATATATATATATATATATATATATGCAATAAACTAACAGCGAACAATGCAAAACTTGTTTTTAACTAGCCTAAGCGCTTTCGATTCTCATTGGGTCTTTTTCAAAGGCAAACACAAAACAGAGACAAGACAAACAATAAACACAAAAAGCGTTGAAATTACAAAAGTTTACGTAATTCTTTCTACAGGAATTACAGCTTGAAAAAGTTTAATGTGTCATCTAGTTTGTTTCAACTCTACTGATGATGTTGTAAACTAGTTGGTATTGACCTACAAAGGGAGGAGCCATAGCGCCGTCTCTTTTTAATGTGGTGTAACCGCAGATTATATCCCGGATATTATTGTTTTCATAAGGCGAGTAATGGCCATAGCAATAATAATACCAGGAAGAACTACAAAAAGATAGTAACTATAGTTCCATTGAAGGATGGAAGTTGTTTGCTTTTGATATGAAGTCATCCAGATTTTCTCTTCCATGTTGCCACTTCATTTCTATACCATCGATGAAGCGTACTCTCTGGTATGGTGTAAGTTCCACCGTTGCTAAAAGTTGACCCTCCAGTCTTCCCATACAAATATTAGCATACGAGGGGGCCATTTTTGTACCCATTGCGGTCCACTGATTTGGAGGTAGTTTTCTTCATTTAATACAATCCAGTGCACTTGAAAGGATTGTTATTCGCCATTTGATTTGTACTCTCTCTCTCTCTCTCTCTCTCTCTCTCTGTCTCTCTCTCTCTCTCTCTCTCTCTCTCTCTCTCTCTCTCTATATATATATATATATATATATATATATATATATATATATATATGATGAGACAAAACCGATATCCTTTATCATGTACATGAACGATAATGACTTGTATGATTCGGCTATGTGTCAACATTTACCCGTGAAAGATTTCAGATGTAGGGATTTGAACAAGAAATTAAATGGGTAGAGAAAAACTTGTTGAACATTGAACATTCTAACGACAGTGATATCGGATACGTACTAGAAGTTGAAGAAGAGCTTGCTAGAAAGTTGCACGATCATTTCAAGAACTACCCATTTATGCTTGATAAACTTGTTCCAAATGAAACTGATTTATCTGAATTTTAAAAATAATGTATAGATAAAAGAAAACGACAAACCATATATACCTAAGATGTTGTGCACTTTGAAAAATAAAAACAAATATGTGGTATATTACAGAAATCTAAAATTGTACATGGAGTTAGGACTAAACTTGACAAAAAGTACAGAGTAGTCCTTTTCAATTTACAGCCATCGCTAACGACATATATAGAGCTGACTGCTTCATTAAGACAAAAGAAAAAAAAAAAAAAAAAAAAAAAAAAAAACCTAACAACAAATGAGTTGAGAAAGATTGTCCAAAATTATTGAATAACGCTGTATTTGGCAAGCAAATGGAGAATTTGCAAAAGAGAACAACCGTGAAAATATTTGCAAATGAGAAGAAATATGGGAAATTGCAAAAAGATCTTTCGTTTGTAAATAGAAAATAATTGATGATGATTTGAGTTTTGCTTGCATGAAAAACAAAATGAGCAAACTCATGAAACCCATGTATGGCGGATTTGCAGCGTTAGAGTTAAGTAAGTGGTTAATATATGAATTTTACAACAAGAAACTAAGAAATAAATACGAAGAGTAAACATACATAAATATACTTCCACAGAGCGCATCAGACTATTTCTGTATTTAGGTTTATTTTTTTTAATCTATTGATTCATTACCACACTCTTAAAAATGTTGGCACAACAGACAGCGAGTGTTTCGTATCTCCAAAAGTATATTGCAGACATATCTTTATTTTATGATTTCTGTCTTTAGAAATGGGAGGATCGGACCCTACCGTGATTGACAAAATCATGAAATTGTATGGAGTTGATAAGAACAACAAGAGTAAACCCTTCTTATCAGAGATATGAACAACGATCCAGTCTACAGTGATAGACAGGACCGAGTCAAGGTGTCGTAGCCCTCTGACCATTAACCCCAAATAAAGCTTATTAAATCCGGCATTCTTATCAGAAACGAACAGGTTAAGAAAATCATGTATGACTCAGGAATTGTGATTTTTTATTTAGATATTATATCCAGACTATATGAAACAGAAATCCATATCTAGAATAACTTAATGCGAGACATAGATAACGTCTAATCCCGATCATACGCAACGAATGAGGCTGAAACAAATATTTATAGTTGTGTGGAGCATAACTCTAAATATCGTTCACCGATTTGTAAGCCAAGATGAATGTTTGTTAACCCAAAGGTCAATGACATGGACTGCTTACTACTGTGTTATCTAGATTAATAAACCCATGTATGTTCGATATCACAATAATGTAATAAATCTCATGACGTCACATATGATATCATAACCTCATATAAAGCAAAGGCGTAATGGCCGAGGTATCAACATTTATTTAAGAGTTATTTCACTTCAGTATATTGCGTTTGTATTGAATAAAATCAGTATTTTTCATCTTGTGATAAATAGAACATTACCTTTGTGATCATTTCGAATTTAATTTATAAAACTCGTTCAATAATTTTAATCTTTTGCTTTTCAAGGCAAGCGAAAGATAGATATTATTTAACTCCTTCTACAAATCTCATTTGAAATATAAGATCTCCTGTTTATTACCTTGTAATTACTATTTGAAATCAGCAAAAGAGAGGCTTTATTCAGACCGTCATCTGCTCCTACTGGCCTGCAATTAACCAATCATCTGCTTCTACATACCTGCAATTAACCAATCATAATTACGTTTACATATCAATATACCCAAAAAGTTCATATTAGACTGCTAAATAGTGGAATCTGAATGAAGTCGAGATATAAGTTATTTTACGTTCGAAATTACTAAAAAGAAACTTGTATTATATTGCTCCATCAACATTTATATACATTTATTATCAGCTAAGTCAAATGTAAGATAGTTGGTAATGGTAGTACGTTTTTCACATCGCCAAAAATCTCGTGGTCATATCATTTCCTATGCTACCAGCGTATCAAAGTGGACATCAGGCTCTAAAATAGTAACATAAAAAAATAGTTTTGAGAAGATAATTCGGACAAGGGATAATTACGTTTATCAGAAATATGAGTTGGGATCCAGTCTGTTGTTACTGACAGAGATGTGAGTAGGGATGCAGTCTGTTGTGACTGACAGGATAGATTGAAAGGGATGATATCCTTAAACCATCAACCTCAAAATAATTCATCTACGATCAAACTGGGTTAACAGAACTGAACTGGTCGCACGGGATTAGTCGAGAAAAATAGTGATCAGCGAATAATGAGAAAGAGACTGGTTTATCGACCTGATCGTTTTCTCGAAGTGCCGAGATTTAGGCCGCGCAGAGCAGTCCGGTCCAATATCTCTACATTTTCAAGGAAATCTATGTCTTTAGAAAAAGGTACTTCTAAATACGAAGGTTGAGATTTTAGCAATAGCTGAAAAATGATGGATAAGTATACTTCAAAAAGAAGTTCAAACATTGAAATTTGTATTGTGAGTATTGATTTTAATAATAAAAGTGTTTGTTATCGTAGGGACTCCGTTATCATTTTTAAAGTTATAGAGGCCAAGCATTCGTATATCTAATTGATAACAATCTCTATACATTTATGTCAAGTTTACAGATCACTGAATTAAGATTATTCATTCTTAAAACTTGCCATGATACGGCCATGCGAAAGTTATTTAATTTCTGAAAACAAGAAATCATCCGGTTTTTCTTTTTTACATGGAATGCGGCATCTATATATCATAATGTAGAACCGAAATTGTCCGTTGGTCACTATCTAAAAATGGTAAGTATCAAGCCCAATTAGAGAAAGTTATAATAGGCTGCAGCTAGCATTACTTTATCACATTTTATCAGTTATTACATTTACACCTGCATCATTTTATTTTAATTATGATAAAAAAAAGTTAAAGGGTAATTCCATTTTATATGATACGGATTCACAGGATATGCAAACAAACATCATAAAAAAGCACAAAACTACATACAAGAGGTATTTGAAAAGTTCTGAATATTTTGTTTTTATAACTTGTTTCTTTCTTTGTAATTGTAAAGAAATAGATAAAATAACACTGTGCAAAATGATCTGCAGTTGCACGTAATAAAACGCCAGACAATTGCAGATATATGCATGTGCCATAACATAGTTAAAATGACAGTGACGTAAAAATGTTGGAGAAGAAGACAATTTCTACTACTGATCACAGATAATACTGTAAAATATAGGAGCTCTTAGGGTCCTCTTCCTCTGATATCAGAGCCGACCTGAATCAAGTTTACGGATGCAATTCTCTGTCATATCCGATATTGTTGAGGTGGTTTTATCGTGTTAAAGATGGTCGCCAATTGATGGAAGATAACAGTAGTTGTATGGGCCACATAGGGGTCTAACGGGAATTAACATTAGCTCATAGGTTTACATTAAGAACCACTTGGGGGTCATACGGGAAATCCTATCTTAACATTGTACATAGGTCTAATCAGTAGCGTACTAACCGAGGGGGGGGGGGCGGACGGGGTAGTTGCCCCGGGCGCCAGAGGTCTTGGGGCGCAAAAACAGCTGACTGAAATTCGGGCCTCGTATTCTGGCCCTTTGGGCCATCATCGTCGCCCCGGGCGCCATTTACCCTTAGTACGCCACTGGTTTTAACATAGGGATGGTATTATGGGGTCACAAGTTTTATAGGGTCCAAAGTTGTACAAGGACAAAGTAACGAAAGTTTATGGGGACAAAAAAGGGGAATGATAATATTAAAATGTTTACCTACAATCCAACACACTGCATATACTATCCAGCAGCCACTGTTTGACTCTAAGGCAACACACCACATTTACTATCCAGTAACCACCTTTTGATTACAATCCATCACACCACATATACTATCCATCACTCGCTTTTGTATTACAATCCAATACACACCCCCTACTATCCAACGAAAAGGGTAGGGGTGTTTATACACACACGTTATACTTACATACATACGCGCATACTATCTCACAAGAAGAGGGGTAGGATGCAAAAGATGGGGGATAAAATAGACACACACTCTCACACAAATATGCTATACTATCACACAAGGGTAGGAAGTGTTTATAGACGCACTACTATACCCTCACACATACAAACACAAGAGAAGGGGTAAGGTATTTTAAGTATTTGCTGTAAAGATAGACATATACAAAATATACACAAACACATACATACACACATTTTTGGCAAATGGTTAGAATCTGTTTTCTACAGACCTGGGTGGCCCTGAAAAGGGACGTTTTGTTTTTTGTTAGCCTGAGTTGAATAGCATACTGTAAATAATAGTCGACGACTCCACGCTTGTCCACATCTTGACAGGTTATCTTGAGAATAGGTGACACCATAGGAGAATGTACTTGTATATTTAGTCTAGGACCAATCAAAACGCGTGTTACAAAATTCAGTCAGAGCGTGTTCTCTCTCTCTTCCAGTCAGAAGAGAGCTGACTCGTGACGTCACTTTCAATATATAAGCGCACGAGCGTTCTTACGATTTACCATTGTGAAACAGTTTGAGTACAATACCTATGGCTGAAAAAACGAAGAGAATGTATTGGGGTGCCCCTGCTGCGGATAAATCGTATACTCGGAGTGATAGTACCATGACTACGACTACTACTGCGGGTGTAGCCAGTATTCTTCTTCCAAAAGAGGATGACTTCAAGTTAGCTTTGGCTGATTTCCTGTCGTCTCCGCAAGATTGTTTGCCTGCGACGGTTGTACTACCTTCACCTCCTTCTCCATCATTTCCATAAGTTGATGATTTCAGAAAGAAACAAAAGGAAGAATACGGGCGTTTTTTTTACAACGTCAGAAAGAAGAAGAACAAACATTTGTTCAACAAGAACAAGAAGAGGAAAAAAGAAAGCGAGTTGAAGCAGAAGATATGATGAAAACTTTGAACAGTAAACAAAAGCCAGGCAGTGAAAATAAAACGGTGAGTCTGTTAGAAAACATTTTGGCGGAGTTAAAGCACCTAAGAGAAATGTATCAGACTTGTTTAGCTTAAGCCAAGAGAAAGAGACCTTCACTATCCAAGATTTCTAAACCTTTTATGACTACATCCACTCTCACCGCATCAAGAATTGGTTGGATCAAAAATATTATATCCACACCCTTGCCAGTATAAGAGAAAATGAAAGAAGTGAAGACAGAAGTCAAACCAGAAACGACGATCCCTGTTCAGACATCATCCTTTACAACTATTGCTCGTCGGAAACGTAAAGCATTGCAATCCAAAAAAATACCACACGAAGGAAAGAGCATTGGTAGTTGGTTAACTTACTGAGGAGAAGCAGTAACAACAACCAAAAAATGGACAATATCAATGCAGCGGAAGATGCCAGAGTGACTCCCGTCAGCAATTTCATGCATTCCTTGTTCAGTGTAGTGGATTTGTTCTTGAATAACAAACTAGTCAGCAGCAGCATGGATACTTACCCTTACCGTGCGTACCTAGAAATTCTCTTGATGAACGGAAAAGAAGTCAAGAACACACATATGGATGTCTCCGTGGTATGGAAAACTGACACATTGGACAAGTTCAACAACACAGAGTTAACAGAACCTGACGATCCTCACAATGTTGGATTTAACGACCGCCAAAAGAAAATCAAGCATGGGCGCAATTTAGAAATTTTGGATCATTTGCATTTGGACATGTGGTTGCCTGACAAGTATCTGTTGAATGGAGTGGATGTACGCCTGAGACTAAATTGCAGTAGTACTGTGTTCCATTTGATGGGTAATGTTAACGAATATAAAACGAACATCGAAGATGTCAGATTTTATATGTGCCATGTGGAGGTCTTAGCTATAGTGAGAAATGACATCAGTCAAACTCTGAGCAGAACGACAGCCAAGTATCCACTTCGACGAGTCGAAGATCATGTTCTCTAAGGACAGCTACCAAAACGTTTGCTCACAACAATAACAGCCCTAAACCGAACCATCGATCAAAATCATTTCGAGTTCCAATACTTCAACGTGTCCAAGATAAAAGTCACTCGAGATGGCCACACTGTGTACCAGACGCTTTTAACCTAACTTTGCCCAGAAAACTTATTTGAGATCTTACTTGACACTGTTTGAAGCCACAGGATAATTAGATACCAACAGCAGCCACGGTATTTCGTACGACGATTTTCCAGGAGGATATGCTTTGTGGGGCTTTGATTGCACTCCAGACCAAGGCAGCGACGAGGGATATTTCAACACTATAAAAAATGGCCAACTTCGTGTGGAACTTCATTATGCAGTAGCTCTCACAAACACAGTGAACGTCATCTTGTATGCATAATTTGACAATACTCTTGAAATCAACAGTTTAAGAGAAGTGATCCTAGACTATTAGAAGAAAAGAAAAGATGGAACACGAAGAACCTATGGAGATAGGAGATGTTTTTGATCCAGAACAAGAAGACAAAAATACAGTCATGATGTTAAGATGACCGGAACAAGAAGAATATTTAGTCTCCTGTTTTGCCAATGCCTTGGCTGAAAGAATTACATGCCTAACCTGAGAACATTTTTATGGATGTCAAATCGATCATCCTAGTCAGAAACAACACGACAAATGTTTGGTGATGAGTCAAGAAGAAAAGTTGGAAGAGTATCTGGAAGAGGTATGGACTCTTATCTCAGAAGAAAGATTTTGAGAAAGTGGTAAAAAGGCTTCGTGACCATTCCTTACCTCCATTGACTTCTCTGAAGACGAAACGCATCGAAGCTCTCTTGCAACCAACAGAGTAGAGAGACTAGTCGTTCATCGACTTACTTGACTGATATGTTCAAAGAAAAAGCCAGGTGTGAATTAATGACTTATCATTACCTTGAAAGAAAAAATGGATACCTGGGAACTTCATTACCTTCTGACTCAAAGTCCGTACACTACTTCTTGGAATTTTGTGGTGTGTACTAAAGATAACCTTCCCCATCGAATACCTAAAGAGGTTCAAGCCTATGGCCTATGTCATCAACACAGACAATAGTCATCATCCAGGAACACACTATGTAACCGTCTACTTTCCAAACAATCACAATGTGAAATATGTTGATTCTTATGGATTACCTCCTCTGGAAGACGACATCATTGACTTTATGAGAAGAAATGCTGTATCTACTCAATTCACTAATGTGAGATTACAAGGATCAGATTACATGGTGTGTGGACAATAATGTGTGTATTTTCTTCAGCAACGGAGTCTTGTATTTCCCTTAGAACATTTAGTGACTTGTTTTTTTAGGGAGTACTCTAGAAATGATGATAAAATAGAAAGAGGGTTTTGTGAACATTATGGTTATCTCTTTTCTTTAGTGCAGAAACGTAGTGTGCATTGATGGTAAAACGACTGTGTCTTAGATCATTGGAAATCTGGTCTGACTCCACAAGGTTGTCGACCTTGTAGGTATGTTCATGTTTAAGATTTGTCAGTTTGTGTTCCTGTTTGAGTTAGAAGAGCTTCTTCTTATTAAACATGTTATTTTAAAAAATGGTGTTGTCTTTTTTATTTGTTAAAAACAAATTGTATTGACATGCTCTTTTAATTCTTTCTATCCATCTTGGTAATGTTTTCCTGTGCAGTCGTGAGGCCGATGGTGAAACTTATCCGTCCTGCTAGACATTAAAATCCAGGACCACTCACCAAACAAACAAACGGACGTTTTCGTGGCCATCCAAATCTCTAGAAAAGAGAGATACTAGTCATTTGACAATTTATCGTTTTATGTTTTGTGCATGTTTGTGTATGTCTTTGTCTCCCGCTCCCCCCTCCCAATTAAAACCCTTTTCCTTATAAAATGTGTGTTTGTTGGGTATAGAGTGTTTGTGTGGGTATAAAGTGTGTCTATAAACACTTCCTTACCCTTGTGTAAACCTATGTAAAAGATCAGAAGAATGGTTTCTATTAGATCCCCGCGATATTTTCTGTTCCATTTGTATTCTGTGAGAGATGTTTTCCTTCACGTCAGTGCTTTTAGCATACAAAGCGGCACGTTCACCAGTCTTGAGATTCATCGTCGATTCGTGTTAAAGAATAAAGAAGAATGGCAGACCACTCTAACGTTGGAAAGTTGCTAGAAGCCATAAATTTATTTTAGAGAGTATATCACCTCATGGGTCGGAATAGCCAAGGAAATGGTGATAGAGTTGATGGATGAGGAAGTCGTCAAGATTAAAGTAGCATGGGCGGAGGAGAAGAAAGAAACGGAGGGACTAAAGAAGGAGAGGGAACAGGAGTGACAGAGAAGAGAGGAAATTTGACCGATTAAATGCGAACTGGAAGAAAATCGAAGAAAAGTTTAGAAGATTGGGCTATCCAGATTAGATGCCAGACAAGGATGAAGACTGGGGGAAACAGGCCATCGAGCTAAGTTTTATACTTCTGGTCTCCACGAAAACATCTTGGAGGAAAAATAAAAAAGCTTGGGACAAAGATGTGCAGCCTGCGGTGCCCCACCCGGGAGGTGCGACCATTGCTGAGAGAGAGGAGTGGAAGAAACCCAACGGCCCTTTCCGGGCCACCCAGATCTCTAGAAAAAAGAGATTCAAATAAATTGCCAAAACTTTGTGCATATATGTGTGTTTGTGTATGTTTTGTGTATGTCTATCTTCACAACTAAAACTTAAAACCCCTTTACCACTTCTCTTGTGTTTGTATGTGTGAAGGTATAGTAGTGTGTCTATAAGCACTTCCTTCCGTTGTGTGATAGTATAGCATATTTGTGTGAGAGTGTGTGTCTATTTTATTCCCTTCTTTTACATCCTAACCTTCTCCTTGTATGAGAGTATGTTTGCGTGTATGTAAGTATAACGTGTTTGCGTGTATGTAAGTATAACGTGTGTATCTAAACGCTCAGACCCTTTTCGTTGGATAGTAGGTAGTTGTATTTTTTAAATAAAAAAGCGGGTGATGTATATTATATGTGGTGTTTTGGATTCCAATCAAAAAGTGGTTGCTGGATAGTAAATGTGGTGTGTTGGATTGTAGATAAAAAAATTTACATTTCCATTCGCGTTTGTCCCCATAAACTTTCGACCCTTTGTCCCTGAACAACTTTTGACACTATACAACTTTTGACCCCATAATACCATCCCCGTGTTAAACCTATGTACAATTTAACATAGGATTTCCCGTATGACCCCTAAGTGGTTGTTAATGTAAACCTATGGGCTAATGTTGATTCCCGATAGACTCCAAATGGCTCATACAACTACTGATAATTCACGTTCTGGAAGACCGCTGTCTGCGATTGGTGACGGGGAAAAGGTTGCTGCGAAGGGAGCAATTGATAAAAATGCTCGATACACAGTGGAAGATATTTATATTACCACAGGCATTAATTCGTCAGCTGCTTTTATTATATCATTTGGAGCTCAGAAAGGTTGGTGCAAGATGGGTCTCGCATCTGTTGACGTCCGGCTGATCAAAAACAGACTCGGGTTAAAATGACCAAACAGCTACTCCCCAAATATAAAAAGCGTGACCACAGACGTTTGAATGAGATTGTCAAAGGCGATGAAACATGGATTTCCTTTTTGAACCCGACTCAAGAGAAAATAATAAAGTCTGAATCGGAAAAAAACGAGCAGAGATCACAAATCGCTCGACGTAGTCGGAATGTCAAGAGATTTAAATACACATTTGTTTTTTTGATGCAAAAGGCCCGGTATAAACGGGTATGTAATAAAGTTAATCTTACATGGTTGATCTGGCGCTCGATACAGCTGATTAATCCGTATTTCCGTATCACACACCCATATTTGAACTACTTAGGTGTCTTCTATGACGTCCGCGCGTCGATATTTCTGGACGCATCGAATCGAACTTTTATAAATCCCAATTAGTTTTGAATTTCGTATACAATGTAAAGATAAACATAGTTAGAAAGCGTAAATTATTGGGTTTGTAATAAAAACAAAACCGCATTCGTGTTTTGTTTCGAGTCGGGCGAAAGAACTCGTTTGATATGGCTTATCCCTACGCCATATGAAACTCTTTCTTTTCGCCGACTCAGAATAAAACACGTATTTAGTTTTGTGTATTTATTTCACAGGTTGAATTCCATTTGGTTGTGTCTTTACGCATTAGACAACAAAAACTCTAAAAGTTTATATACCAGTTAGAAATGTTTAGAAATGTTAGAAACTGTATGAACACCTACATCATTAATAAATACACGTGCAAGAAAAAGATTACAGGTTGCTGGGTGTTGATAGTAAATTCGGATCCAGTGTGATTCAAGACCACTCAAAGTTTATCAACAACCATGTTGAACATAGAATGAAAAACTGCAATAAAATCTCTAAGGATTATCACCACAGCTAGCAGCCTCATTATCCACATCAGAGACAAACATTGTCGTTTGAACTCTATAATTGTATAATCCTTAAACGTGCAATAGCTCCCACCTCAAGATCCGTTATTTACATCTGACTAATAACTTGACCCAGGTGATACTGTATAATGATATTGGAACTGTGCATGTATGATCATCATGTGTTACCCCGTCCTGACACAGATGAAACACGTCGAAATCAGTAATGTTACCGAGTTAAATGTGAGGTCTTTCTAAACAATTGAGATAAACGGGTCTAGTAATATGAAACAATATATTTAATAAACAATAAATGAAACCAAGAAGTTAGCTTGAGAATCTAAATTTTTTAAATAAATATCTTGACACCCATATATAGACATTTGTTTCGATGATCATACATGCAGTGTTTCCATCTCATTTTACACGGCTAAAGCACGGTATTGGTGCTGAGAGTAGTCTCACTCACTTAAAAAATTGAAATGTTTGATAGAACATTTCAATGAAGCTCATTATATACCCTAGGGTGTCCCCTAGTCAGATCAAGTTAGATTTAGCTTGAACATGCATGCGATTTTGTTTAACCATTATTTCAATTCATTGGTATAACAACAGTTACAGACACTACACTTGGTGTATAACATGCAAGAAAAACAGCATGAAAACTTTAAAACTTTATTTTTTTTCACAGTAACATCAGTAACAGGATATCAACATTTAAAGTAAACAACATAACTGGAAGTGGTAAACAACTTAATAACAAAATCAAAACATCTATGACAAAGGTATCACTAAGAAAAAAAACCTAACCATGAAACTTTTGCATAACAAACATAAAAGACATAGAATAATCTTATTTAGGCATTTATCTAACACCAAGAAGAATATTTAAACAAACAAAATCATTAATACTGGCCAAAAGTATTGCAAACTTCCATAAGAGTCAGAAGTACATTGTCCATAAAATTGGTTACAGACACTACAAAACTATAGCATTTCAATACAGCTGCAGAACCATACATATCTCCATAAAATTCACTTCAAAAATAATTCAACATGAACACATTGACTAGAATTATTCATTAAATGAATGTTGATTAGTTAATAAAATGATAAAACCACATTGTAACAGGTATATGTCCAATACTTGTGTTAAAATTATGAACTGGTAAATAGCACTTGAAAGTTTAATACTAAATAGTGTTTGTAAGAGTAAAATATTGAAGTATAATGAATGTTCAATAAATCATAGTCACTAAAGTATTGTTCAACCCAAGGTGCTGACTCAAACACAGACCCATATGTGATTGATCTTAAGGTTACAGACACTACACATTAAACCTTGACTTTATATTGTCATTTCAAATAGAAGTGCTTATGATTTTTTTCCAGATTTGACTTGAGCTTAGACAATTCAGCTGCATTAAACTTGAAATGACCCCTTTCATTGACTATTTGTGGAGCTTTTACCCTGTACAAGATAGCATCTAGAGCCTCTTGTGAATAATCATCTTTTTCAGGCCAAACATACATGTTGCCAGACTTTCTCATGCATTTAAGTCTAACTTCGTTATGAAGAATGTCTATTACTTCTGCTAAGTATACATCTAGAGGTCCCTTCTTTGGCTTAAGTCCTACAGCAACAAATTCTCCAGGGTGGTATTTCTCTATTGGTTTCTCTGTGTTGGTTGGTGCTTTTTTGTCAACTTTGATCTTCTTTGTCACAATGTTTTGTCTTTCTGTTGACTTCCGTTTCTTATTAGGCTTTTCGCTTGTTGCTGAGTTATGATCTTTCTGGTTACTTCCTTGTTTTCTTTTCTTGTCATTATTTTCTATTGTTGATGGATTCTTGTCTTTAAGTTGTTTTCCTTTCTGACTTAAATTATCTTTATTGAGTACTAACTTTCTCATTTCCCAGGCATTAACATTTTCGCTGAAGTTGCATCTCCCGTCAACCTTCATGCATTGCTCACAATAACAGCTCAGATTTCTTATGCTCAGTTCATAATCATTGCTTCCTGACTTTACAGCATGTAATTTTCTTGTACCTTGCAGTGTTTGCACATCAGTTTCTTCTCTATTTCTCTCAACATCTTTAACAAGGATGAACTCCCTTCTCGAAACTGTTTTAGCTTCATTATCTGTATTTTCCATTTTCAGTTTCTCTGTACAGAAATGATATACATCTTCTGCACAACCTATCACCTTTCTATTGCTGATTACAGCTCTGTAGCAAGCATTCTTGACTGTCGCACCGAGACCATCGCAAACACTCTTTCCATGTGATGTTTCGAAATAATTTCGTGTTACAGATGGCTTTTTCCTCAGACTTATGTCAGCAAAGGCTTTCTTCCCCTTATACTGGGCAGCACAGCCATCTGTCCACTCATGGATCTCCTCTACTTTCACACCTTTCTTCTTCAGAATTTCTATAGCTTTGTTCTCAAAAGTGATAGCTAAGTCTGCATCATGTTTGGTTTCTTCACTGATGCCAATAATGGCATGCTTTATCTTGAATTCTTTTTCTCCCTGTTTTTCTGTATTGTAACACATGATTGGATGTATTGTAACTTGGTTCCTGTCGAAGAATCCAGATTGTACTTCACTTTGAAAAACACACCCATAGTTCTCACTAAAGTCCATGACCATAGCAATAGAACCCTCACCAATTCTATCAACACAAATTCCCATCTGTTGCTGTTACCATTTGGCCCTGAAAACGTGCTCTGGATACTCTTGCATGTCAGTTTCTAAGCATGTAATTAATGTTTTTATGTCTGTTTCTTTAGGCACACAGGAGACGCAACGCTTTACTTTATCATCTTTTGCTATTTCTATACTTTCCCATTGATGCCATGATATCTGCCTGTCACTATACTTTTCAACAAATGGTTTAAGGTAACTCTGCAAACATTTCACACCGCATTGTTTGCATTCTCTTCTTAAACATTTAATAGCTGGATTGGTGTCATATTTACAAAAAGTAGCATCACTTAAGCTTTTCTTATCTACTGAAATTTCATCCAAATCTCCATTTTCTTTCACTGCTTTTTTTACATTTGTTAGTGCCTCACTTTTTAGGGCCACGTTACAGCACTTTTGGCATAAGCATGATCTTCTGCTTGTTTCAGACACCTTTTTAACATTCACTGGTTTCAATTTAGAAAATGAAGTTAATCCTATTTTGTGACTATGGTTCCTTAACTTGTAGTCTTTGTAGGCTTCTTCTAATGTCATAGTCATCACATGTTTTTGAAGTATTTCTTTTTGACCACCTTTTCTTACTTTCACAGTTTCACGTTTATTAGGCACTTCCCTACTGATTTCTGGACTTAGAAAAAAATCTTTCACAGATTTCTTTAATGGAGAGTTAAGTGCATCCCTTCTTCTTTTTCTTTGTTTCGTCTCCCACCATGTAGAACTAGGTTTTTGCCCTTTCACTGATACTTTGAAATACTTTTTTAGTCTGTGTCTTTTATATTTCTTCAGTAATGCGTCACAAATGATGTTGTATGCATGTTTCTTTGCACCCCCTTTCCTTGTTTTCACTTCTGAAATGCTCTCTGACACAGATTGTATAACAGTATCTGTCAATTCAAGTTTTTTTCTGCAATCCGGTGTCATTATCATTATATTCCTATTTAGAAACTTTGATGTTGATGGAGATTCAATTAATTTACTTATGATGACTGCTTTTCTCTTTGGGGTATTTGGTAATACTTCCTTTACCTTTTTTAATTGTCTGTACAGAGTTGCTTTAGGTAACACTTTATTGATTGGTGAATCTCTGGCTGACCCAGTATTTCCTATTTCACAATCAGTCTGAATACACTCTTGCTGTATACTTTCATTCAGTTTGATACGCATTCTCCATGCTTGGGTTCTTTTCACAGCTTCTTTCTTCTTTCTACTTAATTCAGCAGCTTTCGGACTTCTTAAATCAACACTCTTATTAACCGATATTGCCAGGGCTGCTTTTTCTTTCTTTTTCTGGCGATACCTTTTCATTTCTTCACGTTTTTTCCTTCTTAATTCTTGTTGAAGATTTGAATCGGAAAGTGATTGCTGTTTTTTTAGTAGTCTTGCATCTTTTCTTCTTTCTCTATCAACCCTTTTTAGCTCCTCATGTTTCGCCTTATTTTCCCTCTGTTTTTTTCTCCAGGCTTGTACCTTTAGCCTCGTCTTCTCCCTTCTAGCTTTAATCTTCTGTTCATCTTCTTCTGGCTTATCTTTGCTTCCTAAAAGCAAACAACTTCATTCTCATTTTTGTTCCTCTATGTATACGGATGAAATTTAGACTTTACAAAACATACTTGTAATGAGTACGCAATATGCTTTCATACATAAGCAAACTGGAATAACCTGTAGATTCTTAAAGAAAAGTATCTGATTGAAAAAGAAATAGCATAAAACCTGATGATTATTCAATGTTCTAGCATTTACAATGATTGCACACTTTCCTTAATAATGTAAACAACAGTCGGGTCAATTCACATGTCTAGTAGTGTCTGTAACCATTTGACAATATCAGCAATGTATCCAATACTAAGTCTGAGCTCATTGAATTCTCATAATATTTCTGTTTGAATTTACTAGTCTAATGATATGGAATGCAAAAATACTCAGTTTCAATTGCATATTGTAAGAAATCACTGAAAATGTTGCCTGTTATCAGAAATCTAGATGAAAGAAACTATAAATATACCAAAATATTACAAATTGCAGACAGACAATATGTCAAAATTTAGCCTTACACATCAATACTGTAATAGGAAACATAATTTGGCTTCATTTTTTTAGAAAAAAACAGGGATAAAGTCATAGACAGTATAAAAAGGGGATATTGGTTACAGACACTACAATTTAAGAGTGTGGTTTACCATTCAATACAAACTTACCAGAGTTGTTCCCAGAGGTTTGCTTTTGTCGTCTTCCCATGTCTTAGGGATGTACCATGGTAAAGAACAGAAAAAGTAATTAGGCAGCTTCTTCTAGGATAAGAAATTCAGGTTACATTGTCTTGTAGTAAATTACTCAAACAGACAGTGCTGCAAGAATGATGCAATATTCAATCAAGAGAGTTATTGCATCACTTTTTTGCTCTTGGCTGCAGAGGTAAATAGATGATGCAACATTACATCACATAAGATGGAACTTTCTATTGAGAAAAACAATGTTTTAATGACAAGTAGAACAATACTTTTATCTTTCATTTTTATACCTGTTTGTGTAGTGTCTGTAACTTTTTTTATTGAGTTGCTGTTTTTTAATGGTACAATACAGCACCACCAATTTTGGCCAACTTAGACATCACATGGATACACATGAGCCTTTGTAGGATTTATACTTTTCCATAATGAAACAACAAAATTATTGCCATATAAACTTGTAAAGGTTACAGACACTACAAAATTTAGAACTGGAAAGTTTGACAAAGAACAAGCTCTCAATCGAATATCTTGGCTAGCCATGTGATTTAAATGGTTTTACTACTTATTATAATATAAAGTCGAGTTCTAGATGTCAATAAAAGTTATAATGAATGTTATTTTGTACAAAATGTTGGCATATAACAACAGATTAGTGTTTGAATTTCAGTGTTGAAACAAAACTTCTACTGACGGTATTTTGCTTATAAAATCCATAATATTTTACCGATTTCTTTAATTCAAGAAGCAATATTTGCAGGATAGAATTCCGCATAAAACCAGACCAATAAATGCATAATTTCAGTATGATATTTAGAGAATTCTCTATTTTATATTCAAGCTTTTTTCGAGTGAGACTACATAACGCTCAAAAATGGCCATTTTTAGAGCTTGTTTCCATGCATATCTCAACAATGGGTTACACTAACCTCTTGAAATTTTCAGGAAAGTAAGAGAGGTATATGCCAGGCTTACCAATCTTTAAAATTGGTTCATATCTTGTTTAATTTTTCTATTTCATGCATATAACATGAAAATTCCTTTATCAGCACCAATACCGTGTTTTAGCCGACAGTATTGCTTTTTCTGTACAAAATAAACAATTGCGACAATCCCTTTCGCTAAAGGTTATACAAAAGATTCAGTTGGTTTACATATATTCTGGGAAATATGTAGGAAAACTGAGCTTGTTCTTAGTTCTTAAATTAATATCGTAATGAAATAGATAAACGAAAATCAAGAAGACGATTCTAAAGAAGAGACATAATATTGATCTTTGTTCCGTTATACTTGATTGTATACAGTGTATAAATATGATGTATGTAAGCTTATTTTGTGATATCCAACAAGAAGCATTGAAAATATAATATATACTTAAGAGAAACTTCATGATAATGTAATATGTACACATGAGAAACTTAATGAAAATGTAATATGTACACATGAGAAACTTAATGTAATATGTACACATGAGAAACTTAATGTAATATGTACACATGAGAAACTTGATGAAAATGTAATAGGTACACATGAGAAACTTAATGTAATATGTACACATGAGAAACTTAATGTAATGTAATATGTACACATGAGAAACTTAATGTAATGTAATATGTACACATGAGAAACTTAATGTAATATGTACACATGAGAAACTTAATGTAATGTAATATGTACACATGAGAAACTTAATGTAATGTAATATGTACACATGAGAAACTTAATGTAATATGTACACATGAGAAACTTAATGAAAATGTAATATGTACACATGAGAAACTTAATGTAATGTAATATGTACACATGAGAAACTTAATGTAATGTAATATGCACACATGAGAAACTTATTGTAATGTAATATGTACACATGAGAAACTTATTGTAATGTAATATGTACACATGAGAAACTTAATGTAATGTAATATGTACACATGAGAAACTTATTGATAATGTAATATGTACACTTGAGAAATTTATTGATAATGTAATATGTACACATGAGAAACTTATTGATAATGTAATATGTACACATGAGAAATTTATTGATAATGTAATATGTACACATGTATGTACACATGAGAAACCTATTGATAGTGTAATATGTACACATGAGAAATTTAATGATAATGTAATATGTACACATGAGAAATTTAATGATAATGTAATATGTACAAATGAGAAACTTAATGATAATGTAATATGTACACATGAGAAATTTAATGATAATGTAATATGTACACATGAGAAATTTAATGATAATGTAATATGTACACATGAGAAATTTAATGATAATGTAATATGTACACATGAGAAATTTAATGATAATGTAATATGTACAAATGAGAAACGTAATCAAACTGCTTAATCTAAGTAAATTAAGTACACACATAAACATATATGGAATTCTTTACGAACACATTGTCTATGACAGAGAAATTTCATTATTTCATCATAAAGTTTTATCACAAAGTACAGATCAGAAAAATCAAGCTAATGAGTAAATTAACCTCATGTTGTAGATAGTACCTTAAATTGTTACTTCTGACTTTCGAAGATGAGAACTCAGTAACGGTAAGTTTCTTAACTAGGCTTAAAAATAATATACTAATAAATATTATTGATTATAAAATAATATTAAATAACTACTACTACTACTATTAATAATAATAATAATAATAATAATAATAATAATAATAATAATAATAATAATAATAATAATATGTTAACTGGACATAATGGTACTTGGAACAGAAAGAGATCAATGTCACAATAATAATAATAATAATAATAATAATAATAATAATATGTTAAATGGATATAATGGTACTTGGAACAGAAAGAGATCACTGTGACAATATTGATGACTTCTATAGCGGGTTATTGTCGCGGTGCTTTTATTTTCTATTTTCGCTGTTATTTAGCGGCACTACAAAGAAAAAAAAAAGCCGTTATACAATATTGAGACCGTAATTCTTTAGTTGGTACTAAAATGAATTTGTCGACAACTAGTGTATTTTTTCAACAGCAATCAAAGGAATAGAAAATTAATAATGTAAATATAAATTGATAGAAACACATACAGACATATTAACACAGAAAGCAAATATGCTGAGTTTAAGCACCATAAAATGAATACACATTAGCCAGTGATTAGAACTTGCGGCATCATTTTTGTGACTGAATACATTAATCAAAATGAATCAAAATGTCATAATTTGTATAGGAAAATGAGAAGAAAAACGTTATAATATTAAAACAACACTTTCACTTTTAAATGTTTTTGTTCAATTTTCAAATTATTAAAATGGAAGCTTTATTTTCAGACGACGAATGGTGATAAGCTTTCTAGCTCCATATGCGTTGTGTGTGTGTGTGTGGATAGTTAAATTTTCTAGCTCCATGTGCGTTGAGTGTGTGTGGATAGTTAAGTTTTCTAGCTCCATATGTGTTGAGTGTGTGTGGATAGTTAAGTTTTCTAGCTCCATATGCGTTGAGTGTGTGTGGATAGTCACGTTTTCTAGCTCCATATGCGTTGTGTGTGTGTGGATAGTTAAGTTTTCTAGCTCCATATCCGTTGAGTGTGTGTGGATAGTTAAGTTTTCTAGCTCCACATGCGTTGAGTGTGTGTGGATAGTTAAGTTTTCTAGCTCCACATGCGTTGAGTGTGTGTGGATAGTTATGTTTTCTAGCTCCACATGCGTTGAGTGTGTGTGTGTAGTTATGTTTTCTACCTCCACATGCGTTGAGTGTGTGTGGATAGTTATGTTTTCTACCTCCACATGCGTTGAGTGTGTGTGGATAATTAAGTTTTCTAGCTCCATATACGTTGTGCGTGCCAGTTAAATTACGTATAATTATTCAGATATCCTACTATTGTCTGCCAGATAAATTACATATCATTATTCAGACATCCTACTATTGTCTGCCAGCTAAATTACATATAATTATTCAGACATCCTACTATTATCTGCCAGTTTATATTACGTATATAATTATTTAGATATCCTACTATAGTCTGCCAGTTAAATTACGTATAATTTAATAAGTATATAATTCAAAACCTAATTGATATATTTAAAACTTTACAGAAAGGCTTGTCGCAGATTTGCAGCTGGTGATATAATTGCATAATAATGGTTATAAATGTTATTTTCTTGTTAAATCATCAAAAAGTTTAATACAAATATGAATAGTTAACTATGTAACTTCCAAAAAAAAAGAATATTCACTAAGGTACATTTAAAAAAAAAAAAAAAAAATATACATTTTTTTTCTATTGTCCTACACAAGATCAGGCACCGTTTTACTAAATTTCTCAAAATTTCTCCTAAAATTTATATTTACAATGATCTTTCTTAAGACACTTCTGAATCGTTTGTCGGAGATTGTTAAAAGATGAAAATAATCTCTTTGGTTTAAAATTATACAACTGGGCATAATTTTATTCGTAAAAAAACAACAAATTGATGAATTCCTTAAATTTGGGGAGATCCTCAAATTTCCATTAATTATAAAACTAGACTCTTTTCAGGAGAATTAAAAATAGTATTTCAGTGGTTTTTTCCTTGATTCCTGATGAACGTTCAGTGAAAACTTCATCGTTGCCATCCAAATAGGAAGAAAAATATCCCAAAATCTCAATTTGAGGAATAACATTTAAGATGATTAGTAAAACTGGGTCCTAATGAGGTAAAGTCTACTGATCCTATATGTCTATTGCACTCCGTGGAGCGCGAGGGGGTTGGGATTGGGCAATTGCTACCGTGCGCCAAGCGAAGGGGGAGCCACCAGGAGTTTTTTTCAGCTGAAATTTTCATAGCATTTCACCTTCACCTTAGTGTAACGGGGCAATTCTTCACAAAACTTATATTTAGGAAGGGGAGGAGGGGAGGGATGTTGGCAACTGACATAAAAACTGTTCTCTGTAGCAAAGTAGGGGCGCCACTAAAGAACATTGCCCCAGGCGCCTCGAACCCTCGCGCCGCCACTGATCGCACTTGTTTACGGTGATTACACATCATGCCACAAATCCAGATTTATATCATCACCACACAAATCCCAAATGCAATCTGTCAAAATATGGATGCGATACTAACAAAAATTGCTGCAGTTCAGAAATGTTCCCTTCAATGTTTTGCATATCATGAACATGAGTGATTTCCAAACCCAGCTGCATTCACAGTAAAAGTTCTGCGTGGATTGGTAATGCTGTATTACCTAGGAAAACCAGTATTCCAATAATTTAAGACAAGGAATGACGTATCTGCATTCATTATATAATTAGCTGAAAAGAAGTTGAGGGAAAATTATATTTTTGTGTATCGCTGGACACCTAACCTTGAAAAAAAGTTACAGCACACAGAAACAAAAATCCCCAGATGTATATTAGAAAAAGATATAAAATCAGCAGTATATGACAAAAAGGACATAATTTTTAAAGCAGTTCCAAATTTTCAAGGTAGTATTTGCTTACGAAAAATTCAATGATCTATATGTATATTAATGTTACCAATCGGTTTCCGTATATTTATTGTATTTTCAAGTAAGAAATTTAATTCTCTACCACAACAAATCAGCTTAACGTCTGCCAATATGTAACAATTTTATGCAATATTATGATTAACATTTAAATATCTATCCATGACA
The DNA here is from genome assembly GCA_029931535.1 of Margaritifera margaritifera. NCBI lineage: Eukaryota > Metazoa > Mollusca > Bivalvia > Unionida > Margaritiferidae > Margaritifera > Margaritifera margaritifera. The sequence continues at coordinate 1,543,996 of JAQPZY010001373.1, read as the reverse complement.
AGATATAGTATTTAAAGGGTATTATCATAATTGTATCTAAATTTTCCTTGTATATTTTCATTCCGATAAAAATAATTTGCAGGAAACACGTTTGTAACCATGTGAGTACCTTAAAATACTAATTTTGTAAAAGTCTTAAATTTGATTCACGTCAAATAAATTTGCCTATTTCGTTTGCTCAATCAAGGTAAGGCTAATTTTTATCTCTATTTCCATTAATCCCTTTTCCCTGTCACGGTGGATAACAGTTCAATGCAAAATGGCCAGGAAAATATTTCAGACATTCACAGTATGACATTTGTCATTTTTAGAGGATATATAAAGTAACTGCTGATCGAAAATATAAATACTGTAATTTAAAATAGTCATCTACTGAAATATCTTTCCCCGCCGAAGACCCTGTCACGTAAATTTGTCGGTGAGTATGAGTCATTCTCTTGATATGTTCCTTAAATACTAAAAGGCCAGGTGATGCCTGTACTAAATTTATTAAAGACTAAGGCTTACGGATCAGACCCCAAAGATATCCCATTCATATAAATAGTTTGTTAAATGACTGCCCGCTAGGGTGAAAGTATTTGAACTATTTACCTATCAACACCCTTTATTTATTAAAGTGGGAAAATGTTTAAATTTTCTTTATCTTTTATCTTGTGATTAGAAAAAGGTTTTTGACAGACATCAAAGAATGTTAATTTATTCACCCTTTTTCACCAGTATGTCTACAAAAGGTTAAAGGGATAAGCCGAGTAAATCTCATGTCTAGCAATTATGAGGTCATCCTAATATAATTCAGTCGATGGAATACAAGTCACTTTAAAATGTATGATACCGCATAATTAAAAATGTTATTTAAAATGTTACATTATTCCTGTGTAATAGTATGATATTCTCAGATCCAACAATATGGATCAAGCACTATGACTGGTTAAGATTGTTTAAAATGAAAGTTACATCCGCGCACACACACATACATGTGTGTGTGTGTGTGTGAATATATAAACTCAAAGAGTTAAGAGGACGTTTATCCTGTAGCGTACTAACAGGGGGGAGGGGGGGGGGCGGACTAGGCGGTTGGCCCGGGCGCCAGAGGTCTTGGGGCGCCAAAACAGCTGATAAAAATTCGGGCCTCTTATTCTGGCCCTTTGGACTATCATCGTCGCCCCGGACGCCATTTACCCTTTGTACGCCACTGCGTTTATTACAACATATATTAATATATAATTAGATGTTCCATATGAAAATATCATAGTTTTTATGATTTCGTTTAATTATGGTATGCTCAGTATCAAAATGAACACTTATTTTATCCGTATCCAAGTGAAGTTATGTGTATTAATACGTATAACAGCACAAGTGCGTTGAAATTGGAATATAAAAAGTACTTTGAAAGCCATGTCCTGCCTTACAATGACTAATCAAAACAAAGAAGAACAACTACAAGACCCCGTAAGGTCTAGTTAAAAAAATGGTGCAGTGTGTAAACATGTCGCACATGGTAAAATATTACTTTCATTTAGACAAAACAATAGCAAAAGTAACACGTCTAGAAGAAATTCGGTGTGTTCTTAAGGAAGGTTTTTATACACATTTGACAAGGATGCGGGTTCGAATCGTAACATCGGATCCTGTCTGGATCGGCTACCGTGGTGTGTCCTTAGGTAAGACACATTTCTTCCATTGCCTCGGCACTAAATTTGTATTGCCGTCCCGTAAGGGATCGATAAATAAATGTTCGAGCGGGTGGGGATGGGGGAGGCTTGGATTTGTTGTAGAAAAAAATTCCGGCTATATATTAGCTTGAAAAAAATATTCTTGCTATGATTTATAGCAAATAAAACCCAATTATATTAATTATATTAGTTGAAAAAACAAAAACAAAAACCATTGAGTTGAAAGAAAACAAATATATGCCGGCTCGTTAGAAAATCCCCCCCCCCCCCAAACTTAAATGATCTGTCCCGAAAACACCAAACCACCACCTCATACGCTTTTGGCAACAATGGCCACACAATCTCCATTTCCCCCCGTTTAATTTCAATTAAATCTGACGATATTATCTCAAAAAGTCATAGAATTTGCAATTATCATGGATGCAAAGTTCTACATTTACTCATGGTCCATAAGAAGTGTGATAAGATGCATTTTAATAGAAAATTGATCTTATTTAAAAATCTCAACAGACGATATTTTCTGGTAATATTATCGCTCATGTACAACGTCTAATTAATATCATAATTAAATATGTGGATACCTTTTTCCCTTGTAAACACCTGCCACAAAGCAACATAAGAGTGTTGCGAAAGATGTTTTATTTCAAATCATGATCTTAATCAGAGAAAAGAGGCGATGCCCATAAATGACAAGAACGTTATATAAATAGTATTGAAACGATAAGCCAGACTAGGGTAACTACACTAGTCAGAAGATCGAGTCCTAAGTTATTGACGGGACTGCTTCGACAGGCTATGGGCCGTGAACCATCAACTCCGATATAATTCATACAGAAATATCTATCAGAATTGCTATCTGAACCGAAAATAGGTCGAGAAAATTATTGGTATCTGAAGCGAAATCGGTGGAGAAAGCTATGTTCGACTCAAAAATTTACACACTGCTACAGGTAGAAACACATTTTCAAATGTACAAATTTACAAGACGACATGATTTGCTGTAAATGTTTTTCCTGACAATAAAGGCTACAATGTATCTATCCGATGAAGAAATCACCAAAAACATAATAAGTCGAAACGATAATATATATATATATATATATATATATATATATATATATATATATATATATATATATATATATATATATATATATATATATATATATATATATATATATATATATAATGTGCCCATCCAAAAGAAAAATGTTCACAAGTTTATCAAGTCGAAAATATAAAAGTGTTTTAATTTGAAAAGTGATTTGGAAACTTAGTATCGTTGACGTTTATTTATCGGAAATAAGTAAAAAGAAACAATTAAATGTGTAGCTTTATTTGTCTATTTCTGCTTTTCATATAAGCAAATATTTGTCAAACTACTTTTTCGACAACCTGTATACATTTTAGTGCATATTCCTTATTAACAAATCGAGATTTTTTGTGTTTATACTATCATAAAAGCAGTTTCTATCTTAAGGACTATTTGTTTGTTTGTTGTCTTTGTGTGTGTGGTTGTCGGGTAGGCGGGTATATCTTGCAGAGAAAAGTAAAGTGCTTGCCAATGAACGCACCATGGCAACTGACTCGGCTGATCCGATACTGAGAAACCGCGCGCACGCTTGTCACGACTGCTTTGATGTAACATTAACTGCAATGTTTTGATACCATTTTATTTAGGCCCCTTAATGTTCTGAAACATAAATTTGAAAATGGAATAATACCGTCTCGGTCCCTGTATGTAAATTATCTGCTGAACTAAATATACAAATCACAATATATATATATATATATATATATATATATATATATATATATATATATATATATATATATATATATATAAATATTAATACATGCACATAGAAAGGAGCAATCAATCACTACCCATGTCACACACACATGCACACCTACATACACACTTGCACGCACATTCACACACACACACACACACACACACACACACACACACACACACACACACACACACACACACAAGTTACAGACCCAGACTAATTAACAATACATGTCAGACGATACTACTCTGTCAATGTTCACTAGGCAAAGTTAAACTCATGCATAACATGTGCCAAAATACATACAGAAACATAGCAGAAAGAGGTGGATAGGCCCTATGCTTTTACTTAAGATGTATGTCTTCCATTTAATACACGTGTTGTGAAAAACTGATCTACTATAAGATTATTTGACCTTTTATTTATTTTGGAGTATTATTCCATATAATCAGGGCCGGATTAAGGCCTTTGGGGGCCCTGGGCACAGCGGCTCCTTATTTTCAGTACTGTTAAAAACACTGCCTGTGAAAATCATACGATAATATACGGGCGCCCCTTGAGCCTCGGGGGCCATGGGCACGTTGCCCACCTTGCCCAATGGATAATCCGGCCCTGCATATAATGGTCCCAGAATACTGAAAGTTGTTTTTACATAGTTATTTCTTTGGTTGAATTCGATAGTTCATTGATGTCAGTTATCTAAGATTTAGGGTGTTGCTTGATTCTCTACATTAAAAATACTCAAGCAAACAGGAGCAGACTTAACAGAAACATTTTACACATCATTTTGGTTTTCAAAGGCGAAGTCGTTTTTTTGAAAAGGTAGGATTTTTTTAAAAGTATCAATTGCATCTTGCATGTTTCCAGTTTGCACATATAGTATTTATTCGACAGGTTTGTTTTTGCAACTTAGATATTTTCTTAATAATAACATCAAATATATTTCCCCTTATTGTATTACTATATTTTTTTATATCCAAAATGAGGATGAATGTCACTCTGGTAAAACGCGACGCGGTATTGCACTGGAATGAAATACTTAATATTTCCTACACGGTATTGCACTGGAATGAAATACTTAATATTTCCTACACGGTATTACACTGGAAAGAAATACTTAATATTTCCTACACGGTATCGCACTGGAATGAAATACCTAATATTTCCCACACGGTATTACACTAGAATGAAATACTTAATATTTCCTACACGGTATCGCACTGGAATGAAATACCTAATATTTCCCACACGGTATTGCACTGGAATGAAATACTTAATATTTCCTAGCAACTAAAGATAGGAGGTTTTTTTTTTTTTGTTTTTTTTTGTTTTTTTTGTTTTCTAATGAAAATTATCTGATCAAACCAAAGTAAATTATTGTTAACAAGAATACCAATAATTTTTCCTTGGAAACCACTTTAATTTTTTCATTATTATAGAAATAGCTGAAGTCATCTGTGTTTAATTTTGATCTGTTTTGCTGTGCTGTTATTAATGACACATTTGTTCTATGTTGTAAATGCAATTTACAACAATGCAATTCTCCTTACACCACATCGGAAGGCTGTTTCATGCCATTTGAAGATTACTTACAAGATGGTGATGAGATTTTTTTGCAAGAGACACTAAAGCATCGTTCATGTCAAGACGTGAACAAGAAGAAGTGCCAAAGCAAATACTGAAGGATTTAATCTGCAGCTTCTTGCCAAAGTCCCCACTTCAGAGACATCTTCGTTTTAACTTTGCAATTCCCTAATCCATAAAGGTACAATACAGTAACCTGTATAATATCTCGTCAGACATCAACTAAAGTTGTTGCCTAAATGTTATCTGGCAGACATCAACTAAAGTTGTTGCCTAAATGTTATCTGGACCCTACTTGGATATAACACTCCTAAATGTCCAAACTGCTTATTTGTTGAAATATTGTTTGATCTCATTTTAAACCCTTTATAACAGCGACAATTTGGTAAAAGGACGCTTAATTCGTCTGAAATCAACAGGCATCATACCGTTTCTACACGCTTATCAGTCGCATCAAACTTCAAACAACATAGACGCAGATCTGCCGTTGCATAATACGCCGGTAAAGCAGAATCTATGTTGTTTCTTCTACTTATTAATAATTAAAAAGCCAAACAGCATACACCCAGATCTGTCGGTGGATAATGCGACGGAAGATCTGGGTCTATGTTGCTTGCATTTGGATCAGACTTTCAAGCGAGTATATACGGTATTCATTTAATACGACAAGGAATAGGACTCGTGATTTGAAACCCTTAGTGCAAATCAAATATCGGATTATTGATACACGTGATTTGAAACCCTTAGCGTAATCAAATGTAGGTATATTGATACACGTGATTTGAAACCCTTAGTGCAAATCAAATATAGGTATATTGATACACGTGATTTGAAACCCTTAGTGTAATCAAATGTAGGTATATTGATACACGTGATTTGAAACCCTTAGTGTAATCAAATGTAGGTATATTGATACACGTGATTTGAAACCCTTAGTGTAATCAAATGTAGGTATATTGATACACGTGATTTGAAACCCTTAGTGTAATCAAATGTCGGTAAACTGATACACGTGATTTGAAACCCTTAGTGTAATCAAATGTAGGTATATTGATACACGTGATTTGAAACCCTTAGTGTAATCAAATGTCGGTATATTGATACACGTGATTTGAAACTCTTAGTGTAATCAAATGTAGGTATATTGATACACGTGATTTGAAACTCTTAGTGTAATCAAATGTAGGTATATTGATACACGTGATTTGAACCCCTTAGTGTAATCAAATGTCGGTATATTGATACACGTTATTTGAAACCCTTAGTGTAATCAAATGTCGGTATATTGATACACGTGATTTGAAACCCTTAGTGTAATCAAATGTCGGTATATTGATACACGTGATTTGAAACTCTTAGTGTAATCAAATGTCGGTATATTGATACACGTGATTTGAAACTCTTAGTGTAATCAAATGTAGGTATATTGATACACGTGATTTGAAACTCTTAGTGTAATCAAATGTAGGTATATTGATACACGTGATTTGAAACTCTTAGTGTAATCAAATGTAGGTATATTGATACACGTGATTTGAAACCCCTTAGTGTAATCAAATGTCGGTATATTGATACACGTGATTTGAAACCCTTAGTGTAATCAAATGTCGGTATATTGATACACGTGATTTGAAACCCTTTGTGTAATCAAATGTCGGCATATTGATACACGCAGCCATAGTGTATCGGTATATTGATACACGCAGCCATAGTGTGTGTGTGTGTGTGTGTGAGAGAGAGAGAGAGAGAGAGACTAAAGCGATATTGTGTGTTTAACACTGGTAAATGGATAGTGCGTTATTCCTTTTTCTTACATATATACACAAAAATATTCAGTATTATCATGAGAGAGAGAGAGAGAGAGAGAGAGAGAGAGAGATAGATTCTTCCCAGGAACTACATTAGGTTTATTTAAATCTCTAATCCCATTATCATGTCCTGTATGCAACGGTTGAAATAGCATGCATGCACTTTAACATCGACGGGGGTTTACATTGTGAATGTAAAGTTATGAAGTAATATAAATAATTCATTGACAATAATGTATGATAATAGTATAATAATGAACGAAGCATGACACAGTTGCATCCTATTATCAAACATTACAAAAACAAATAAAAACTCCTAAGATGAATCAGAAACTTTTTCGCTGTAGATCAAATGAATTACCGTATGAACTCCTGTATAAGACTTATTCCACTGCAAACAGTATATACCCAGATAATGCCTCCGTAGATCTGGTTCTATGCAGATTGTTACTCAGTAGAACGAACAATACAGACCCTGATCGGCCCACGCATTACGCGACGTCAGATCTGGATCTATGCTTTTTGCAGTTGGATCTGACTTACATGCGAGTAATGGTGTAGCATACGGCGAAAATTTATTTATGATACAGAAGCATGAAACAAATTCTTTAGATCTTTGTATCTGTAAACCTGATGTTTAACTGTAGAAACTATTTTTGTGAGTCAATGAATAAATCAAAATGACATAATTTGTCTGCTAGAAAATTTATAAAACAACACATCTATTTATAACATTAACCGCAGGTATTTAAATATTAGAAAACAAGTTTGCGTCATTTCTTGTGTGTGTGTGTGTGTGTGTGTGTGTGTGTGTGTGTGTGTGTGTGTGTGTGTGTGTGTGTGTAAACATTATTACGCTTTTCGTAAGATAGTAGGGGGTTGTGTTTGGATAGTAATCAAAAAGCGGTTGCAGGATTGTAGGGTGTGTGTTTGATTTGTAATAAAAAAAACTAGGTACTGGATTTGTGGGGGGTGTTTGGATTGTAATTAAAAAAACTAGGTACTGGATTGTGGGGTGTCTTTGGATTGTAATAGAAAAAACTAGGTACTGGATTGTGGGGTGTGTTTGGATTGTAATAAAAAAAACTAGGTACTGGATTGTGGGGTGTGTTTGGATTGTAATAAAAAAAAATAGGTACTGGATTGTGGGGTGTGTTTGGATTGTAATAAAAAAACTAGGTACTGGATTGTGGGGTGTGTTTGGATTGTAATAAAAAAAAGTTTAACATTACCATTCCCGTTTGTCCCCAGAACCTTTTTGTCCGCAGGAACTTCTTTTTTGTCCCCAGAAACTTTGTAGTCCCCAGAATACCATTCCCATGTTAAACCTATAGACACTTTTAACATAGGATTTCCCGTAATTCTCCAGATCTCCACATACTTGTAAACCTGTGGGCTAATGTTAATTCCCGTACGTCCCCAGATAGCCACATACAACTACTAATGTAATTGGAAAGTAATGTTATGTGCTGGCACAATGTGATAGGGCCAGGAGTAACTCTGTCGTCATTCACGGGTGTTGGGGGAGGGGTAATGATGATTTCTTGATACTAGCTTGACCCTAGTCCGAGTTTCCTCTGACCCTTCCCACCCCATTTTAGATATTTTGACATTTATGTTGGGGTGTAGGGTCAGAACCCATTGCCTATTGAAAAGTTGGAATTCGCCGCCATCGCATGGTGGCGGCAAAAGGTAGCCACTTACTACCGGGCCTAGCAAACTCAATCGATGTTATATTGAGCCATACCAGCATTAAATATATAGAAAGATGATTTATTTTTTTTCAGAAATTTCGAGTATAACATTCAGATGAGCCGAAATCACAGCGTTGATGAAATTTGAGCTGGTACCTATTGATCTTTGCACCAAGTCATGATTTATTAGCTATTCTAACACATGAAGTAATGTAACGCACTTTTCTGATTAGCTATTCAAACACATGAAGTAATGTAACGCACTTTTCTGATTAGCTGAATGTAAGAATTTCGGGCAGTGTAATATTATATTAGATAAACATTTGGAATATTTGACGAAATTTGATGTCATGACTCTCCAATTTTGATGTGGTGCTACGGATAATTACAGTTCCGTCTAATATTCCATAATATTTTCCAAAGTATGTTCGAATACGGACAACATCAATATGTTTTTAGACTGACCAAAGTATACCAGTGTTTATGCTGTCGCTAAGGTTACGTCTTATCGGCTTAGCTCATGAATAGCCCTTTACACAGTATTTGCTACAGTATAACAACAGATACGTCCATAATTATGTAACCAAGTACAGTTATCCTCTCTTACAGTAACCATAATCTCAATAGTTCAGATAAGGAATGACGGAGTTTTACATGTTTGTATTAATTACATAATTAATTAAAAGGGATTGATGAAATATTATGTATTTTGCTGGATTTGGCTGTTATCTTGTTACGTTGCTAATCACCAGAAGAATGCACAACATATTGGATGAAGAAAAAAGAGCTAGAAGTATACGATAATGCGATGTCAATTGACGACAGCTTCTTTACATATTGATTACAAAACTTTCTATGATATACTTTGCTTAGGAATTTCTATATACTAATATTAATTCGATATTCAAGAAAGGCCCTTTTTTGCCGTCACAGTAACCTGCCTGAGCTTCGGTCAATATTAAAGATATTATTTTGCTACTTTGATAGGTATTTAAAAGTTTTAAAAATCAATATTAAAGATATTATTTTGGTACTTTGATATGTATTTGAAAGTTTTAAAAGTCAATATTAAAGATATTATTTTGGTACTTTGATAGGTATTTGAAAGTTTTAAAAGTCAATATTAAAGATACTTTTTTGGTACTTTGATAGGTATTTGAAAGTTTTAAAAGTCAATATTAAAGATACTATTTTGCTACTTTGATAGGTATTTGAAAGTTTTAAAAGTAAATATTAAAGATATTATTTTGGTACTTTGATAGGTATTTGAAAGTTTTAAAAGTAAATATTAAAGATACTATTTTGCTACTTTGATAGGTATTTGAAAGTTTTAAAAGTAACTATTAAAGATATTATTTTGGTACTTTGATAAGTATTTGAAAGTTTTAAAAGTCAATATTAAAGATACTATTTTGCTACTTTGATAGGTATTTGAAAGTTTTAAAAGTAAATATTAAAGATATTATTTTGGTACTTTGATAGATATTTGAAAGTTTTATAAGTCAGTATTAAAGATATTATTTTGGTACTTTGATAGGTATTTAAAAGTTTTAAAAGTCAATATTAAACATACAATTTTGGGACTTTGATAGGTATTTGAAAGTTTTTCCCACGGACATATTTGTCATTTACTGTGTATTAGTACAGTTGTCTCTGTTTCACTCTTGTATATTCTGCATTCAAATAAGATATACTTTATTAAAAAAATCTGTAAGCAAGTGACTACACTAGGATACCCATTTTATTAAAAATTTAAAAAAAAGATATTGTCCAATACATTTTATTTTTTCGTTTGCTCAATCAAGTTGAGGGTAACATTTATATCTTTGAATGTCAAAGTGGAACACAGTTATATGAAAAATACTGGGAAATATATTTCAAATATTTTACAGTACGTTTTGTTACCAACGGCTACTCATAGGAAGCAATTACATATGTTGAAATATCAATCGACGGAAATCTCCATCCCCCACTACCAATGTCAGCATGTCAGTTTGCCGGCGGGAATTAGTCATCCTCTTCAAATATTCCTTAAGTATTGAAAGCACTCTGGGATGTCACTACTTTATTGAAGACCAGTCTAAGATCAGACCTCAAAGATATTAAATTGATGTAAATCTTTTTCAAATGACTACTCAATGGGATAAAAGTATTTGAATCATTTATCTGTCAACAGCATGTATTTCCTAAGGTGAAAACTTGTTGAAGGATTCTTTATCTTTATTTAATGATCAGAAAGGCTCTTTTCCAGACATCAAAGAATGTTAACTCATTCACCTTTTATACCAGCCTGTCTATATTAGGTGTATGGCATAAGCCGATATAAGGGAAAGAAACACGCTTATACATGTATACACAATTAACTCATTAACCCCTGGAGATTCTTTTCATTTTCGCCTGAAATGGGGGTAGGAAACGCATTTTTGGGGTTACTTCTGAATGCAGCAAAACACATCTGCTTAAGAAAGTTTTTCGTTTAGCCGGATGCTTAGGTGTATCAGAAACATTGTTTTTGATTGGCTATTACGCTCGCGCATGTGCAGAAGGGTAAAAGTTGGACTTCTTTTTTTTTTTTTTTTTTTTTTTGTATTGGATCTCCGATTTTTGTGTCCTGGCCCCTTTTTACTCCAAATCTCAAACTTATCCTACTTTTTGCAAAGGTTCATCTGTCTGTGTGCAGTTCGGACCGGTTTGCTTTAGATCGAAGGCCAAAAAGTCTAAAATCCGGACACAAACTCCGGTTCCGGAACTGGCAATTTTTGACCTAAAAAAAATCGGGGTCTCAAAAACTGCATTTTTTTCGCTGTATTTTTTAATGCGACTAGAAAGTCGACATTATTTGGTATCATTGTAGAGCTACATCTGTCTACTTTCCTGAAATACCATCCACTTTAGTGTATCCTAAATGATGTTCACGTTACAGAGCTCGGAAGTAGGGTACAACATCATGACGCGTAAACGGGGCGCCAGGGGTTAATGAGTTAAAACACACTTATACATGTAAACACAATTAAAACACACTAATAGATGTATACACAATTGAAACAGTTTCACCAGTAGGATATTATCATAAAACCGAACTATAAATGACTCATTTTTAAATGAAAATAATATTATATGTATTTAAATGACATTGATCACAATATATTTCGTTGAATTTAGTTTTTCCTACACTGAAAAATAAAGTATGACGGGTAAATATTGAAGATATACTGTATATACTCGCGTATAAACAAAGTCAAAATGCAAACAACATAGACCCTGATCTGCCGTCGCATAATGCGCCGGCAGATCAGGGTCTATGTTGTTTGTTCTACTGATTAGTCCTTACAAACTGCATAGAACCAGATCTGCCGGCGCATTATGGGACGGAAGATCTGGGTCTATGCAGTTTGCAGTTGGTATCGGGTTATACACGAACACAGACCGTAACTCTGCCTTCCATTTATTTAATTGAAACGTTTTTCATTCGTATCAAATGAAGTGTAACACTGGGCAAGTGTTTTCAAACTGCTTCGAGAAAGAGATTTTGATCGCCCTGTCCCGCCCTACCCTGGCACATATCGCCCTGTCCCGCCGTGCCACACATACTCTATAAAAAGAAGACCAACTGCAAAAGTCGGTAAGGAAATTGCTAAAGTGTGTAAAGATGTCGCACAGGGTTAAAAATACCATCTACTTCTGATGCAAAAGAAAACGTAAATATCACATGGGGAAACATGTTTTCATTATCGTTTTGGGCGAATAAACAGTAATGACATATACACATGAACATTTCTTTGCTCGAAAATATAGGATACAATTTGCCTATTCGCTGAAGAAATAGCCGTAACTGAGACGAAAAGACAAAAAACAACATTTAATATGTGCATTGATAAAAAATAGTTAGAGTCGTTTATGCCACCTCATGGAAATAAAAATAACAAGAAAAAATTATGTTTAAGCTAATATTTGTCATTCAGCGTTTATTGTTTTTGATAATTCTGTACAGCTAAGTCAAAACAATTTGTAAACATTTTGGGGACATTTTCCCGATTTTCAAATCGACACTGTTCTTGTTTAAATAAATATTTTTCTTTATATTACCACATAAAAGCATTTCGTATCTGAAGGAAAAAAATACAAACTTGCTTTTGTTTCGAATAATTTTGGCTTGTGATTAACTATTATGAATAGTAAAGGGAGACGATATGGGCAAAACTGACCTGATGGGCACAAGAGGATTGGCATTACGGCAGCCATTTTGAAAACATTACATTTCCCTTTCTGCCAATAATTTTTTTTCGGGGGGAGGGAGGTATGAAAATGACCCTAGAGGTGTTCTACCTTCTGCAACAAGTTCGGACTGGATCCTCTGTTGATCGCTCCTCACCCGCGCTGTTCTCCACCCCCACCCTTTTTATTCAGGTCTTTTTTCTTTAGCGCATGTTTTCTTTATTTTCTTCCCATATCAGGAGAAGATTAGTTCTCTTCTTCTAAGATCTCAAGCTTCATCCTGAAGCAACATCAATACATAGGCTTTGTAGCGCTCTTAGGGCTTTATCATCAATGATTCCATCTCTAGCGGTATTACTTTACTGTTTACTGTCCTCGCTGAGATTTGATGGCAAGGCTGGTGAACGCACTACTTTGGGATTCCAAGCACGAATGAATCAACATTTTTTTAATAAGCCCCGCTCAGTGAATGATGAACAAAAAATGAAGGGAGAGGATTATTTACTACAAATACAAATACAAAAATTGTTAAACATAAACGTATTTCCAAGGCTGACAATGCTGGATAGTAAGACTTGACTTTCAGTGATCTGGGACAGTGTCATGAACGAAAGGAAACATATATCCATAATGATCACTAAAGCAAATTTCAATTTTTTCATCGTTTCTACGTAAATCATTTCCAAAACAAGTCAGTAAACGTTCTAATTGGAGTCCGAGAAAATACACACAATGGAATCTGATCCTTGTAATCTCACATTATTGAATTGAGTAGATACAGCATTTCTTCTCATAAAGTCAATTATGTCGTCTTCCATAGGAGGTAATCCATAAGAGGATTCCAAGAAGCTGTGTACGAACTATGAGTCAGAAGGTAATGAAGTTCCCAAGTATACATTTTTTTAAAATTTTGTTTTCTTTCACAGGTAATGATAGGTCTTTAATTCACACCTGACTTTTTCCTTGAAAATATCTGACAAGTAAGTCGATGGACGGCTAGTCTCTGTACTCTTTTGCAAGGGAACTTCAATGCGTTTCGTCTCCAGAGAAGTCAATGGAGGTAAGTCTTTATACCACTTTCTCAAACTCTTTTCTGCTGAGATACGTGTCCATGCCTCTTCCAGATACTCTTCCAACTTGTCTTCTAGACTAGTCATGAAACATTTGTCGTGTTGTTTCTGACTAGGATGATCGATTTGACAACCTTAATAGTGTTATCTGGCAAGGAGTGTGATTCTTTCAGCCAAGTGATGAGCAAACAGAAGACTAAGTGTTGTTCTTGTTCTAACGATCGTGACATCATAACTGTCTCTTTCACTTCTTTTTCTTCTTCACTTGTGGTCTGTGGCTGCTGTTGTACTGTGTAGAACATCCTCTTCGCCTATCTCCATAGATTTATGTTCCATCTTTTTTTCTAATAGTCTAGGATCACTTCCCTCAAACTGTTGATTTCAAGAGTATTTTCAAACTCTGCATACAAGATGACGTTCACTGTGTTCGCCATAGCTAGTGCAAAATGAAGTTGGCCAGATTTTATAGAGTGAAACTGTCCTTCGTCGCTGCTTTGGTCTGGAGTGAAATGAAATCCCCACAAACAATACCCTCCTGCATAGACCTCGTACCAAATACAGTGGATACTGTTGGTTTCTAATTGTTCTGTGACTTCAAACCGTCAAATAAGATCTCAAGCAAATTTTCTGGACAAAGTTAGGTTCAAGGGATCTGGTACACAACCTCTGGCCAAGTGTTGGAAGTCGAAATGATTTTGATCGATAGCTCGAGGGCCGCATTGCTGACAATTCCGATGAGCAACCGTTTGGTAGTTGAACTTAGAATACATGATCTTCGATCTTGTATCGGAGTCCAGAAGGAATAGAGAATACTTGGCTGTCGTTCTGCTCAGAGTTTTACTGATGTCGTTTCCCATTTTAGGTAAGACTTCCACACGTCGCACGTAGAGTCTGGCTTCTTTGATGTTCGTTTTATACTCGTTAGCATCAGCCATCAAATGGAACACGGTACTACTTCGTTTCAGTCTTAGGCGTACATCCACTCCATTTAACAAATACTTGTCTTGCAACCCTATGTCCAAGTGCAAATGATCCATCATTTATAACTACGTTCAATCCAACATTGTGGTGCTGCATCATCATCTGCAATCAAAGCTGTGTCGTTGATCTTGTCCATAGTGTTATGTTTCCACACCTCTGAAGCATCCAGATGTGTGTTTTTGGCGTCTTTTCAGTACATGAAGAGATTGTCCAGGTACGCTCGGTAAGGGTAAGTATCCATGCTGATGCTCACTAGTTTGTTATTCAAGTACAAATCCACTTCGCTGTGCAACGAATAAATCAAATTGTGGACGGAATCTGTTCTGGCATCGGCGTCTGCATTGGTGTTGTCCACTTTGAGAACTTTAACTTTCAGGTACAAGTGACTGTTATTTAGATCGATGTAATCTTCAGTTTGTCCTTTTATTTCAAATTCGATAGGTGCAGAGGTAGTCGAAGACGACACAAAATGCAATTCTATTAATTGGGATTCTTCCATCGTCATCATCGTCGGTGGCATGGAAAACAGATCGAGTTTTGACTTGGAACATTCGCAAGAAGCTCGGTGCGTCACTTTTCTTTTCTTTTTTTTTTTTGTTAATCAATAACGTCAAATTCTCTAACATTTATTCATGAGGTCTGAATAGTTTTCGACGTCTCTCTGTGCCTCGTCCTTGTTGTAGCGGAGATGAGGAAGTAATGCCTTCGCCAGAAGCTTGAAGAGTATTTACAGGGTGTCTAGGCGACCCAGGGGTTTTTTCCTATTTGAATCAACACATTTGTTCCTGCTTTCAATAAGGCTTGTTTAGGACTTTGTTTGTCAATAAGTACATTTTGGAGAAATTCTTATCCTCGCGTCAAAAGCGGCATCTTTTTAAAGCATGCATTCCTCGAGTGACCATAGGTTTTTCAATGGGTGCTACCGTACGAAAAACTGACTTTAACATATCTCCTAAACCATGTCCTCGTTGTCGAGCGACTCTTAGGTACACAGGATACATCTATTGCACTTCGCTAGAGGATCGTTTTAGAAATGTAGTTTCAAGGTGAATTTTCCTTTCGAGAATATAATATTTTGTCCAATATCTCCATTTATACTAATATTGACACTGCCAAAATACGATTTCCTGACTCGAAGTTAATGAGATGTACAAATTCTCGGTGAACGTGATACGTGTTTCCTCCTTGATCGAAAGCAGCTATGGCAGAATCCACTTTAAAATTAATGCCTCTCGTTATGTATATTATATTTATAATATGTGTCTATGATTGTAAGTTGTATTTTTGTCAGATTATGGTCATTATGTAAACAACATGATTACATAGCATTTGAGTTCGGTATTGTTAGCAACTGGACTGTTATTTCCATGTTTTGTTATGACAAAAGTCAGGTACACAAAGTAATTTTCCATAATTTTTTTTAAACTCATATTCAATTGTGAGAATAGTAAGTTACACCTATATATATATATATATATATATATATATATATATATATATATATATATATATATATATATATATATATATATATATATATATATACATTTAGTAAACTAGTAAACACGAGATGATTCGGGCGAGGCTACCGTTTGTTGTTACTGTCGGTATATTTCAACGAAGGACCGGGAATAAGATATATATTACTACTGCTGAGTAAAACAGTACACAGTTCTTTATCTCTTTGTTGCACAGTCAAATTTCCAATAGCTGTTCCAGTGGCATAATACACCACAAAGATTTGGCAGAAAAAGACGACTTGATTTGCAGGGACACGTTCTACACGCCACACCCACAGTGGTTGCTTTTGTAGTTCTTGAAGAAAGGAACTTTGAGAAGGAAATGCAGCTGTGTTTAACGCTATGTTGTTAACTTCTACTTCTTTTTATAGTCGATAACTTGTGAAGCTGCAATCCAAAAATTGAAACTGGCTGGAAATCCTTTCCAACGAACTTTCACTTCTTGGAGTCGATGTTTTTCCACTTTGTGTTCTTCGATCGAGAATGCTTTCTATATCGTACATGTCGTTTTCTTTCTAGGTCAACTGTTGTAACTCAGGCAAATAAAAGATTCTTTTTAACACTTCTCCGTTTATATCTTCAAATTTATAGGCAACAGGATCACGTCCACGTACTTGTCCTGTGACACAAAACAATGTTGTCTTCCAGTTGGGTAAATAATCGTTGTAAAAGTGGGTTTTGTTTTTCCAATGCGAGTCCAGTCTCCAGTGTTTAGGACTTCTTTCTTTTTTTTCTGGTTTTTGACGTACCAAACAATCGATCAAACACATTCAGGTGTCACTTCCTCTGAAGCACATCCAATGACACTATGGTACGATTGATTTTAAGCTTTGACTAGACGTGGTAACACGTCGATGTATTTAAGAGTAAACTGATGTGTAAAATATTTCCACATACGTTCTTTCAAAGTTCTTTGAAAACGTTCCTTGACATTGGCTTTAGTTTAAGGATTTTCATTGGCGCAAAAATGAATGTGTCTTTTTCAATTCTTTTTCTAAAAGCTTGGTTCAGATATTCGGCGGCTTTGTCTGTTTGCCATCGTAGAGGGTGTCGACCACTTTGTTTCAAGACAACTTTTACAGCTCGCACTAACTCGGAATTTGTTTTAGAAGTGAAAGGAACTACCCAAGCTGATTTCGAAAACACGTCGATGACACAAAACTTATATTTGTAACCTCCATTGTACAACGCTAAATGAGAGATCTTTACTAAATCTGCTTGCCATTGATGATCGATGCCAGCTACTATCGTTTGACTTCTGGAATATTTTCGTCGAATGTGTTTGTGAAACGTGTACGTCGATTGTTCTTGTAACCATTGTCGTACATCTTGCATAGGTACACTTTTGAGTGTGCTTTTAGCTGCACGATCCAATTTTTCAAATTCCTCCATAGGCAGCGACATGAGCAGGATTGAAGTAAATGCTAGCTAAAACTGTATCCATTTGGTGGCTGTAGTTGCTGCTTCACAATAAGTCACCCACTGTTCGATTCGAAAATAAATGCTTACCATGCTTAACATATACACATACGACAAGGAAATGGTACATATCAATTAATCACAACAAATCCCTCCCCAAAAGTAAATAGTTTGAATTCATCTCAAATTTGTAACACTATTTAACATTAACATTCCCATTAGGGTCTAGATACGCCCATCATTTTAAACCTATCCTTAGGCCTATAGGTTTACATGCGTGGGCCGATCCAGACCCATCAGATTAAACCTATGAACATTTTTAACATTAGCATTCCCGTTTGGGTCTCAATTGGCCCACAATGTAAAACCTACGGCGTAATGGTAATTCCCGTACAGCCCCCAAGTGGCCCATATTATTGAGGTCAACAACTTCTGACAATGTAACAATGTAGTCTTAATGTTAAATTCTCTTTTGGATCTCAAGAATCCCCTAATGTAAACCTACGGCATAATGTTAATTACTGTTTGGGTCTCAATCGCCCCACATTACTACTGCTATTTTCTACAAAAGAGATAGCAATTCATATGAAGGTAACAATAATGAATCAGCGATAAATGATCCAACAATTTCGATCACAGTGGCGCATAATATACATATGTTTTTTTAATAGAAATAAATGAATATGTTAATGTTAATATATCTTTTATATTGTCCTTTCTCTAAAATACTTTGGTTAACTTCTTTTAATTTTATTTCTCACTTCAGCAACAAATTTAAGCTGTTATCAATATCATTTATTCATGTGGTAAATGCCAATCTAGTTGCACAAACTTATCGGCGTTTGTGTGTGGGGATTTTTTTGATTTTTTTTCTTCTTTTTTTAAATATATATATATATATATATATATATATATATATATATATATATATATATATATATATATATATATATATAATATTTGCCGATATTTTTTGTGGTATGAATGAACAATTGTAATTATTATTTGCATATTTTCCAATAAAAAAGCGTGTTTTTAGTTTTTAGCGAAATGCATGCAGCGAAATGGTATGTATTGTTTGCACAACACCGGAACACGTGCGTCAGAAGCAGTCTTACATTCTGTTTTTGTCAAATAAATTGTCTGCTTTGTTCCCCTTATCAAGATGGGCTAGTTCCATCTCTCCATTAATTCATCTACTTTGTTTGCCTTGAATTTGAATACTGATATATTTTTTTTTTTTTTTTTTTAAAATGATTTCGTGAGGATATTTAAAATTATTCAGATAGTTTCGTACCTAGTTTTCTCAACATGTCTCGAAACAATTGTTTAGTGATATACAATGTAGAAACAAATTAGCTTACATTATTCAACTACTTTTCACACAATCCCTAAATCTGCAGTAATATCTGTCTGTACATGCAATTGTGGCATGTCAATTCGTTGCATTGGCCGGTATTAATCATTTTCTTTTAAATATACTGTTGCAACAAATCCACTGGGGGTTGGCGTCACTTTCCATGGGTTATACCTAGACAATCTCCGACTTATACAAATAGTCTTTAACTGACGACGCTCTAGGGTAGAAGTATTTTCATTGATTACTTATACACCTCGTCGTCATAAAATGTAAAACCAACGAAATTTGCTTCATGTTTTATCTATTTATTGAGGTAGGACGTTTTCTGAGATATAATACTTTTAATATATTCGACACGTTTTAAACTACTGCTTGAAGAAGATCAAATGGAAATGCCAAGTCAATTTCATGCAGTCAAAAATTTGAAATTAAGCTAACCTCAAAGGTAAACATACATGGAAAATAAACATTGCAGTTCCTCTAACGTTTCGCTATCGAAAGTGGGCCTTCTTCAAAAATAAGCTGCCCTATTTATTTATGCATATCTTGTATGCTATAATTAACATGTGGCTTGGGAAAGAAATGCAGAAATTTTAAACTATAACTATTTTGTAACTGTGAAATCGTTTATTGATTTAAATGGCAATCAGTACCTTTATCAATGCTAAATTAAAAACTATGAATTTTAAAAATTATTTCAGTTTTTTATCGATACAAAAGTAATTTAGATAAACAGAAACAATTTTCTCATCGTCTATCGATATTTGTACTTGAAAATATGCATACATCGAAAATAAACTTTAAAATAAGCTGTCCTCGAAAATAAGTTTCAAAATAAGCTCTCCTCGAAAATAAGTTTCAAAATAAGTTCTCCTCGAAAATAAGTTTCAAAATAAACTGTCTTTGTAAATAAACCTATCCAAATATTACTATTCCTTAATATAAACCCCAGCTTATTTCGAATATTGTATTATATCTAACTCAGATTAGTCTCAACATCATCTTTGCAGTAACACATAATTGCAGTCTCTACACCATCGTTGCAATAACACATAATTGCAGTCTCAACACCATCGTTGCAATAAGACATAATGGCAGTCTCAACACCATCGTTGCAAGAACACGTAATTGCAGTTTCAACACCATCGTTGCAATAACACATAATTGCAGTCTCAACACCATCGTTGCAATAAGACATAATGGCAGTCTCAACACGATCGTTGCAATAACACATAATTGCAGTCTCAACACTATCGTTGCAATAACACATAATTGCAGTCTCAACACCATCGTTGCAATAACACATAATTGCAATCTCAACACCATCGTTGCAATAACACATAATTGCAGTCTCAGCACTATCGTTGCAATAACACATAATTGCAGTCTCAACACTATCGTTGCAATAACACATAATTGTAACTTACGAATACTGAAAAGATTAGATTTAAAAAAATAGTTATTGTTAGAATTCTTTAAAAAAAAGGGTCAGCAAAGAGTGGGCGAAATAAAAATTGCTTGACTGTTTGAAGATGTTGGAAAAACAAGTATGTATCTTTGATTAAAAGAAAAATAAACAAACAAACAAACAAACAAACAAAAAAACAAAAAACAAACAAACAATTAGTAAAAGTTAGGCAGCCAACATGGCCTCATCGACATGAATGAAATTTTGCCTTCTACCTAGAGCAAGGATTTCATACCCTGAAAACATATACATACTTTTGGAAATCATTCATCTTTAATTCAGTTTTTCAAATATTAAATGATTTTACCATGATATCTGATTTAACAGTGTTTGTAAAACCAACAATTATTATTGATGAAAAGGCACATCCATCCGTCCGTCGTCAAAACAAAATAGATTAATATGTCATTATCATCAAAATTATATTACTTACCAATGGCAGATTTAATAATTTTCTCGTATTATAATAACTCAGTTAAATCATTGTATTTTTAATAAAATGGTCTCTTACTAATCGTTTACCCTTGCATGTGCTTTGAGAAGCGTAAGGGTTGTGGAAGACTTTTTTATTCTTACTAAATTCGATCTATAGAACTGACCAGAGTTCTGGTCTTAAAGTGAAAAGACAAAATATCTAATAATATATCTAAGAATGCAACGCGCTTTCTGATTGTTTGAACGCTATGCAGTCGGAAACTTTAACGTCCTAATGGCGTCTTGACGTCCCTACAACGCGATGCCACGAACAAGTACATGTTCCGCTACTTTTAGATAAAAGTTTGCAAACATGTTCAGTTCGGACATCTGTACTATGTCTTCACATTTTCAGGTCTTCAAACTTCGCTAACGTGTTGCCAATAAAACTTAAATTGCGACAATATAGCCATCGATATTCATCAACAAATCAT